>BSBK01007833.1:2500-440000 GCA_027943335.1 Chamaecyparis obtusa | reverse complement strand
AATGACATGGAGAAATACAAAGATGAGGTTGTTTGAAGGATGAAAATTAGGATACAGAAGGAAGATCTGCATGCTTTCCTCAATTCATTTGTTGAACAGGACCTAGTGCCTAATGTTAGTTAGTTAGCTTGGACAACTGTTAGTCCACTTGCTAAAAAATATTAAATAATTGTTTGTCTAGAAGTTAGTTAGATATAATTATTTAATTCCCCTAGGTGAGAACTTTCAACCTATTTTGTTATTGGTTGTTGGGTTGTGTATTTATTTCAACCATTGATTGAGAGTTGATCTCGACCGTTGGTTCTCCAACATGGGTAGAATAAAAGGGGGTCTAGGGGCATTTGGAAAATAACAACAAACACAAGTTGAAGAAAAATTTACACTGTTAGTAAATGAATTTGCAGTGATAGAAAGTAGTCTTGCAGTGTTAGCAAGGGCACAGTGATAGCATTGGGAGATAGCGACGGGGAATATTAGCAGGAGAAATTGGGGGGTTGTTTGAGCTCTGCTAGTAAGAGGCAAGGAGTATTTGTATCTCTTAATTTGTTGAAGATTAATATATTTCTCATCTACAGTACTGGTTTTCCCTCTGGGGTTTTTCTAGGGATAATTGTCCAAAAATATTATGTTCATTATGTTGCATGTTTCTTTCTGTGTTTTTATTTGGTGAAGTTGGAGTTGTGTTATTTTTTAATATTAATAGTAAATTAATTTTTAGTAATTAAATAATCTTTATAAGATAGGAGATTAATAATCAGTGACTACAATAGATCTTTCACGTGGTATTAGAGCTAGGTTGAGGGTAGAAAAGGTTTACCCTAAGCAAAGGAAAGGAAATTGACCTCTTTTGAGTTATTATTTATTTTATTTCTTTGAGATGGCCTCAACAAGTTTGAGAGATCAGGACAAATTGGATGGAGCCTCTAATTTTGGTATCAGGAAAGTGAGAATTTTTTAATTGCTGGAAAAGAATGGTATGAAGGAATATGTAACCAATGTTGTAGCCATACCTACAGATCCAACACAAATTGAAAGATACAAGAAGGACGATGCCAAGGCGAGGAGGATAATTCTTGATGGTGTCAAGGACCATATTGTTCCACATATCGCCAAGTTAGATACAATGAAGAAGATGTGGGATGCCATTTTGAATCTATACCAGAATGCTAACACAAATGAGAAGCTGATTCTCAGAGAAAAGTTGAAGAATACCTGAATGAACAAGGGAGAAGACGTCATAAGTTACCTCACTAGGCTTAGAATCATCAAGGATGAGTTAGTAGCTTTTGGAGATAGCCCCAATGATGATGAGCTAGTCAGAATAGCCCTAAATGAGTTTACTAAGTATTGGGATATCTTTGTTCAAGTTGTTAGTGGACAAGACATCTTACCGAGTTGGGATCAACTATGGAGTGATTTCGCTAAGGAGGAGTTTAGACTAAGTCTTGTAAATGGAGCCAACAACAAGAGTCAGAAAAGTGAGGTGGAACAGGAAAATGTTACCCTAGAAGGAAAAGGGGAAAGCGAAGAATGGGTCTAGTAAAGGATCAAATGATGGAATATGGATGAAGTGACTGAGAGGGGGGGGGGGGTGAATCAGTCAACCATAAAAACACTTCACAATTAATTCATTGCAGATCCCTTAAGATATCTTAACAATGTTATCTGTTTTAGCACTCGGTAAATAGATTGCAGTAACTTTGAAGATGCAGAAAGTATTAGCAATATTATCTTTAGATATTCATCAGCACATGTATATGATTGAGGAAGCAATTAAGAACACAAGAGACACAAGATTTAACATGGAGACCCAATATGGGAAAAACCACCAATGTATCTAGATACTGATTTTCACTTTTCTGAAGTGATGCCCGGTTAGAAGCCAACCCGGTAAAAGGTTACAAAACACACTGTTAGGTGTGACCTTGTTAGAGGATTTAAAACACCCTGCTAGGAGTGGCCTGGTAAGAGGTCTTGAAAACAATTCAATGGAATTGTCACCTTGTTAGAGGATTTACATTATGGCTGTTAAACCAACTCGGTTAAGAGATTTAGAATTCACTGTTACAATGATAAGAAGGTAACAATGAAAAAGTGACCTGTATAATAATGCAACTATCTTGCTGATTACAGATCTCTGTTCTGCATAAGTCTGATCCTCTCTGATCGAATAAATCTCTGCTGCACCTCAAGGATATCTGAACATCCTTCACAAATTCGCATTCACCTCTTTTTTCTTTTCTTCTGTAAATCTTCTGCTGTGTTATATTTACTTTTCACATTTGACCTTTTATTTATATGATATTGGATTAGTCAAATCGACATTATTTAGTATAACAGTCGGCTGAATTAAGTAAACTCTATTTGCAAAAATCCTTCAAGGGCCGACAGTGCTTGGTGACCATATCTTTCTATAATTTTTCGGAGATCGAGGGAACTCGGTAAACACCAACAATCCTTTACCTTTGATAACCGACTGAACTCGGTAAACGCTAAATTTTCTTCGATGACCGACTGAACTCGGTAAACACTAAACTTTCTTCGATGACAGACTGAACTCGATAAATGCTAAATTTTCTTCGATGACCGACTGAACTCGGTAAGCACTAAACTTTCTTCAGCAACCGAGTGGACTCGGTAAGCACTAATATTCCTGTCTGGCAGACCGACTGAGCTCGGTAGAAGCAGATTGCTATGGACTATGATATTGTGTGACATCAAAGACAATACATAATTGAGTAGCAATTTCCTTCAGACAATTGTTTCCAACATCAAACTCACAAAGTGAGAAGAAGGACCTATCTAAAGTCAAGTGCTTTGGTTGTCCCAAGTTTGGCCACCATGTCAGTGATTGTCGACAAAGGAAGAAGAATGAAAATAAGGGCAAGAAGTAGGTAGCAGCTTCAACAAGTGTAGATGAACTCTCTAGTAGATTGGAGGATGAGTTTGCACTCATAGCTTGTATGGTTAGCTCAACCTCACAGAGTATTTGGTATATAGAAAGTGGGGCATCATTTCATAGGATAGGAGTTAGAGATTACTTCTCTAATTACAAGGAGGAGGACACTAATATCCAGATTTCTATTGGAAACTAGTCCAAGATCAACTCAGTTGGGAAAGGGACTCTTCAATTTTAGAGAGAGAATGAGAAGATTATTCCCCTTTGCAATGTGTTGCATGTGCCAGGCTTAGGTATGAATCTAATTTATGTATCTTTTCTTTAGGATAAAGGGTATAATATAATTTTTAGAGGGAAACGTGTGTTGATCAAGCACAGGGATTGGAAATCGCCTGTATCTATTGGAGTTAGGAGTGGATGCCTTTATAGGTTGGAGTTTAACACTCCTAAGGAACTCATGAGAAGCAATAATCCTATAGATCTTGGATAGCTATGGCATAGGAGGATGGTCCATATACATCATGGAGCACTTAAATTGCTTCGTGTGATAGTGACATGTGTTCTAGAGGTGAGCATAGAGCGTGATGATGTATATAAGGGATGCATTTTTGGGAAGCTTATGAAAGAATCTTTTCCAAGGATTGACACCATATCTAAGGGTGTTCTTATTCTAGTACAATCAGATGTAGGTGGACCAATGTCAATGAAGTCTTTGAGAGGATATGAGTACTATGTTACTTTATTAATGATTTCTCCAGGAAGACCTTGATATAATTCTTGAAGAAAAATGATGATGTTTTGAGTCGCTTCTAAGAGTTCAAGGATCTTGTGGAGAACTATCCATGAAGAAAGATAAAGGTTCTTCAGCTAGATAATGGAGGTGAGTACAAAGGAAATAAATTCTAGTATTTCTATACTAGGGAAGTAATCAAGAGAGAGTGGATTGTTCTTTTCAATCCACAACAAAATGGATTTGTTGAGAGGAAGAACCATTCTATATCAAAGGAAGCAAGAGCTATGCTACATGATCAGGATATGCCCTACTATTTATGGGTAGAGGCATGTAGTACAATAGTATACATACATAACAGGATTCCATATAAGGTACTAGGGAAGATAACACTGGAGGAAGGTTTCATAGGGAAGAAGCAAGATGTTAGTCACTTCAGGATATTTGGAAGTTTGGCATATTGTCATATTCTAGGTGATACACGTACAAATTTAGATCAGACTATAGAGAGGGGGTACTTTGTGGGGTACAGTGAAACCTCTAAGGCATATCATATATTTATTCCATGGATCGGGAGGATTATAGTCAGGTGCGATGTTAAGTTCATGGAGGACAAGGCAATCAGGAGGTCCATAGATTTTCTAGCAGAAGATCAAAGTGAGAAGCTGATAGATTCTCCAAGGGTAGGTCAACTGAGTCAAGGGTAGCAAAGCTCAAGTATAGTTACTAGTACAAGCATAGGCTTAGGTGGTGAGATTTCACAGAGGATGGAGTAACTGGTGAAATAAGAAATACATCAAGAGGACATGGAGGTTGATATTTCATCCTCTACAATTGGCAGCAGGAATCATGAGGCTCAAAAAATGGATACTTAGGAGTTTGTTGGGGCTCCTAGGATGAGTACTTGACAACAAAGACAACTATCCATGTTCAATGACTATGTGGCTTTAGTTAGTCATTTGGTAGATAGTGATCCTTTCAGTTATCAGGAGGTTGCACAACATTAGGTGTGGCAAGATGTGATGGTTGATGAATATACCTCAATAATGTAGAATGATGTGTGGGAGGTAGTACCTAGACCAACAAATAGGGAAGTGGTTGGAACATGTTGGATCTACAAGATAAGCATAGAGAAGATGGTAGCATTGAGAAATACGAGGCAAGGTTGGTGGCAGAGGGGTTCTCTAAGAAGGATGAAATAGACTATGAGGAGACATTTGCTCCTATGGCTAGGTGTCTATCTATACAAGCTGTGATCCCATTTGTAGCACAGATGAGATAGTAGATCCATCAAATGGATATCAGCGTAGCATTCCTCAATGGTGAGTTGAATGAGGAGGTATACATAGAGAAACCAAAAGCCTTTGTAGCACACAACAAAGAGACCTAAGTGTGTAGATTGATTAGAGATTGTGGACAATGGATGATTGTTCAACTACAATACATACCTAGAGAGGAGCAGGTAGCAAACATTCTGACAAAGGCATTAGGGAAGGCTAAATTCATCTTCTTTAGAGATAATTTGGGTGTCGTGCATAAAATTAAACTTCCTTGCTAAGAGGGAGTGTTAGTTAGCTTGGACAACTGTTGGTCCACTTGCTAAATAATATTAAATAATTTTTTTTCTAGAAGTTAGTTAGATATAGTTATTTAATGCATTGTTTGATTCCCCTAGGTGACAACGTGCAACCTATTTTTTTATTGGTTCTTGGGTTTTGTATTTATCTCAGTCGTTGATTGGGAGTTGATCTCGACCATTGGTTCTCCAATGAGGGTAGTATAAAATGGGGTCTAAGGAAATTTGGAAAACAACAGAGACACAACAAGAACAACTTGAAGAAGCATTTTTAGTGTTAGAAAATGAATTTGCAGTGATCGTAAATAGTCTTGCAGTTTTAGCAAATAGTCTTGTAGTGTTAGCAAAGGCGCAGTGATAGCATTGGGAGATAACAGCAATGAATATCAGCAGGAGAAAATGGGAGGTTGTCTAAGCTCTTCCAGTAAGAGGAAAGAAGTATTTGTATCTCTTAATTTGTTGATGATTAATATATTTCTCATCTACAATACTATTTTTCCCTCTGGGGGTTTTTCCAAGGACAATTGTCAAAAAATATTATGTTCATTATGTTGCATGTTTCTTTCCATTTTATTATTTGGTGAAGTTGTAGTTGTATTATTTTTTAATATTAGAAGTCAATTACTTTTCAGAAATTAATTAATCTTTATAAGATAGGAGATTAATAATCAGTGTCTGCAATAGATTTTTCACACCTAAGGACAAGGAGATTGGAAATTTATATGGTGAACATATTTCTTTCACTCCCACAAAATTAGTGTGGATAGTTTCCAACGATGCATGTTTCATTTTTGAATTTCTTCTCAATTATATAAGATGGGGTACTTCTACTCAACATTTTTATGTAAATGAAAATAAAGGATTCACATGGAATTTTGATGCAGTTTTTTTATGTTAAATTTCAAAATCTCATGAGGAATGGATTTATGATCGATATACTTTTATTTAAAAATCAAATTTATCTATGGGTTTTGAAACACATCCTTCAAATCTAGAAGGTTTTCTCTGAAGCCACTACTGAAGAGTTTGAGGAATTACCCAGATCAGTGCTTAAGTCCCTAACCAGAAAAATTATATTTATGTGGTTTATTACATATTGTCTCGATTAATGTTCTTATGTCTTAGAAGTATTCTACCATGGTTTCATTGGCCTTGATGTTAAGAGATAAAAGGATAGGTATGTGAATCAATTATTTCCTTCACACAATAGCATGTAGGTCTACTTTAAAAAAGTTGTTGATTAAATGAAGGCCTTTTGTAGATAGGTCATTTAGAAATCATACGAGACACTAGATCTAGGTGGAAAATCTTGTTAAGGAAAAAAACATAGAAAAGATTATTCTCAAATATAAGAACATTGGTTAAGGCGACACCAGTTAAGATAATTTTTATAAAGAGAGGCTCACTACTAGAAGATCATTTCCAAATGACTCACTATTTGAAGAGAGATGACTCATTGTTAGAAAAGAAAGATAAAAGTTAATAAATCCAACACTGAAAAGAAGCTTCAACTAAGTCCACTAATCTTCACCTTTTTTGATATATAACACATGTATGCACATAGTGTGTTGATCAAATACTCACCACAATAACAAAACTAACTAGGGAGATATATTCTCTTTGATATGTCTTCTTTGCATAAGTACACACTTGTAGATGAATCTGCACAAATACCACTTACCCGTCTCACAAAAACACATGATCAATGATGATTTATCCTATATTTATATTAATCTATAACTTGTGAAGTCTCTCATTGTCAGCTAGGAAACTAGCTAAATATAATTTAAAATAGTTTTGCACTTTATATTTTTGCAATGGGGAGTGTAGATCTCTTCCAAGATCTAAGAGATAAGTTAGAAGCACAATAAAAAAATGTGAGAGCCCAAAGTTGACCATTGATTCATTAGAGAAGAAAAGTACATATAGATGTGATGGTGGAAACCAAGCCCAACCATGAAATGAAGAAAGAACTGGAGTGGTGGAGAAATTGCTTAAGAGACTAGGATGATGTGTCAAAATGAAATTGGCACATCTCTAGAAGATTCCTATAAGATGAAAAGTTGTGTAGACAAGTGTCAAATGAACATAGATGAATAAGTAGGCTTAATAAGCCTGGGTGAGACTAAATTACACAATTACACTAATAGGGAGGAATGAGAAGTGGATCACCACAGATCATGTCTAGGACTAGATTTTTCATTATATATTTTATATTTCATCTTGTAATAATAGATAAAAAATAAAGATGTGTAAATGCTTGAGCTTGGCCAAACCTAGAGTAGAAACACCATTAAAGTTTGAAATAAGTCTTTAAAACCACATGTTTTATACCAACTGAGATGAATTAGTAACTCATCTTCAGAAGTAAAATATCAAAAAAATTCATGTGGTGAAATATAGAGCATGTAATTCACACAGAAGATGTAGTCACTCACAACTAAACATAATCACCAAATCCACTACACCATGCTCTAAACCACAAAGACTTCAAATGTATATCTCCAAAGAGTATTCAACACCATGCCAAAATATCATGAATAGATTATCATCATACATAGTACATGGACCAATATAATCAACACTAAATATAGAAACCAACCACAGATAAAAATAATTTAGCAAGTTGACATCAATGAAAACCATACCCATACATATATAATGATTTCTTAATCTCTCATTCCACTCAACTTTGCAACAATGTAAAGTTAAAAGGCATATTTTTTCTAAGGAGAATGATGGAAGTACTCTATTGAAGAGTTATTTTATTTCATTTCATGTACCTTGTGCTGAGATGGTGTGTTTCTTCTTTAGGTCCTTTTGTATCTTACCTTAGAGAAGTGTTCCTTAGTTTTAAAGTCATTTGTATGTTGTCCTAAGATAATGTTTCATTAAATAAATCTTTGTAGTGAGCCTCTTGTAATCATTTTTAAAATATTGTGAGATATTATCACTATAGTTTTTATGTCTTTGATGAAACAAAATAGGAATGTGAGGAAAAAGAACTAGGATGGATAAACAAACTAGGAAGATCACACTTATCCGTTCTCTCATATTGAAAGGAAATTTGATCCACTAGGCTCAAATGCTCAAGTGCTAGGAGGATGCAAGGATTCTCTCACTAGGGGGTGTTGAAAGTGACTATGCAAAGTAGAAAGAATAAATGCAAGATTGGAAGGAGAAATGAGGTATTCGAGGATGTAGATAGATCCAAACTATAAATCTAATTTCATAATTAGATCTAAAAATCTTGAAGATAAAATAACCTACGAGCTGAATTGGAGTCCAAAATAGTATGTATGGGGTGTCTTTGAGGGTTAGAGGCATGTAGGAAGTACATGGAGAGTTCGAATTGCCTTATATTATACAAATTTTGATGAAACTTGAGTCAACAATCACTCACTGTCAAACTTTCCTATAACTATCTCTACAACTATGCCACATGTCATCTACACATAGAAAATGGGAAATATGTTTGGGAAAAGTGGTTTTCTTTATTCAAACCCATTTTAGAAATTGAAATTGAAGTTGAATTAAACTTATTGAAATGAAAGGGGAGTTCTCTATTAGTCGCAGAGGCTTGATACAAGGAATAAGAAGTTTGATGTCTTGATGATACAAATGCTTCTTGAAATGATAACACAAGTTTTGATGCAATAACATGACTCCAAAAAGACCCAAGAGGACATCATGAAAGACATGGTTACATGATTATGGCTGATTCTTGCCAAAAATGGATAATATTCTAGGATGAAATGCATTTAATATTTGAATTGCTTGGTTATTCCTTGAATTATTGAGCTTGAGTGAATGCTAGGTTTCTTTAATGCATACATTTTTAGATTGATATTGAATGCAACAATGAGGAGGTAACATTGTTCTTATACCTCAACTAATTATTTTAGGACTCAAAACTTGAAGGAAACTAACAATGATTCAAAGATACTGTTAAAAACCCAAGACCTTTCTCCAATTCAAATTTGGTGTAAAATAAGGTATGTGGGTGATTTTTAAATATGGGGCAAGTTAGACTTGCCCTATTTTGGTGATTCGGCCTATAACAATAATCTTGAGACCATATATGAGTTACTGGTCAATCTAGATATGGGGATTGCATAAATGTGCATGAAATTAAGGTTTGAAATTAGGATAAATATGAAAGGTCACCCATAAAAAAAATAGGTCCTATATATGCAAGTGCTCATAAGTGAAATGAAGTAATTAAAGGGGGAAATCTAAAATTAAGGGTACTCATAGAAATTAAATTAAGAGAAGTCAAGTATATTAAATATTTATTAACTAAATGCATTAAAAAGTCCCATGATGTATGAAAGAGTGAAAAAACACTAAAATGGGTGCTAGGTAAGCATGCAATTGTACACCTTAGGTAGTGTGTAAATTTATGATGCTACACCCTCATTAGGTTTTCCACATAGATATAGTGTTCTCATGGGAATTGGTGTTGATTTTTTTTTTCTTTCATTTATGTTAACAAACCGATTCAACCCCTCTCCTCTTAATCTCTAGGTGTGTTTAGTATATCTATCTCTAGAGTTGTTAATAGCTCCTTCGATTTAAGAGAGTATATAATTTCTACAATGGGTAGAAGAATAACAAATACATGAATGCATAAAAAATAAAATATTCATCATTAGAGTAGCATTTATAAAAAGCTAACTTTTCCATAACATTATACATTGATTTATTTTTATAAGCATTAATGAAACTATTGAAATCAATGTGTTCATGTCAAGTATCTTCAAATAATATAAAAATAAGTCTTTTACACATAGTTTAAACATCAAATTTATAATCACACTACTAACAATGGAATGTGAAATAGAGGAAGTATGAAAGGGAAACTCTAACAGGGGAGAAAGCTTTGGAATGTTAAGAATGGAGCATTTGATGATATCCTTATGATAGGTATTGCAATATAAATGTCCAAAAGATTAAATTTTATACAATTTTACAAATAAACATTGAAATAGAGGATTTTGAGGTGGTAGGAAAAAATACCAGATTGAGGGTTAGCCAAAACATTGACTTTGAAAGATAGTGAAAAATATGGGAGCAGGCTCATCAAGGTTTGAGGAACCTTGGAAAAGGATAGTGGAGAAAAATACACCATTGAAAGCTTTAGGATATTTTTATTATAAAAAGATAATGTCACGCTGAGATCAACACTATATAAATATAATGTTAGTCAAAATATAACTCACAATGTTGGTGAGTTTCATGTGAGCAATATGCTAGCGTCAAGGAATTAAAAGTTGAAATAAAGACACTCATGCAAGAGGAAAATAAGAAATTGGGATCAAAAGGATTAGAAGTAGGTAGGATTTAGTAATGATAAATTCTACTAGGTTAGTTTCAAGGACTTAGGAAAAAAATTAGGGAAAGGATCAAGATATCGAGGTGATTGGGGAAGGCATGATACCTAGGTAAACCTCAAAAGGACACAACTCTGACAAGCACAAGAAAATAAGGAAAAAATTAAAAATAATTGAAACTCAGGCTTCTAATGACCTTTTGCGTCATTTAGCACTTAAGGGACTCATTTAGAATGTCTCAAATTAGCTATAAAAATATAGTTCAAATGAAGTTTGAACACACAAAAAAGGAAGGGACATAAGAAAAAAATGGCATCATTGGATTGAGTTGCAACTAGACACTTCAATTGATGCATTAGACGGAATATAATTTGACTCAAACATTCTAAGATATTTTTTGGGTGAATGATCTAAGACAAATTTATTTCTTGTGACTAGTTGATAACTATTAGAGTATTTTGAAATATTGTAAAATTCTCAAAATATTCTGGAAATATAAAGAAGTCAAGAACAATAATTAATGTATATAAATGAACAAGTTCATAAGTGTAATATAAGTTCATTATGACACATTTATCTAAAACTAGTTTATTTTCCCTATATAAAATAAATACAAAATAATAATTGTCCTAAATTATTAATCTACTATTTAATATTTTTCATTTCAAAACTTTTAAAATTTACGTGTTCATCAATCCTTTTATAATCATTAATTATCAAACTAAAAACTAAGAGCACGTATTTTCTATATACATTTCCATACACATCAATTACTAAACTCTAAAATTTGAAGTTAATAATTAGTATTCATATTTTATCGGACTAACCTAAACTAAACCTAATAAAAATTACTTTCTTACCACCTGTTCAGAAAAGAAACCTCTCTATTAAGCCTGGTATCTTTTAGATTGCACCGATTAGCAAAGACCCTACTGATAACAGAAGAGAATTTAATTATGGGAGAAAAACATAAAATTTCTTCCCATTCAAAAGTAGATTTGTTACGACTTTTACTCAGTAGGAAGAATGGTGCAGATTTCAATATTACGTGGCACTAAAAATTGTTAAGACTACTTTATTCCCTCAAAATACTTCTAACGACATTACAGATTGATTTCTCCCACATAAGCATTTAAATCCATTTTTTAAGGTGGGAACGAGTACTCCATGAAAACTTGAATGTAAGACAATAAATGTTTATAATTATTTATTCAATGATCTAATTATTTTATAGTTATCTTTAAATTTGATATATATATATATATATATATATATATATATATATATATATATATATATATATATATATATATATATATATAACCAAAGCATTTATCCATCTTTAGGTGGGAACCAGTATTACATGAAACTTGAAGGCAAGGCAAACGTTTATATGACTTTGAGAGGATTCCTTTAATTTTTAAACTGCAAAGCATATCATTAATTTTCTACAAAGCGACCATTCAAAAGTATCTTTCACTCCTGATTCAACATCTGTATTAGAGTTAAAGTACCTTTAATTACGCCGAAGGCGTTTCCTATATGAAACGCATCGGCCTGGGTTAATTTGATCGATGGCCGTTGAACAAGCCATACGCATGCAAGATGATTGAAATGATCGAGATCATCCGTGGATTTTGAAAAAAACCCAAAATTGTAACATTTTCGTTGTGTGAACCGACTGCAGAGCTATTGATTAACTCACCAGCAACCAAAGTTAGGTTCGCAATTTACAAGACACGTGTTTCTTATTTCTTCATTGCTCTCTTTTACTTTCTGTAGCACTGATGAATTCGTTACCAATGGTACTTTCTTCCATTTTATTTTCTGCAGCGGTGATGAATTTGTCGGAAGTGACAGAATTACAAGGCAGTGGCAGTTCGTTTATGTTATGGTGGGTCGCTCATTTACCAATGTGGCATTAGATTATTATACTTTGCAAGAAACTAGGGAGATGAGAAGGACATAATTAACAACGTGGCACCCGGTCGCCTATGTGGTAGATGAACACACTGGCGAAGGACTAATTTAGAGATCTGGCAAAGAGTTTGGTTGGCGAATCTCGAAATAGTCTACCCATTAGAGAACACATTTGGAGAACTCGATAACCCTTTTGAGGGACCCGGTAATAAAGTAAGCTCGACGGTTGTCGCATGATCGGTAGATCTAAATAGTTTCCTTGCGAACACACGACAACCATTGAATCTTTGCACAATGGCAGTCCTACACAAACCTTAGAGGGTGGAATCTTTAATTTTCTGGTGATTTTAGAATCTTTTGTAGATCCAACAGTTGTCGCAAGAGCGCAGAGAATCTTTACGACCCTTGTGATCATGCGCCAGCCATTGATCTTGTTTACAAGCCAGTGCATGGGCCCAACCTTTAAGCATTTTGGTGGGCTGGCAATTCTACATAAAATCAAAGGTCATCGTTTGTTTGCAAAGAATCTTTAGTATCCTTGCGATCATGTGACAACCTTCGATCTTAGTTTATTCCAGACACTCGCAAAAGGTCACCCCACTGCCAGATGTATACACATGAGCCTTTCTGATTGGTCGGAGGTATTTCCTGAGCTTTATCTCTAGATCAAAATACCTTCAATCGGGTGATCTCTGAATGAAATAAAGAATTGATATAGTATACAATGATTATGAGGTTCTCAGTTGGTCGTTGAGTCTCCAAATGCAAGTTGGCGGTCTATTTTGCGGGTCGCTAGATCTCAAAGTTATTCAGTGGTTAGTTCTTTTATTCAATGACTTGATGATTTCAATGGTCGTGTGTTCTCATTATTCTGGCGGTTATGTCTCAAGCGGTCAACAATTCAGCAACATGGTTATCTCAAGTCTCCCAATGTAGCGGTTAAGTTATTAAAAGTATGGCGACTTAGCAGGAAATATTGAATGAAGATCTAATCGACAATTGATCTTTAATCTCAGTACTTGACTGAGGTTAAGAAAATCTTCTGGTGACTTGGAGAATAAAGGTCTTCGCGCAGTCTCCAATCTTAACCATAGTTACAGGAAATATTTAACGACATGGAGATGACTTCAGTCGTGTGGTCGCCAGATGAGGGTGAGTTAAGAAAAGATTTTTAGTGAGTTGTTTTCAACTATTGATTTAATTTTGATCGAGTGGTGGTCACCTAGTCTCAAAATCAAATCATGGGTTAGAAAATATTCTACTGACCTTGAGATTTGCCTTGTCGCTTCATCTTCAGGTCAAACTCAAGTTAAGTAAGTTGCTCAATGATTGGGAGACTGTCTTCAGTCAGGTAATCGCCAAATCATATAGAGTTAGGTGTTGACTGAAATAAAAAAAGTTGAATAAATATGAGTATCTATTTGCTGGATTTTGTGACATGTCTAGCCAAAAAAAAATTAATGTGTGAAAGCAAGTTTTGAAGATAGTTATTAGTAAATCTGATTGTATTAAATGACATATTTTAAGGTCATGAACACGTACATCCGATATTTGAACTAAGATCATGTCATTCGGCCTAATGCTCGATAAGAAAAATAGCATGTCCACTTGTTGGATATTGTGACGTGGAGGCTTCTGCTTGGTCAAACCAAGTGGGGCCGGTTCCTTAAGTTATCATCAGCGGAGTAAAGATCTCATGGTTTATGTATGCTCGCAAGGAATCTTTTTCCCCTTTACGATCATGCGTGAGCCATCGATATGGTATCAAGGCCACCGTGCCTTACTTTATGACTGCTCATAAAAGAAATTGAATACCGACTGTTAGATGCAAGATCTAAGGGTGGTGATAAATTGAACATGTCATGTGGGACCTATGTGATTCATTTAAAGGTTTACTGTCAATGCATCTTGATCGGATAGTTCTCGTATATTCGTGAGGAATATTCCAAGCCTAGTGATCATGCGACAATATTTTAATCTTGATCTAAGAAGGATCAACGCCCCAAATTCAAATCTAAAACAAAATTGGTGCGAAATTGAATTTTTCGTCGAATGGTGATAGTTCGATTACTCAGAGAAGTAATGGCTAGATCGTGTGGAATAAACTACTGATAAGACTATGTTTTATTGGAAATATATTTAAGATTTGTGCGTCTTTATAAATACAAAGAGATAAAGCTTGCAGAAGCCTAGGCAAGGAAATTAGTAGAGCTGGTTGTCGTTGCCTCATTAATTCTAATAAAGTTTGGTGAATATTTATGCAATTTTTATCCTAGTGAATAGCATCATAATTGTTTTGTATTTTCTTTACTCCAATTATAAAGAATCTCAAACCCTATAATGCCGCCAAGAAAGGGTTTGTCTGGTAAGGTTGAATATAGTGATAGGAGTTTACATGAAGATTTGTTAGAGTTATTACCTAATTTAACAACTGATTTGGTGAAAGCCAAGAAATTAACACCGAAAAGCTCTAGTGTAAAGGTAGCAGATGGTTTATATGACACAGGAAATTATATTAGGGATGATAAGATTGGTATACTCAATGCAAGTGGCAGTTCTGATATCACTGGTTTAACATTGTTCAAAATAGGGTTTAGCTAGAGAAATGCCCCTCCTACCAGCAATATATGGCAATTTGACTTAGGAAAGCTTGTGGTGCCTGGTGTTTTCATAGATACAAATCTAATGATTCAAGTTACAAAGAATTATGAATCGATTACTAAGGAAATTAGGGATGGTAGAGGAAACCTGTTAATGAAAATCTCTGCTAAAGAAATCAGGATGGTTGTTAAGATAAGTGAACCCTCCAATGACCTAGAACAAATTAATTTTGAAGAGTTGAAGCAAGTGTATGATGCACAGAGTGATTATCTCAAAAATGGTCCTGTAAAGGAATTTTGTGACAAGATTGGGAAAATGATTATCATGGGACCAAGTACATAGGAGCCCTTCAAAATAGATTATTTTGACTTGAGAGCAAGAGGTGCATACTGGTCACTATGTCAAATCTTTGTGGAAGATGTTGAAGAGAGAATGCCAGTACATTTGATGTATATGATGGTCCAAATTTTACATCCATACTTGTCGGTTACATTTGACTTTTCCCCTTTCATTCCTGACTTAATTCATAATGGATTAGTAAGAATCTAGAAAAATAAAGTTGATAAGCCATTTTGATGGTACTCTTTCATGATGTATATGTTCTTGTTTAAGGGTGCTACTTATTTTGAGAAGGAGATGGATCTGTTAAAATAGAGGGATGGTGAAGACATGCCAATCTAATTGTAGAACCTCAGCATGACATGGGACAAGAAGGATAGTAGTTTCATTAATTTTGATAGATTCTTTGCAGCTAGATTAAGGCTGCATGTGCGTTTCTGGATTCGATTGTGTGTGTTTTTTTGTATCAACATTTCGGATCACACTCCTCTTCATTTTTTCCATCCTTACTCTCTCCTCTCATCCTGATGATGGATCACAGAGTGTGATCCGAAATGTTGATGCAAAAAAATGCACACAATCGAATCCATAAACGCACATGCACTATTAAAATGGATTGTGGAAATCTGATAGATTAAGGCTATTGTTTGTCCATGACAGCCTAAGAATCCCAAAGGTGTTGGTCGAACTTGTGAGGCCAAAATAGTTTGCCAAGGACCACAAAATTATACATAATTGGGGGTATTTCATCTTTTATCTTGTCTCTACTATTATTAGGTTATATGGTTTTAGGGGGGCACCATTCATATTGCCATATCAAATACCCCTCAAGATTGGTATTGCAGAATTCATTAGACAATTGGGGGAGATTGAGAAGACCACCCTTACAAATAAAGTAAGAGGAACTTTATTTCCAAATGTTATGATGGCCCATCAATTTATAATTACAAAAGGTGGATGGCTTCATATGGATCAAATCCTGGCACCGTATCATATGGGTACTACAATTGCTCGGATAGTAGACCCAGAGGGTTTTTATAATGAAATGTTCAAAAAGAAGGTGAAGTGTTCATTTATAGATCACATTTTCAACTTTCCTAAGGATATCATCAGAAATATCCCTGATATACAGGACCAAGAGATTAGAAAGGAAAAATGGTTGGTATACAAGAAGACTTTGAATTTCGTCAAACAATTTGATAGAGGGTATGATCCATTAAAGATTATCAATGCTATGGGGTAGAAGATAGACACTCTCATGGATTGTTTTTAGGCTATTTATCAAACCCTAAATGAGAAAAAGGATAAAGCCATGAATGAGAACCCAAAGAAGGCTCAATCAATATTGAAAAAAACTACATTTGCAAAGGTATTTCCCCTGGGAAAATATATGGTACAGAAGAGAAGTGGTTACAATGTGGTAGTTCTAGAACCTGACAATAAAAAACCAAGAAAGAAAAAAGAGGATATCCCTTTTACATCACAACAGGTGGAAAAGCATAAAGAAGTTGTAGAGTTTCCAGACTCATGTCAGGCTCAAAATCCTAAGGATGTTCTTGATTCCCCACCTCCTCCAAAGAAACAAAAGCTAGAAGAGAGGCCTGAACATTTTGAAGATGATTATTCTCCATCCTAATCACCTCTGAATATCATGGATGATGAAGAGGTCACAAACCAGGTACAAAAGTTGGGAGCTCTAGGTCAAATTTTTATGACCTATGATGAGATAAATGAAGGGGTGCCAGAACCACCAAAAGAACCTAAGTTAGACTTAATAGTGGGATAGATGGGAGGAACAGAGCTAGACCCAATTATAAAACAAGCATTTGATGAGTTTTTAGCTGATGATGCCTTTGTAAAGGCTAGGGCCTTCATGCAATTTTTATGGAGATTAAACATGAATTAGTTTGAAGAAACATGTGAGAAAAGGCATGAGGAAAATCTAGACAAGGACCTCAAGATCATAGAAAATGAAGTAAGGAAGGGATGACAGAAAGGTTTCAGACAATCACTCCAGAATAGGGGAGAGGTCTGGTGAGAAACTCAAGAGTGCCTATCCTCCCAGAATGGGATATAGCTGATGCAGTGGTCCTAGATGCAGTCAGGAAATAGACCACACCTATGCACAAGACCAAGGCAAAGGAAGAATAGACCATTAAGGTACTCGCTTTCAGTAATGACCATCAAGCCTTGGTCATGTGGTCTTTAAAGAAGAATGGAAAAAACAAAGGAAAGCATATTACTATGGGTGATCTCACTGGTAGCCTCATAGTCAAAAGGGTCATTGATACTTCTATAGTTGAGGCATCGGGTATGGTAGTAGCAATAGCCCAGCTCACAGTGAGGGTAGTAGAAAAGGAAGCCAAGGAAAAGGAGGAGCTCACAATAACACTAGAAACAATAGTAAAGGCTTATGGGGAATTAACATAGGGAGTATATGAGAAGGATAAATTAATTCCAGACTTAAAGAAGAGGTTGGGTGAACAAGGCCCAATTCAAGCATCAGGAAAATTGCAAATTTCTTCTTCACCTATTGGACCTTCATCTTCAAGTCCTATTATTGAATATCCCCTTACCCCTCTTCCCCCTTCCATGGGTGATGAAGACATAGAACAAAGACAGAAGCAAAGATATGAAAAAAGAATAAAGGATACCATTCTACACTTTTTCGCAAATGTAAAACCATTAGAAATTTATAAAATTGCTAAGCAGTTGTCTGACATTTTGATCACTTTTAAGAAAGAAGTAGCCACTATAGACCCAATTTTGGATAAGTGGGTTTCTAGAGAGAATAGGTTGAAGTCATTCTTTGAAATGATTAAAGATCAATGTATTTTGGATATTCAACTAACAAATACTTATAAATTTGTTAAAAACCTTTTTGAGTTTGAAGTAAATAGGCAAGGTTTCAAGAGAAAGGAAGAAATCTTAAGGGTAAGATACTTTCAGAACAATTTTCAAGTGTTTCCCGGTCTTATCAAAGCAGATGGAACTATAAAAGATAGGAAACAGTGGTTAGAAAAAATTGATGATGGGATATTGGCTAAAATAGATATTGTTTTGGGTATATAAGACAATACTCCCTTTATACAAATAATTGAAATGCTACAGGATTGCAGAATACACTTCACTAATGTGAGGATTGAGGTACACCAAGTTGTTACTAGTTGGGACAAACTCCTACCAAAAAGGGGTGAGTTTCTGGCTTTTCAATGGCCAAGTGAAGATACTTTTGTATCTTGGGAAACACCATTTCTTGTAGAAAGTGCCAAAGAAGGAGAGTTATATGCAGAGAAAGCAACAAGTGGCAGTGTCCCAACCCCTTGAAAGCAAAGAAAATAGTGCAAAAAACTTAAAACAGTTAGAGCAAGCACAGATACTACTCCTGACATATTTTGAACATCTTTGTTGTTAAAATTTTGACTGCTCATTTAACTCATCAATTTTGTAAAATTGTAACAAAATGGTACTATATTTACGTTCTTTATCTTATATGAACATCTTTTTTGTCTCTTGCAGGAAAGATCAGAACCTTGTATGCAGTCCTTATTTTCTATAAAAGGATTACCAAAAGGATTTTCAGACGACCGAAACTTGGACATTCTTACTGAAAAAATTTGAGTGTAGGATACCGTAGACTGTATAAGGCATATTTTTGTAAAGAGCAATATTACTAGTTCAAGATAAATATCTCGATTATTGCATTTTAAACCATTTTGTATTCATGATATTGATATAACATTTGAATCAAATTCACAATTTATATCTGTCCTTTGCGTATTTGTCTTTGAGTTATGAATTGTCAAAATTCATTGCATAGATATTGTCTGTTTATGTGTTAATGTTCTTCAGGTCTGATGCAGAATCAGATTAAATCAGGTTTAGGCATAGCATAAATTCCTTAAGTTTAAGATAATGATATAAATAAGTAGTATGAATATAGAATTCCTTTGATAAAATCCATTTTAGGGTGACAACATTTTTAAAGGACAAGGTCATCAAAGTTCAGTGTATTTTCTTGTGTATCACAAGTTTGCAATAAAGGTGTTACTCAATGCATAAGGTATTGGACAACAATGGAGCTATTTTATAGAGATCTGTGTTTGAAAAGTTTCTATTTCTATTCCTTACATTTTGATCTAAATTACTCAAATTTCTTTAAGTAGAGTGACTTGCAAAGTAATATTTCACAAAATGCTAATGGAGACATTCTTGAAAACTTCATAATTGTATTTAACATTCAACATTGCTCAATAATAGATTACAATTCAAAAATATATAGTTAAAACATCTTGGAATCCTTTTTAGAATAAGAATGCAACAAGGTTTAAATATTTGTAGCTCTAAACCTATACTTCTATGTTACATTATTAAAAATTATTTAAATAAAAAATATGTAATATATAGATGAACTAAGTAACCAAATTTTTTTTACTAAAATACTTAGTGTTTGTAAAGGTTAGGGCCTTCACACAATTTCTATGGAAGTTATACATGAGTCAATTTTAGGAGGCATGTCTGACAAGGCATGAGGAGAATCCAGATAAGGATCTAAAGATCATAGAAAGAGAGTTAAGGAAGACAATGACTGAAAGGTTTGAAAAGATCACTTTAGAACAGGGGACAAAATTGGTGACAAATTAAGGAGTACTTATCCTCCCAAAGTGGGATATAGCTGATGCGGTGGTCTTCGATACAGTCAGGAAAGTTTTATGTCCACATAAGCCTTCAACACATTTTCCAAGCTTAGTATCAGTTCCTCTTTTTATATTTACCTTCTTTGTCTTATGTGCTCGATAGTTTTTGGCTTTTCTAAGAAAAATATGAAGCTTATATGCAATCCTTATTTCTATAAAAGAATTATCAGGATCATTTTATAAGGACCAAAACTTCCAATTTCTTACTGACAAGTCTTGTATCTAGCATACTACAGAGTGTATTAGGCAAATTTTAGTAAAGACCAATATTGTTGGATCAAGTTCAAAATCTAGACAGTTTGCATTTTAAAACATTTGGTATACATGATATTGATATAGCATTTGAATAAAATCCAAAATTTATATCTCTCCTTTGTGTATTTCTATTTGAGTTATTAATTGTCAATATTCATTACATAGATATTGTATGTTTATGTGTTGATGTTCTTCAGGTCTAATCTAGAATCAAATTAAATCAAGTTTAGGCATAGCATAATTTCTGTAAGTTTGAGATAACGATATAAATAAGTACTATGAATATAGAATTCTTTTGATAAAATCCATTTTAGGATGATAGCATTTTTAAAGGACAAGGTCATCAAAGTTCAGTGTATTTGTTTGTGTCTCATGAGTTTGCAGTAAAGGTGTTACCCAATGCATAAGGCATTGGACAACAGTCGAACTATTTTATAGAGATCAGTGTTTGAAAAGTTTCTATTTGTACTCCTTACATTTTGATCTAAATTGGTCGAAATTCTTTAAGTAGAATGACTTCAATAGTAGTATTTAATATCATTTTATAACAAAATCTTTATAAGATTTCTTACAGATGTACTTTAAATCTTGTCACTGTTGTTAGTTAATTTTATGTATAATATCCAAGTCATCAACTAAAAATTCTAACACACATAACTTATCTGATATCTCATGGTTTTTGTTGCGATATTGGAATTCAATGTTCATGACAACTAAATCTAGAATTAATAGTTACTGCCATATAAATCTGATTATCAAATACCATGCATTGAATAAAAATATTTTACTTTCTATACCATTTAAAAGAGTATTAATTAACAAAAATGTTCATAGATTTGTCACAGATGAGCATTAAATGTTCTGATTCTCCTCAGTTAATATTATCTATAATATCGATGTTGTCTAATGCAAAACCTGCCACTCTTAATTTCTATAATATATGATACACTTATTAAATTGGTAACTTAATTATAAGATTTAAAAAACAATACAACTTTTCAATTTTGTTTTAATTTAAATAAAGATATAGAATGTATTTTATGATTTCAAAATTAACATATTGGATCATTGTACGAGTGTATATTCTAACAAATATTATAGTACAATTCTCTTAGTTCAGATATCAGATGTACATGTTCATGACCTTAAAATCTGTCATTTAATACAATCGGATTTAGTAATAACTATCTTCAAAACCCACTTTCAGCCATTAATTTTTTTTTTGGCATTTCAGATTTAGTTGTTCATGGCTACTACATCAGAAAATAACTATGTTGCATAAACGACTTACCAAAATCCTTCTATTCAAAAAATGTGTGTACTCAATACAATGTCAGGTAAAGTTGATGTAGGAGCACCCTTCATCAAGTGGTATCAGAGCAGGAGTTCCTGAGTGTGTAAACAGATCACTAACTGTGAGGTAGTTTGCACTAGGACCATGATTAGGGTTTCAGCAAGCAATGCGAAAATGCCTCCACGAAGGGAATGATGCAGAAGAGCTGGTAATGTGATGCCTAAGGTTAGAGTGCTCCAGAGACAAGTGCGAGCATTGCAAGAAGAGATTCATAGGGGAATGAATCTTAATGTTAGAAATGAAAGCAAGGATGAAGCCGAAGAAGAAGGAAATTTTGATCAGGAAGGAGAAGGTGAACTTCTAATCCCAGAAGAAGAAAAGATTTTTTGAGCCCTTTCCAAGATCAGGAAAAGACCTAAGATTGAGGTTCCTACATTTTCTGGGAATCTTAACCTAGAAGAATTGATCGACTGGATCAATGAATGTGAAGAATATTTTGAGTATGAAGATGTTGAGGATCCTGATAGGGTCAAATTTGCAAAAGAAAGACTGAAAGGTCATGCGAAGATCTGGTGGCAAGAGATTCAGTTGGAGCGAAATAGAAGAGGGAAAGATAAAACCACAAGATAGGATCAGATGGTGGATAAATTGAAGTGATAGTTCATTCCTATTGATTATGAGCTTTACCTACTGAAGAAAATGCAAAGTTTGAAGCAAGCAGGAAGATTTGTTCAGGAGTATATAGAGGAGTTCTATCAAATCCTCATCAAAACAGGCCATGCAGAAGCTGATAAGGAGAAAGGTGCTCGTTATCTTAATGGGTTGAGGCTGAGCATTCAAGAGGAGTTAAATCTGGTTCGAATGAATAGTATTGAGGAGGCATACCAGTTTTCCCTAAAAGTAGAGGAAAAGTTGAACAAGAAGTTTGAGAGCAGACAAAACGGAAGAGATCGTGGTGGAAGATTTAGTGGATGATCATATGGAGGCAGAAATGAAGATCCGAAAAAGAAGGATGAGGCCAGTAGAAATCAGAATCAGTGAGGAAACAATTCCAATAATTTCCAAGATCAGAATAATAGAGATCAAAGAGGAAGAGGAAGAGGACAAGGATCTAGAAGAGGAGGCTTCCGTGGAACATGTTTTCACTGTGGAGAAGAAGGTCATAGGGCATTTGAATGTCCTCAGTGCTAGGCCAGAGTTGCACATGTAGATAAAGATGCCAAATCATCACATTCTGAAGATGCTGAAAGAGGAGAAACACTGATTAACAAAAGAATCATGTTGAGTGGTGAGAATGAACCTGAACAAAGGAGGAGCCTGTTTTGCACCAGGTGCAAGTGTGAGAGTAAGTGTTGTGATGTGATTATTGATAGTGGAAGCACTGACAATTTGGTGTCAGAAGAGATGGTGACAAAGTTGAAGCTCAAGAGACAAAAGCACCCACATCCATATCGGATTGCCTGGGTAAAGGATGACCACAAGGTCATGGTTAATGAACAATGCCTAGTGAAGTTCAAGATTGGTGGGTACCAAGATGAGGTACTATGTGATATCATATCTATGGATGTATGTCATATGTTGTTGGGTAGACCATGACAATTTGATAGATGTGTTGCACATGATGGTCCTGCGAACACCTATTCCCTGACAAAGGATGGAGTACAACATAAGCTAAAGCCATTGAATGACACAGAAGAAAAGGTATGTGGTAGTGCAAGAATAACTTTTTTTGATGGAAGAAATTTCCTAGATGGTATGAGGCATGATCATGTGTGTTTTTCTTTAATTCCAAAAGCTGATAAGGAGGAAGTAGAAGATGTTCCTATAGAAGTTACAAATTTGTTGAATGAGTTTCAGGATATTGTATCCAATAATGTGCCTGATGGATTACCACTAGTTAGGAAGATCAGTCATCAGATGGACTTGATCCCAGGAGTGAGTTTTTTGAATAAGGCAGCACACAGAATGACACCTGCAGAAAGTGAGGAGTTGAACAGACAAGTACATGAGTTGTTATAGAAATGATTGATCCATGAGAGTCTAAGTCCCTATGCTGTACCAGTGGTATTAGCACCAAAGAAGAATGGTGAATGGAGGATGTGTACAAATTCTAGAGCAATAAACAAGATCATAATCAAGTACATTTTTCCATTGCCACAAATGGATGATATTATGAACTGTTTGAGTGGAGTTGTGTATTTCTCAAAGATAGATCTAAAGAGTGGCTATCATCAAATTCAGATCAAAGAAGGAGATGAATGGAAGACTACCTTCAAGACAAAGGAAGGATTGTATGAGTGGTTAGTCATGCCTTTTGGGCTAACCAATGCACTGAGCACTTTCATGCGGCTCATGAACGAGGTTCTGAAAGAATTTTTGGGTAAGTTTGTCATTGTTTACCTAGATGATATTTTGATCTTTAGTAAGATATTGGAGGAGCATATGATGCATATTCGTATGGTATTCAAGAAGCTGAGAGAAGAGAAATTGTTGATTAATTTGAAGAAGTGCAGTTTTGTGAAGAAAGAGTTAGTGTATTTGAGATTTGTAGTTTCAGCAAAAGGTCTAAAAATAGACCCAGAGAAGGTATAGGCTATCCTTGAATGGCCTACTCCAAGTAGTGCTACTGAGGTAAGATCTTTTCATGGTCTAGCTAGCTTTTAAAAAAAATTTAGCAGTATTTGTGGACCCTTGACTGAAACAATGAGAGGGGATAGAAAAGAGTTTAAGTGGACTAATGGGGTAGAAAAGAGTTTTCAATTGTTGAAACAAAAAGTTACAGAACAACCTATTTTAGCACTTCCAAATTTTAATAAGGTGTTTCAAGTAGATTGTGATGCTAGTGGTCCTACAATAGGAGCTGTTATGAGCCAAGAAGGTAAACCTATTGCTTATTTCAATGAGAAGTTAAATGATGCCAAGAGGAAATATTCAGTTTATGATCAGGAATTGTATGCTATAGTTCAGGCATTAAAGAAGTGGAGACATTATCTACTTCCTAAGGAGTTTGTTTTGTATACTGATCATCAAGCTTTGCAATATTTGAATAGTCAAGGAAAATTGAATCAAAGGCATTTAAAATGGGTTGAGTTTTTGTAGAGTTATACATTTGTTTTGAAACATAGAAGTGGAAAGTCTAACAGGGTTGCAGATGCACTTAGCAAAAGGCAAATATTGCTAACAGAGATGCAGATTGAAGTGGTTGGGTTCAATGAACTCAAGAATTTGTATCTAGAGGATCCTAATTTTGGAGAAGCTTGGATAGCTTGTAAAGAACCTGTTACTCTCAACAGAATGAAGTGGTTGGATTTCATCATCCAGGATAGTATGCTATTCAGAGGAAGCCAGTTGTGCATTCTAAGAAGTTCTATGAGGGAGAATCTCATCAAGGAGAAGCATAGCAGAGGATTGGCTGGACATTTTGGTCATGATAAAACCCTTGCTTTGGTTAGTGAGAACTATTATTGACCACAGTTGTAGCAAGATGTCAAGAAGTTTGTATAGAGTTGCAGAGTATGTCAGATGGCGAAAGGAGTGAAGCAGAATATAGGGTTGTATCAGCCATTACCTATACTAGAGAAGCGTTGGGAGGATATCAGTATGGACTTTGTTCTTGGTTTACCAAGGACTCAGCGGGGACATGATTCAATTTTTGTAGTGGTTGATAGATTTTCAAAGATGGCACATTTCATTCCCTACAAGAATAATGATGTTGTTCATATAGCAGAATTATTTTTCAGAGAAGTTGTGAGACTACATGGTTTTCCAAGGACCATAGTTTCAGATCGGGACACTAAGTTTGTTGGATATTTCTGGCGTACATTGTGGAAGAAGTTGAAGATAGATTTGAAGTTCAGTTCATCACATCATCCACAGACTAATGGATAGACAGAAGTGGTGAATAAGAGTTTGGGAAATTTGCTGAGATGTTTGGTTGGAGATAAGCCAATAGGATGGGATTTGATGTTACCACAGGTAGAATTTGCATACAATAATTTTGTCAACAGGAGCACTGGTAAATCACCATTCCAGATTGTATATGGAAGTAGTCCAAGAAATGCATCAAAGTTGAGGAAGATAGATAAAGGAGAGATAAGTAGTGCTGAAGCTAAGGATTTTGCAGAACACTTGAAGAACATCCATAAGGAAGTGAGGAAGCACATTACCAAAATGAATGCACAGTATAAGGCTAAGGCAGATGAGAAAAGTAGGCATAAGGAATTTCATGTTGGGGATGAAGTCATGGTTCATGTAACAAGCTAACAATGAAGAAGTTTGGACCATGTAAGATACTGAAGAAGCATGATTCAGGAAATGCATATGAGGTAGAATTGCCTAGTGAGCTGAATATTTCACCAGTGTTTAACATTTCAGATTTGACAGAGTATCATGAAGGAGGTGTTGAAGATCACAGTGTAGTCTTCCAGCAAGTAGTTCAGATACCAAGGAGATTGAAGACATACTGGACAGTCATGTTGGTAGAAGCACAAGGAACATGACATACGAAGAATATCTAGTCAAGTGGAAAGGATGACCTATTGAAGATTCATCATGGCTGACAAAGGAGGAGGTTAACCATCTTGGTTTTCCTCTGCACACCTAAGTCGTGACATGGTCAATTCTCAAATTACCCTGGGTGTTTGATGCAGGAGCACCCTTCATCAAAAGTTGATGCTAGCATATAAATCTGATACTTTGATTTTCTATACAATTATGAAAAGTATTAATTAACTAAAACTTTCTTAGATATATCACGGATGTCCATTAAATGTTCTGACTATTCAAAACTAATTTTACATATAATATCGATTATATGTAAAATTGATTCTCTGTTCAAACAAATGACTACTTCATTATTTACTTTCTTTATTTCTCTAGTGTTTTGATCAAATCTTTGAATGGATTCCACAATTAGTTATGATACTTGAACAACAATTGGAAATCCTACAGCTTCTGTTAATCCATAGTAAATAGCATCAGAATTGTATTGTATTTTATTTACTCTAATTATAAAGAATATCAAACCCTACAATGCCACCAAGAAAGCATTTGTTTGGTAAGGTTGAATATAGTGATAGGAATTTACATGAAGATTTGTTAGAGTTCACTCCGACCCAATGCAAACACAAAGCCCTGGTGACTTTGGATAGAAATACGTTCATGCAAGCTTTTGGTATAAATATCCCAATGCCTACTGAGATCAATTTGCAAGATCAAGCAAATAGATATGTTAGGGATTCAACCCTAGTTTCACGAGATATTCATGTTCATGTGGCTAGACCAAAAAAAAAATACATTGTGGCAACACTAGGGTTTTCACCATACTTCTATAAGGACTTGAATTTTTATATCAAGTATATTGCATATGGATTGTCCAGAGTGTTGGGGGTGGATGGTGGTGCAGACATAATTTCATCTAATATTCTAATGATGGTAATGGATTTACAGAGTCCTCATGTAAATAGAGGTTATGACTATGTGGGATATATAATAAGTAAGATGCATGAAGGTCTTCAGTCTATTCGAAAGAAAGAGGCATGTCCTAGGTTTATTCATTACTCTTTGTTAATGCATCTTATTTTGTATGACAATTTTACAATATCATGCATATAGAATACCTTCAAACTAAGATGATGTGGAATGGTCAACCTAATCCAGTCTAGTTTTGGATAAAGGCATGGAATTTTACTTCAAGTGGGTTTGATTTTACTTCAAGCAAGAATGGTCAAAATTTTATACTCCCAGCATTTTGTTGGTTGGTTTCCAAGTTTTAGAAGTTGTCCTTCAAAATTTTGTTTTTTGAAGATTATCTCTGAGTTTTTTTGATTTGATCTCCAACATTTTTCAGTCCTAGAGCTCTAAATTTGTATACAATCTAAAAACCCTAGGTGTTAGGACTAATTATCTTTGAAAATCCAAAAAGCCTTAAAATTTGCTCATCCAGGTCTATTCGGTAGTTACTTTTTCAAATCACTTAACAGCCTTTTGCGGCATGTGCACTTTATATTTCCTTGGCTACTCGCTTAGTCCCCTAATTAGTTTAACATATTCCTTTTTAACTAGCGATAACCTGAAACCCTTTGTCACGCAGTCTCCTTAGGTTGGAGGAATTTTCTTTATTTTCTAACGACTCAGCGGTTGCCTTCAATCGCCGAGTCTCTGGATGATTATTATGACATCTAGCGACTGCTATGATATTTTTTTGCAAAACAAATATGGTTTCTTTATCTATGGATCAAAATACTTTTAGTCAAGTGATCTCTGAAAGAAATAAAGAATTGATATAGTATTCAGTGATTATGACATTCTTAGTTGGTCACTGAGTCTCCAAATGCAAGTTGGTGGTCTATTTTGCTGGTTGCCAAATGTCCAAGTTATTTAGTGGTTAGTTCTTTTATCCAACAACCTAGCAATTTTAATGGTCACATGTTCTCATGATTCTGGCAGTTATGTCTCAAGTGATCAACTATTTAGCGACACGGTTATCTCCAAGTCTCCCAATGTGACAAAATAATAAGAATATAAACAAATAAGTGGACTTGACTATAGTCGTTGAATCTCCAGAAAAAATAAATCAGAGTTCTCTTATCTTTAGTCACTGAATCTCTGAATAGGTGATTCGGGAGGTCTCAAGAAAAAGTTTGAAAAGTCAATAGGCTTCAGCGACTGGGAGATTCATTGTGGTCGCTAGATCTCTTGATGGCCTTTTGTCACCAAGTCTCGAGATAAGATTATAAGGAAATAATTTTGCAGTGACTAAGAGACTGACTATAGTCACCAAGTCTCAGAATGGAAAAATTTAAGTGACACAACATTGCCCAGTCTTTAGATAAATTCAATAGGGTTCAAACTATTTAGTGACTATGATTCCTTGCTATAGTCGCTAGGTCTCCAGAACAAATAAAGTCATTTAACAACTAAAGTTTTCTTTAGTCGCCAAATCTCTGAGAATGTAAAGGAGGAGCCAAATCTTTTAGTGCTTACGAGAATGTGTTGTAGTCGCTAGATCACCAGAAGTTAAAATTTGATTACGTGTCATTTTCTTGGCTTATGACTAGTGAATTCAGTTCTAAGCGTGCCAAGTAATGGCGGAAGTGACATGATTTTCAGCTTTTCGATCTCTAACGGGTTACTACATTCAATTCTGTAAAATAAATAGAGTTTTTCATCACTTATTTCAAAATACAAAGCATTCAGAGAAGCCAAAGCGATAGAATTTCTTGAGATTTTCAAAGCAATTTCAAAATTAAGTACATTTAGAATTTGTAGAGGAGTTCGAATTCATAGAAAAGATGAGCCAATTATCAGTTATTGGAGCCTCTACCACCAAAGGTGCTAAGGAGAAAGTTAAGGAAAGCTCTTCGGATGAATTCCTCATCTTACTACCAAGGTCATCATAGAATAAGAAGGTTAGTGATGAGTATTTTTTTGATAAGCTTGCATATTGTAGAGATGCTAGAACACCAGATGTCACTGGAATGTCTTTGTTCAAGTACTTTTATAAGAATTCTAATAGTCTGCACCTTGTCTCGAACCCTTGGGCATTAGGGTTAGCGAAATTAATAGTTCTAGAGGTTTTCCTAGACATAGATGTCTTAATTGTTTTGTCTCATAGCTATGATCCCCTATCCAAAATAATTAGGAAGGATGATGGTTCTCCACTTCATTCATGAGAGCTTTTGGTATCCAGGTCCCAATGGCTATGAAGATTAATCTAAAAGCCCTAGCCAATAGATATATTAGGGAGGTTGTTGTGGTGGTGAAACAAATCCAAAACTGTGTTCCCTAGGAGAATAGGAATTACATTACGCCCATGGCCGGGACAACCCCATTTTTCTACAAAGATCTATGATTCTATATAAAGTATATTGCATATGGATTATGCAAAGTTCTAGGGGTTAATGGTGGGGAGAGGATCACCTCAGATCTCTTGATGATGGTTTTGGACTCCTAAAGTCTTCATGTGATGAGAGGATATGATTACATAGGATATGTAATAGATAGAATGCATGAGGGTTTACTCGCATTGAAAAACTACATGTCTAGTTCTACACCTAGGTTTATGCACTATTCTTTGTTGATGCATCTCATTCTATATTTTAATTATGATATCATAAACATGGAGGTCCTTGACCCACAAATGATGTATAAGGGATAGCCAAATCTAGTACAGTTTTGGATAAGGGTTTGGAGTCCATCTTCCTCAAAAATTGATTTCTGTGTATTTGAAAATTGGATAGTTCAGCCTATCCTTCTCAATTTGGGATTGAATCTTTCAAAGTTGTCCACTAAGGTTCTGCAACTGATTTGGCCCCAACAATTTGTTGATAAGTGGACCAAGGGTCATAATTGGGGAGATATTTACTATGAAAAGGGTTATACTATGATTAGAGTATATGGATGCCCTCAACCCCCCCACATACTACCATTCTTTGTTCCACCTAGGGTGGCATTTTTGAGTTCATTTGGTAGCTTATGCTGACCGATAAGGAGCACCTAGCTGCATATGTAATGCCCCACCAAGGAACCCTTGGCTCAAGGACATTATACTCATTAATTCATACACAATATATGTTTTTTTTTTCAATAAAGTAGCAGAACATAATCTAATTTCATTTATTTAATGTTACTAGAAGTCAAGAGAATAAAGAGATTATACTACTTGTCTTGCTCAATTAACAAATTATTATTCTTGCATACCTGAATATTGCTAACTTTCTTTTACATGATTACCACCATGTCCAACACCTGTAGCTACACACATGTCTAAATAACTAGATGTAAACATTAGATATAAATAAATGTTTTATTGATAGCTTAGCTGTGAGAATCATTATTCAGAAGAAGTGAAATCATTGCATTAGAAACTTAAAGACAAACCCTAAGGGACTAGACCTAAGCCTCGGGGGCTCATCATCGATGGCCTTGCCTACATTCACGCTCAAAGACTTTGTAGTTTGACTCTCCCCATTCTAGACTATCTATTTATAAAATCAAGAAAGCGGGTACGCAACCCTTTCTAGGGTCTTATTCCTCAAACAGTTTTCCCTTTGGCTGCCACCCACTTAGGTGGAATAGGGACAAAGTCCTATACTTAAAATTGATAACTAATTCCATAACTCAAAGATAGAGTTTAACTCACACTAATATAATATTCATGAAACCTTCTTAATTATAGTATTTACTACATTGCCTTCCAAGCAAACATAGGAATGAAATAAAACCAAATCTTAGGATAATCATAATTTGGTACATTAAAACCATCATCATAATTAACATCATTAAATTAGGATAATCATTATAAACATCACAATCCCTAAGTACATGTGAAATCCCATGAAAACATGACATACACCCAATACCTCTTCTATTCCCAATGATCGACCTAGTTATGATGATATGAAATCAAATGAATAACAAGTTATCCACAATTAGACTAAGAATGAATAAGAGAACCAAGGACATGTCTACAAGTGCACAACCATAACCATAGGCATCTACGAGAAGGAATGACAAACATATAATTGCCCATTCAAACTTGTAACAACTACTAATTATGTATATTTCAATTAGAGGTACAAATATACACGACCACGTAACCTCACTCAAGCACATAGTGTAGTATTATAATTACCATGAGGCACCTTCTTCATCTTCTAAAATCAACACATTTAATACATCATTTCCATTAAACTTAAGTATCCTTAATTGGACATTTTATGATTAATTCTAATCTTAATAATATAAAATGTATTTATTATTAATTATTATAGAGACCATGATATTCCACTTCAATAAAATTTACCTCTACAGAAGTTTGGTATTTAACTAACTAGTCACATTAATACACCATTGCACCCTCTAGAATTGCATGACACTTGAATAAGATTCTAGGCAATGATTAAGGTTTTATCAAAGTCTATTTAATGTTTGATTTATTCATTTTCAAGTAATCTTTATATTTCTTAAACAATATTGATCTACAAACTTAATTTTCTTTTAAAAATATAATTAATATTAAATCATACTCAAAATAAAAATTATCTTTTCTAACTATTTATTTATAACCAACCAATACTCTAAAGAAATTTTCAATTTAATATAATTTTAACTAAATCAAAACCATAAAATTATTTATGTACATAACAAGTTAAAGATTCTAAATAGGAAGAGACACAATAATTTTTATTTTAATAAAATTTATCAAATCAAACCAAATCTAGAACTTTCTTTATAATCCTTTTTTTTTTCCTAGAGAAAACTTATATTAAAACATGATTACCAAAAAATAAAAATAAGAAAACAAACCATAGTTATAGTGCAACCAACAACATTTATAAATAAAATAAAATAAAATAAAAACACAATGCTTAAAAAGAAAGCAGGTAATTATTAAATTTAGAAATTTCTTTTATGGACAACTACATTTGCAACTATACTAGATAAATATCTAGCTGCTTATACATTTCAATAAAATAACACTGACTTAAAATAACTATAACTTTCACATACATTAACCAAATTAAAAACTTAAATATGTTTCGGAAAGGGGAGAATGTGAAGAAGATAAATCTGTAATTAATTTTTAGAATATCATAACCAAGTGTGAGCAGATTTCTCTGCAACAAAACTCACTTATTTAATCTGAAAGACAATTCATTGCAATATCTAAAACATAAAGAAATAGTGCTCAATAAAAATTAAATTATTAAATTACACAAATTAACAATAAGACATCAATAGTAATGCAAACAAGTAAATAAATAGAAGGATCATCTTGAGGATAGATCCTACTTGGAGTCTTGTGAAGCAACAATTGTTGGGGAGAGGAAGATCCAAGCGGTCTCAACCTAATTCAATTACTTCTTCAGACTTCTTTTGCAAACAAACTCTAGCCTCTTCAGGAAGCAATCTAATTCATGATCCTCTCAGAGAATAATAAATTATTTTTTCTCAAAACTATAGCTTTCTTATTCTATCCAAAAAAATATGACCTCTCCTTAAATCCCATTTCCTATATCCACCCCCTTCTCACATAGGAATCTCTCATGTATATAGATTGGTGAAGGTGGTTGCACGGGTAATCCAACTGATGCAACCATCCCAACTATATTAGTTATTTTCTAATATTATGATTTTCAAAACCATTCCTGTGAAGGAATACATAAATTTTGTTTAATAAGGTTTAAATCTATGTCTCCTCATTTTGAGGATGACAAAATATATATATTAAAGATTTTAGGAATACCTTTACTAATTACTTACTATGGTAATTTACCAAGGTATTTCCCAAACATAATTATATCATAGACTTACCATAATCTCATAATAATTTCCTCCACATAATTAAATTATTATATAATAATAATATATATTTATATATATGTATTCATAGGCATATGTGTGCACCCATATGCTTATGGTACATATACTATAAGTAAGACACATTATTATTAATATTACAAATATTTACAAATTAGGAATATTATTATTTAAATTAAATACATTATAATTTGAACCCACTTACTAATTCATATTCTTTTACAAAATACAATAGTGATATATAAGGTGAAACATACCACTATTATTAAAACATTTATTATTATTATTGCCATATGCATTTTATTATTATGAATATTATAAAATAATATCATAGAATTCTTTATTATTATCGATATTAAAATCACATGATTAAATCACATATGTATTAACTTATTCCTAACAAGATGCACTTGTACAAATAAGTAACTACTAATAAAGATAAATTACTAAATCATACCCTCAAATGAACAATAATTCACATCAATAATCTACTAATAAAAATTAAACATACCATGAAGACCATTAGAGCTACCATACTCAAAACCTCAAACTCCATAAATGCAAAAAGCAAGCAACACACTCCACATAATCTAACAGACTAAGATAATATGATAACTCACAATCAGCACAAGGACTAACTCAGAAACTCCCCACCTAAGGGACATAAAAGAGTCAGAGGTAGGATTTCCCTCTTGCGGAGCCTTGGTGATATCTCCATAACAACAACAATGATTGAAGATTTTGAGGGCTCGCTTAGACCTATGGGACCAAGTGGAGATGATGGTCAGTACCTGCTATCCTACATCACCGAGAAGAGATACATGTGCATATATATATACAATAAGACATTTGTAAATAGATGACCAGGATCGATACATCGTGTGGACCTCAACTAAGTGAGTAACTATGACTTCATCCTGAGTCATGAAAACACATCAATCACATATACATTAAGCATGAGGCATCACATATATATAATGGTTAGCTTCTAAATCATTGGGTTAGCTCTTTAAATCTTCATAAGTATATACAAGATGAATGATTTCCAATTTTATAAACACTAATTATAGCTAAGTATATCTAAATATCCGATAAGCATATCATCATAACATAAATGTGAATACATAGCTCTAATCATCATAATGTAAAATGTCCAAATCAAACAGTCCAAGTATAATCATCGGAGAGGGTGTTACAGCATATAGAAAAGGAACTTTGACTCCTAGGCACTTCAGAGTGCATAGTCTCACAATAGGAAAGAATGCCCTCAGTCAAGTGAATGATTGGTTAGGATAGTTCAGAATGCATGTTGCTTCCTACAGATATGTTGATACAGAGGGATTTTTGGTTGCTGATAGAAAATATTATATCGCTAGCATCCCTTTCAACAAGAGACATGAGGAATATCTTGAGGAGGATGCATTAAGAAATATAATAGAAGAAGAAGAAGTGGTAAGAAGATCTGACCAAATACATGAGTTATATGTTATGGAGAGGCAATTGAAGCTAAAGGGATTGGCATTCAGTGGTTTCTTTCTCACATTACCTTATCTCCAAAGGCTAGAGCAAATGATGGTGCAATTCAATACCCTAATGAGGACTTTTGAGGATCAAATTAATGAGAAAGAAGGAAGGAAGAATGCCCACTCAGAGTCTGAATGTGATGAGGAAAGTGATGGTAGCTTCTTGGTGCACAACATCCCTACTTTGGAATAGATAATATCTGAGAAACATGAGACTGGTTAGAATGTAGTTGTTGACCTAGCTGACCTACATAGCTCCTAGGACACTAGTGAACCTCCTACAAAAAAACAAAAATTGCTAATTGGAGAATTATCTCAAGTAATAAAAATGAATAGAGTGGGAGCCCTCTTCACTAGAAAAGGTGTTCATAATCACCAGTTGAGGAAGAAGATAAGAGAGGAGAAAAGAAAACAAAAACTTGAAATAGAAGATGTTGAGTTGCCCTTGGCCCTATGCCAAGATGAAAGAATGTTAGAACAAGATGCATTCTTGAAGGATGACAATTTTATTCAGTCAGATGAATTCAAGAGCTTCTTAATATGGCATAAGAAATAATAGGTTGCATCAAGTGTTTAGATCACTGAAGAGGGTCAAGTCCCTGATGAAGCAGTACAAACACTAAGGGAGTATACCCCTGAGAATGAGAGAATCACCCCAGAGGAAGCTAGACAACTGGTCAGAGATAGCAATATGCTACTGGTACCTGGGTGGAATTTATATTCAGATTTTATTATTGATCAGATCAAGAGACAAGAGGATATAACATTATCCTTAGAGACCCAAGTAGGAGAGATTATCAGAGGATTTGGGTATAGCACAAGGAATCAAGCATTGGCTCTATGGAGCCTATATCCTAAGGATAAGAAGCCTCAAATTTTGAATGTCAAAGAGTAAATGGATGGTGACAAAATTGTATGGTCAATCCATAATATACGAGACCTTGAGATATCTCAAGTGTTAATTCATTTTGCTAGGCTTAATGAAGACAAGACAAAGCAATTACCTGAGAGGTATGGTTCCTTGTTACAGGACTATAGTGCTCTTTTAAAGGATAGAGATATCTGAATAATGAAAGAAAAGGCATTGGAGAAATCTTTAGAAGATTTGGAGGAGTAGATAATAAATACTCCCATAGCTACCCCTAGACCACCTGAACAACCTATACTATTTGAAAATAAAAGTGTAAGTGAAGAAGAAGTTGCTGCAGATATAGACAAGATAAAATTGGAGAAGAATGAGGCTATCTGACAAGCCTTACTAAAGATCTTGCAGCACAAGATTGATGTATTGAAAGATAAATGTGATTTTGTTTTTAATGTTTATAATAAATTACCTGAACTGCAGGTGGAGGTGAATAGTTATGGTTCAATTTTGAATGGTTATTATGCAACTTGGTCAATCAGAGCTACACTTTTTGAAAGATTAGCAGTAGTGCAATCTTTAAGAAATGATATACCAGAGATTGTTCTGTAAGTAGGTGAAGAAATAAACATAATTAAGGTCATATTGCCACTTTTAAAGGTAAGGCAAATCAAATTGAGGCTAAGATATCCATGCTCAGCTTAGATTTTAACAGGTTCATTCCTCCCATTAAAGATGCATATGGTGTAGTGAAGAGCCTCGACTAGTGGAGATGAGATTTTGATACTTTCTTGCCTAGGAAAAAGGCATTTCTTGATGAAAATAGTGAAGTAGATATGGAGAGGTTTAATAACACTCTGAATGAAGCCATAAAGGTAGAAATGGAGCTCGCTAAATTTGTAGTAGATGCCAAGATGATAAAAGAGGCCAGATGGGAGAGACAAAAAGCATAGTTGCAACATGTCCAGAGTTATAAATGGCCAACAAAGGAAGAAGTAACTGCGTGGGATGAGCTTACAAAGCCCAAGAAGATCAAATCTACTACAATTGACTTTGATATTTTGGATGATGAGTAAAGAGGACACCTAGACTACCTGACACCTAACCTCAGAGCATAGGGATGATAAGCTATCAATAAGAATAGTGTAGGTTAGCCAAAATGGTGGTCACCATATCTCACAACAACTCAAGAAGCTATCATGAATATCTATAGACAAAGGTGTCAGTGATCAACAAACCAAGAAGTAGAACAGTCCAAAATATTTATGTCTTTCCATCGCCTGAGCGCTTATTGTAATTTGTTTTATATGTTTTTTTAGGTTTTGGGCTCCAACCATTCATAGCTTGTTGCATCCTTGTTGATAAGAGAATTCCAAGATGGTTGAGCTATATATGCGCTGTAGCCTCATTTTTTTAAGAGTTAAAAAAAGATAACAGAAAAATTGAGTATAATTGCTACAAAGCAGAGTACTATATTTTCTGTCTGAGCTTCTAAGCATGAATCTTTCTATATAACTTATAGGTTCATTTTAATACAAATACACTGTAATTTCTATCTCCTATTAATTTTGTCTCTTTACTTGTATGTTTACTCTTGTATGTTTTATTTGTAAGGCACTTAAAATATACTAGTTATCAACCAATTTCTTCAATTGATTATGAGTTTCTCTCAAGGAGAGAATTAAAATCCTTGTTATCAATTGTAGAGAGTAAACTTATGTGTAGAGATTTTGATGGTAATAATATTAGATTGATACAATAGTTTATAAGACATTCTATTCAGATTGTAGACTATTTGCAAGGCATACTGTTGTATTTCTTTTAAAATAACCTTGTAGGTTTGCATCTAAACTCTTTTACCCATTGGATTAGGTACTGGTTTAGTGTTTGTTTCTTACAAGTTATCTTTCATAGTGCTAACAACACTAGAATTCATTTCATTAGCAGTACCTTTTATTTTCAGAATTGTCTATATGTTTTAAAGGAATTGTATCCAACTAATATAATTCATCTTTCTTGATTCCTTGAAGAGTGAATCATTAGGTTGCCCTTCCTTAAAAGGAAGAAGGACGAGAATCCTTGTCTCACTAATTTTTTCTATTCATACAATCATAGTTTATCTAGTTAAGTTCCATATTTAGTTGATTATGGTCATCTGCAAAGTATTTCATAAGTTGATTCAATAAAAGGCCAATAGAAAATCAGTGTCCACTTTTAAGTATACTATGTAATTAGTAATTATTCAAAGGTTAAACCTGCTTGAGCATGTGGAGCTTGAAAACGAAGGAGGATCTTATCCAATCCTCAGCAATTAGGCATTTCTTTTGTCTAAATCAATATTAGTAGGCATAGTGTTTAAGTAGTTTTTCAAGCACTGTGATTCATACAAGAAAAATCCTTAACACATTCTAATTAGCAATAGACATGACCAATGTCCTAAAGAGGATATCATTAGGAATTGTTGGCATGTGATGACTTGGAGTACTAGAAATCCTCTAAGGGTTTTCATTTATGGCAACACTTATGATAAGTATGATCGCATGTTGTGGGGATTGCCATTGGATTCACAGTCATGAAAATGACAGTCTAGAATCAAGAAAACAGGGTACAGTGCCATAGTTTTGGATAGAGATGGAGACATACAAGGTATTATGGCTTGTGAAGTTAACTAGAGGTATTTTGGTATATGTAAATGCTTCAATTAAGATCACATAAGTTTTGGATAGTTGGTGTATGAGATGCAGTATTCAGAAGGTATGCGAAGAGAGTAAAACAGTATATCAAGGTACATGAATAGTTGCAATGATTAAGGACAGCCTGATGGATATGATAACATGCTAAATCATGTAAATAATGTATATTTCTAACTCTTTGGTAATATAAGATTGCTGACTCCATATATATCATTTGTACAAGTTTTTACTATGTTAAGTATGACATTTGTAGAGCTGACTGGAAGGCTAATTTTGTATAAGTACAGGTCACTCTTGTGAAAGAAGGGTATGGAATATGGTAATGAGGTTGTGAAAATATAGCAAAAGTCATATGCAAGATCAGTAGGAGATAGAGCTATAACTAGAACTACCTAAGCAAGATAAGTGCTTGTATTGTTCCCTCTTGTGAACTATTTTTGGGACAGTATTGAATATAAGAGCAGTATGCTCACCACCTTTAACCAAGTGTTTTGTATGCCCCTAATAGGGTTTTTGTAATCCTCTAGCAAGGAAATGTATTATGTAACAATCAGCTCCTAACAGGGCTAGATCTCTTAACAGGGACATTATACTTTAGTGCATATTTGTGGGTACCATCCCCACCGAGGTTTTCCCTTTAACCAAGGTTTCCTCGAGAACAAATCATGGTGTCATGAGTAATGTGTTATGCTTATATGCTCTTTTCATTTCTACATTACTTTGGATTATTTATAATTTTTTAAAGTTGAAAGAAAAGTTTTGTAATACTAATTCACCTCCCCTCTCAGTATTACTCAATCCTAACAATTGGTATCAGAGCTTTTGGCCCTTTGAGAGAAAGCTTAATAGCTTAAGGGAGATTAGAATGGATTTAGAAGACTTTCAAGTAAACTTTGAAGCTGCACTTGAGGATTTGGATAAGATGAAAGCTGAAAATGGTGAACTAAAATTAAAATCAAGAAGAGCATAAGGTTTCATGAGGAAACTCAAAGAACAACTTGTGACTATAAATGATCAGAGACAAGACCTTATGGAGAAAATCAAAGAAAGTTCTGACAATGACACATCAGACAAAGTAAAAATACTAGAGCAAGAAAAAGAACAAATCAATCTCTTGATGATCAAGGAGATTCAGAATGAAAAGGATGAAAGAAATAAAGTTGAAGAATCACTAAAACAAGCCAACCTTCAGATAGATAATAAGAAGACTGAACTTGACCGTTACAAAGATAAATATCAAGAATTGGATAATTACAATTAGATCATCAAAGGTGAACTCACTCAAGCCAGACTACTCATTGAGGAGTTGCACATAAGAAATGACAAGAATAATGATCAAAGAACTAAAGGAAACATAAGTAGACCCAATGAAGCTAGAAGTTCAAAAACTCAAGAAGAACCAAATGAAGCTAGGAATGAGGAAAAATCTATTCCAAATGAAAGACCCACAAATGAAGACTACAGAGAACAATTCAGACCCTTCAGAGGTACATGCTTTGGATGCAACAAAGTTGGTCACATGAAAAGAGACTGTAGAAGCAATGGTAATTCTAAACCCTTTACTAGCTACTGTTTTAATTGCTATGAGTATGGACACAAAAAGGTAGATTATAGAAAACCTTATCAATCCAGGTATAAGAAAGATTATATCAGAAAAGAAACTGCAACCCAAATTATATGTCAGAATTGCAACAACTTTGGACACATAGAAACATACTGTAAGCTACAGACCATTCAAGACAGAAGAAGACCACCCATCTATTACAAATGTAATAATCCAAGTCACATTGAAAAGTTTTGTAGGTATAATGGAGACAACAACAGAAGAGGACCAAGAAGACCTAATGAACCAGAAACACCACCACCTATAATCATAAGAAAGAATATTAGTGACTGTGGTAAGAGCCTAAATGATTACATGAGTGAAAACAAGAAGGAAGAGAGTGAAAAGATATGGCAAGTAAAAGTTCCGAATAAGGCAGTGGTTCAAGGAGAGATAACTTGTGATGATGTGTCTTTGCATGATGAATTCTTTGAGGCATCAGCCTAGAAGGCTTCATGGCCTCATGGGGAGTAGTGGATGCAGAAATTTTTTTTTATCTAGCCCCGGTATAAGCAGAGTAAGCTCATGCAAACTTGTGTATAAGGATTACAGATGTTTTCAAATCTATGGATGAGATCGCAACACTAGAAGATCCAACTTCTATATTCACGAGTTTTGCATTGATCAGATGGCATGCAAAGTTGAGCTACAAGAGTTTAATGCTCACACTCAACTTGCGATGAATAAAAGACTTGAATAACTTCATTTCCCCACCACTTTTTGATCAATGACTAAGGAGAGCAGAAGTGTGAAGGCAAACCAGTGATCTAGCAGAGAGATTTTGTTCTCACGTAAAGTCAAGCATCAAGTTTGTGCGCAGTCAAGGTATTTAGACCTAATCTCTTTAAAATTCATGGATGCACAGTAATCTACGATGTGGTTGATAGACCTAGGTATAAGTTTAAAAGCATCCTTACAAATCCTATGAGGATGATCTAGAAGGTGCATTTTCCCAAACCCTTGTAGGTGTGTTGCACGTAGAAGATATTAGGGCATACATACACTGCAAGTATGAAATTATTGGAGAAGTCAACATCTTCTATGAGTTGAATGGTATGATAGATGTGAATGGATCTTTGATAGATGAATTCAAACATTTGAAAGACCTGCCAATACTCAAGTTAACCCATCTCACTGAATTCATGAAATTTGAATGGTTCAAGATCATTCTGAGTAGAGTTCATGATCAATTCTTGTGGATAGGAGATCAACCAATAAAGATATGTGCTTAACTGATTCATGATATCACAGGACTTGACAATGAAGGAGCCCTACCTGTTAGTGAGAAAAGTCTAAGGAAATATGTTGAAACCCTCACACACTCCAAATGGAACAAGAGGGCTATGACTGTAAATGACATATACCTTCAAGATGTCAAATTGGTAGCAATGCTTATTGGCTACAATTTATTCCATAGTTCCAGACTTAGTTCTGTATTAGCTGGAGTTATCATGATGGCTTATAGAATGGTTAAAGAGAACAAATGATATAACCTTTACGAAGTTCTGGTACAACAGTTCTTGGAAAATGTTAAGATCATTAAAAGGGATAGAACCAAGGCATTTAGGTTTGGGTCACTACTAATCCACATGTACCTTCATATTATTCACAACTTTCCTGGTATGCATCCTAAAGCATGGAAAGACAATGAACCCACTGGTCTACAAATCTTGGAATATTATAGAAGGTAGAAAAAGGATTGGATCGATGGAGAATTATTTGGCATGATTAAGATCTTGCAGAGGCAGATGAAAGAAAGATAAAGAATTCCTAAAAGCCTAATAGAAAAATATGAGGACACCATCTGTTTCATGGTTGAAACTAATTGTGTTTGTTTTGAGGTAGTTGAGCTTAGAACCAAATGGTGTTATCCTATGGGATATGAGATAAGTGTTGAAGTCCTATCTATGCAAGTAGAACATGTATTAGTAGTAGAAAAGGATCCCACTCAAGGCAGATGGGGTACATACAAAGAAAAATATGAAAAAGTTAGAGAAGAACAAGAGAAAGTAACAAGAAAGAGGAAAGTTAGCAAGATAGTAGAGGAAATTACTGCGAAGGTATGAATCACAAAGAAGCAATATTTAGACTTGAAAAACAAGACAGAGGTATCTTTGAGTATTGCCACTAATTCACCCATCTCATTGGAAATAGGGAAAACATGTACCATTGATAACTTTCTTGATTTATCAGCTCCCCAAAAGGAAGAAACACATGAAATTGAGACTACAGAGGTTTCTAGAAGATCATATAGGAATGTCAGTTAAAAAGAAAAAGAAACAGAAGAGAAGAGGAAGAGGAAACAGTTCAAAAGAATCCACAAACCTTGTGGAAACCTGATATGAAATCAGTTTAGAAGAGGGTTATCAAAGATGGAAACTTGACATCTATAAAAAGATATTATGAGAGATATAGCCCTAAGGATCAAGTGATCATCAAAGACACTATCATTGAGCATTTGTTAGTCTTCAAAAAGAATTTGTTGGAAGTTGAATCTAGTTTTCCCAAAGAACTATGTACAACAAGCTAGAAATCAGAAAATAGTTAGCACAATTAGAGGATGAGGAAATAAGGAATAAAACAATTTATGACATATTTCCTATTGTGTCTATCCAAGAAAGAGAAATAATCATAAAAGCACTAAAACCTCTTTTAAGAAAAAAGACTAGACTAGTCAAAATCATGGCTAGAAGATATGATGAAGTAATTGAAGATACCCAAAAGGCATTAGTTGAAGTGTTAATGTAGAACATGCCTAAAAGGGAGTCATGAGACCTAAGACTGCTAAACCTATATCCTTGGGATTAGGAGAGAGCTCGTAGATAGTTGATAAAAATGCTCAAGTTAACTTGTAACCAGACTTCTTTGTCACTGGTGTGCATGTTAGCCTTGACACTTTGCAGGGTACAAATGATCCATTTATGGATAAAATGGATAATGTGATGGAGGTTGAAATTTAGAAATAGATAGAAGAAAGAAAATCAAAAGAGAAACCAGAAGAAAAAGCACAGGAGAAAGAGTTAAAGTAAGAAAAACAACTTAAAACAGAGGAGGTTGTTGAAGTCAGATTGGATTCATCCCTATTGTTGGGAAGTGCGGCTAAACTAGTAAGTTCTGATGTGGACAGCATGGGCGAAGATGAACTAATGAGACTCTCATTCATGGAATTTGCTAAAGCTAAGGAGAGATCAGTCTAGAAAGGAGACAAAAGAGCTAAGACAATGAGCAGGGTTGTAGAGACAGTGAACAAGCTACTACCCTCTCCTGTTATCCTAAAAGACAAGGATGAAACTGAGAATCTCGGTGTAGTATTGGATAGCTTTGATAGTCACTTTGACTCATTGCTAAAAGAAGCAAAGGAGAAAGCTGAGAGGAACTTCTTGGAGAAGAATTTGAATTAAGTTCACAAGTCCATCTCATGGGACTTAGGCATTCTAAAGCCTACCACTCTTAAAGCCAAGAGTTGTGTAGCACAAGGCAGGAAACTATATAGCTACTGCATAAATCCTTGTAGGCATTTGAAGAATGTTGAGGAGACCATAGCCAAAGATAGGGAAAGCCTTGACAAAATAATGGATAGTTGTGAATCATCTTCACAAACCATGGAAGAAATAGACAAGGAAACATCTAGGCTACTAGAGAAAATAAGTGTACTAGAAATAGAGAAAGGGAGAGTTACATACTGGTTTGGGTCATTAAGAAACCTATTGATTCCCAAGCTCTCAAATTTAGAGATTCATCTCTCTGAGATGATAAAGGTTGAAATCACAATGGCAATACCTACTCTCACTGAGCTTAAGGCAGTAGAGACAGCATCATATGCACTGAATGGATTAATCTATGTCAGTGAGCTACTGATAAGATCATGGGTTGAGGAGATCAAGACCTTGGAAACATCCTTCCAAGATGTCTTAAATATGGTAAGCAAGCACTAGACCACCTGTGCTTTAGTTTTGAAATTTTGAGATTAACCTTTGCCATTGATGTCAAAGGGAGAAGAAGAAAAAGAGAAGGAAAAGAAGAGAAGTGCTCTGTGACACTTAGTCATTTTTCTAAGTGTTGCCATCAATGCCAAAGGGAGAGATTGTTTACATGTGATGATTTGGAGTATTGTAAATCCTCTAAGGGTTGTCATTTATGGCAACACTTATGATAAGTATGATCGCATGTTGTGGGGATTGCCACTGGATTCACAGTCATGAAAATGACTAAGTCCAGAATCAGGAAAATAGGGTACAGTGCCATAGTTTTGGATAGCAATGGAGACATACAAGGTATTATAGCTTGGAAAGTTAACAGGAGGTATTTTGGTATATGTAAATGCTTCAATTAAGATCACATCAGTTTTGGGTCGGTGTATGAGATACAATGTTCAGAAGGTATGCGAAGACAGTAAAATAGTATATCAGGGTACATGAATAGTTACGATGATTAAGGATAGCCTGATGGATATGATAACAGAATAAGTCATGTAAATAATGTATATTTCCAACTCTTTGGTAATATAGGAGCGTTGAATCCATATATATCATTTGCACAAGTTTTTACTATGTTAAGTATGACATTTGTAGAGCTGACTGGAAGGCTAATTTTGTATAAGTATAGATCACTCTTGTGAAAGAAGGGTATGGAATATGGTAATGAGGTTGTGAAAAATATAGCAAAAGTTAGATGTGAGATTAGTAGGAGGCAAAGCTATAACTGGAACTATCTAAGAAAGATAAGTGCTTGTATTGTTCCCTCTTGTGAACTATTTTTGGGATAGTACTGATTGTAAGAGCAGTATGCTCACCACCTTTAACCATGTGTTTTGTATGCCCCTAACAGGGTTTTTGTAATCCTCTAGAAAGGAAATGTACTATGTAACAATCAACTCCTAATAGGGCTAGATCTCTTAATAGGGACATTATACTTTAGTGCATATTTGTGGGTACCATCCCCATCGGAGTTTTCCCTTTAACCAAGGTTTCCTCAAGAACAAATCATGGTGTCATGAGTAATGTGTTATGCTTATATGTTCTTTTCATTTCTACATTACTTTGGATTATTTATAATTGTTTAAAGTTGAAAGCAAAGTTTTGTAATACTGATTCACCCCCCCCCCCCCCTCTCAGTATTACTCAATCCTAACAATAACCTTGATGAAAATGACATACAAAGGAGGACACAACAATTACGTGAATTGTTGTCCTTAGAAAAACACCTCATGAAAATGGAAATTCTATTTGGAGGCTTTTTCCCCACATTACCTTATTTGCAAAGGCTAGATCAAATGATGGCAAAATTCAATGCTTTGATCAACTCTATGAAGGGATTAATTGATGATAAGGAGAGGGAAAATGAGGAGCATTCTTCTTCAGAATATGAATAATATAGATATGATAGTTATTCAGTGCATAACCTTCCTGCCATGGAAAAACCACTTCTTATTGAACAAGAAGTGAATGAAAATGTAGTTGTGAATTTGATGGAACTTCCAAATACTGAACATACAAATTACCCTCCTTTTAAAAGGTCAAAATTCCAAATAGGAGACCCTTCTCAAGTATACGCAACTAAGAACAAAAAAGATAGAGTTGGAACTCTAATTACTGGCACCAGGGCCTATGATCACCAATTGAGGAAGAAGATCAGAGAAGATAGGCAAAAAGAAAAAAATATAGTAGAAGAAATTGAGTTGCCTCTAGTTATGTGGAGCATGTATCCCAAGGAATAGAAGCCCTCTCTCTTAAATGTGCAAGAGAAGATGGACAGAGATAAAATAAAGGAAGAGATTAATCAGATAGGAATAACATTATCCTTTTTTAAGCGTAAAGCAAATCAAATTGAGGCAAGAGAAATAATGTTTGGACCTAATTCAAACAACTTTATCACAGATATCAAGGTAGAAGATGGAGCAGTAAAGGATTTAAATACATGGATATCAGAATTTGATTTACTACTACCTTAGAAAAAGATGTTTATTAATGATACCAATGAATTAGATATGGATTGCTTCAATTCAACTCTTGATGAAATTATTAAGGCTGAAATGGACTTCATTAAGCTCATTTTAGATATGAAACCTATGAGTACAGGGATGGTAACTATTTATCAAGAATGGTGTAGATTCCCCTATAATGGTGGTCACCATATCTCGTAATAACTCAATGAAGTTATCAACAAAATCTCTAGACAAAGGTGTCAGTTATCAATTAACTAAGATCAAATGAGTCCACAAGTTTTTTGTCTTTCCATCTCTGCCTAACAATCTGAACTTACAATTTTGTATGTATAGAAATAGGCTTATTTTCACCTGAAAGCCTCAATTGTTTTGTTTTTTTTCTTCTTTTTAGATTGAAGATTAAAAATATATGAACCTTGTTGCATTCTTATTCTACAAAGATTTCAAAGATGTTTTAACTATATATATTTAATTGTAATTTCTAATTGAGAAAAGTTGAATGTTGAATATAAACAATCTTAATTTGAACAAAATACATTATAGTTTCTGTCTTATTTTGTTATTTTGTCTTTACTTTTATATTATACTCTTCCATGGTTTTATGTTATACTCTTGTAAGATTCTATTCAAACAACAAATAATATACAAGGCATTTTATTTTTTAATTATACCTAAAGTAACAGTAGTAATTTACTAACCATTTTGACCCATCGTAATTCCAGCTAAAGGATTTTGAATATAAAATTTGGTATGCTTTCTTTAACTATGATAATTATTTTCCTTGACTTTCTCCTTATTATTCTTATTCTAGCTAGAACCTGGTCACTAACCATGACCTAAAACCTGGTCACTAACCTTTTGTGCAGTCCTTATTTTCTATAAAAGGATCACCAGGATGATTTTCAAAGGATTGAAACTTGGACATTCTTACTAACAAATTTTTAGTCTAGGATACTAACTATAGTCGGCTAATCTCTTCATCCATTATACCCACACTTAATTATGAATATATCACAAAACATTAAGTGACTATGATATAACTATTGTCATTAGGTCTCCAAAAGTAGCAAGACAACTTTATTTTCCAACAGTGGCAAAATCTCCCGAAAAGATCAAAATCAAGATTTAATTTTAATAGTATCACATTTCGTAGTAGATGACATCGTAAAAGTAACTAACAACAATCAGAACAATTAAGGCACATTCGTCACAAATCTAAGAAAGATTTGTTTAATAAATACTCTATCTAGGTAATGATAGCTTAGTCAAATATTAGCTTTGAATACAATGTTTTCCATCATCAGAAATATATGTCATTCACTACTATATTCGACATTGACAAGTTATAAAAAATAATAAAAGGTAGCCTTGTTTTTATAATAACAACAAAAATACAGCATAACATCAACATGTAAATTATTCATTGTACTTGGTAGTTATCATAAAAAGTACAATAACAAAGCAAAGACCGTACGCATTCCTTTTCAAATTTATTGGCATTTAATATCTATCAACAATGACAGATAAAATATTACAATTAATATAAATTTATACATTAAAAAAATATACATTTGGATTGATCTGAAGACATGTTCCACTTTGAAGAATTTGCAGATGTACTCTCTCATAATGGTTTACACTGCAAAAAATTGAAACAATACCTTTTATATCTGTGAATGATTAATTTTTCCAATATGTATCAAGATATTTGTTATGTTTAAATATATAATAATTTTGGATATCGACATAAATAGTTCTTCGATGATTCAGAACGACTATTTATTGCTACTCGATTATGGCCTGTTCTCAATGTATTTGAAGTTTTACCTTGTATAGCTAAAAGTTGTTGAAAATGCATTAAATTGCATTTAATATTAAATGGTTTGGTTGGTAACAGTTTTTCCTTATCCTTTTCAACATGACTGCCTTAATTGACCATCATCATAGCCTATATAAGAACTGTTGTACTAATAATTTTCTGAACCACCAAAATATTTTATAGAAGTGTTTATACAGATATCAAATATATACATTTTCCTAAGCATCGAGACATTTCAAGTTGATTATTATGGAGGCATTGTTATCACAGGTTCTTTTAAGTTATATTTTTAGAGTTGTGCATTTTCTTCAATTCTTAGATTCTATCAATTTACATTTTTTAAGTTTGCATATATTTCACTCAAACTTTCACATTTTGTTAAAGTTTAGATTTTATTTTACAAAATTACAATTTTAAAGTTAACACTAAATAAGTAATTTATATGATTTGTACATTGGGCAAATTATTTGTGTCAGAAAATGATGTGTACATATTTTTTTCAAGAATGCATCAATCATAAATATAGTGTATATATTAATGATATAGTTTTGATTACTAACATCAGACTATCTGCCATTAAATAGGTAACAAAAATGGCCTTATTAACAAAAGGAGCAATTAGTCAAATAATGGATGGTATTTGCATCAAGGAACCATGTTTTCAAATTGTATCATTAGATTCTATTGAACAACAGCACACTACAAGTACAAAATATCATTTAGAACTTTCTAATGGTGTGCATACAACCTTTGCCCTTTTGCTAGAACAATTAAACACACTTGTAGTGGAGGACGCTTTAGTTAAAGGGTCCATTGTTTGCATCAAAGAATGCTTTTGCAAGAAACTCCATGATTACATATATGCCAATTATTTTACTATATTTTATTGTACTTATGAAAATTCCATTATAAAACTTTATTAAATATCTATTTTCTTTCTACTTGCAAGGCTATCCTAATTGATAATTTTCATATAGTGTCAAAGAATGGAGACATTATTGGATCTCTAGTACCTATAGTTCAAGGTACTAAACAGTTAGCATCATCTAGCAAGTGTGGAGTTTTAGATGCTTCTTCATGTGACATAATTCCCATAAAAATCACCTATCCGTTGTTTCAAAAAAGGGTCTAAAGAGGGAAAAGTATTCGGATTTGACTTTATAGACAAACAAGGAACTAGTATACATATAACTTGTTTCAATGAATTGGTTGATAATTTTTTATGAAATTATTCAATCAAATAATCTTTATTTGATTTCTAATGGTTCTGTAAAAGTTGCAAATACAAAATTCAATAGTTCAACCAATCCATATGAAATAGTTCTACAGGGTTCTTCAACAATCATACCTTCCACATGTGTCCAATCTACAGTTCTCGAACATGATTACCATATCAAAAGCATTGAATCTCTTGAAACTTTTCTTGTTAATTCACTAGTAGATGTGATTAGAATTGTTGTTTCTATCAATATGTCAAGTACCATTAGAAAAAAAAATGGTACAAAAATAAAAAATGTAATACACATATCAAAGATAACTCAGGCTACTCTATTTAAGTAACTATATGGGGACATCATTGTGAGAATGAAGGACAACAAATTCTGAATTTGTTCAGGGAAAGTAAAACAATTGATCTTTTAATAAAATCTGCTCATTTGCTTTCGTGGTCTGGTAAGTCATTGGATACTATTTTTTCAACCAATGTTCTTATCAATCCAAATTTGACTAAAACTACTGCTCTTTTGACATGGTGTATAGGAATAGGAGACGATCAATCTTCTATTTCTCTGACTAAAGAGCCAACAATACTTGCTAGATTTACAAATCGACAGACAATGTCTACCATTTGTAAAAAAGACTTCCATTCCATGATTCATGTTTGTGTAATAGCACAAATTAGTAAACTTGATTTGGATAACTTTTATTATCTCTCATGTCCATGAATCGTGGATGGCAAAAAATGTAAAAAGAAAGTTATTCAGAATCATACTGGCAAATATGAATGTCCTAAATGTTGTCTTCATATTCCAATATGTGATTTCACCTACATGCTTAATATGGATTTACAAAATCCATTAGGCGAACTTCACAATGTTACTGCCTTTGAAGGCCCTGCAAATGCTTTATTGGGTGTGGATGCATAAGATTTTCAGCTACTGATTGCTAAACCTGATGCAGATAAATAACTTTTGAATAATATGTATGATTCTGAGTTTGTATTTGATCTAACTATCAAGACATCTTCTTTCGCTAGACAAGAAACTCAAAGCATAATTGTTCAGGCTTTGAAGCTTTCTTAAAATAGTAGTTTACTTGTAATATTAAATGTATCTAATAATATGTTTGTGTATATATGTTTATTCGATAATAAACTGTCTCATGTTAATGTTATGTTGTTTCAGATTTTGGGAAATATATAAATGTTTTTAGATCTTTTAAAACTATGTTGTACTGATATACTAAATTTCTTTAAATCTTTATATAATTTACTTTAATATTAGTATATGTTTACATTTTACATTATTATTCTATTTTGTCTAATAACTTTCCATTTACTTTATGTGAATACAATATGCATAGATCTTATAAAGAATCAATATTTCCAAATTTACCATGTTTGTTTATAGATTACATTTCCATATTTCAGTATTATTTTCAAATTTATGATTTTCAATTATTACAGATATATAAATGACAATTATATATGTACTGCATAGAATTTATAAAGAACTAGCATTTCCAAATTTACCATGATTATTTTTTTATTACATTTCCATATCTCATTATTGTTTTTAATTTTACAATTTGCAATTATTATAGATATAAGAGACAATTATATATGCAGTCATGGATAATGCAAATAATGAAAGAGAAGCTAAGCGCAATCACAAAAATCACATGTAGAGAACTAGATATGATGCCAAAAAAATTGTTATTAACAAAAGAAGTTGAGAAACCTTTCAAAATATTGAACTTGCAATTTTTGCTTCAGATATACATTGTTCGAACACCTCACCACATTTAGAACCACTTGAATTTCCAAATTCATATCCTCTACCAAATTCTATTATTCAAAATGCTTCCTTGCTAGAAGTTCAAATACCTGATTGTATTGAGGATCATACAACTTCCATGATTACAACTGACCATATTATTAGTTCACCTTTCTCTGAAAATTATTACAATGCCAGAAAAGAATTCCGTAGAAAGATATACGATATTTCAAACTATACAAAGTGTTCTATTTGTATGGAAAGATATCCTGGAATTAAATTGCGCATGTAAGACAAAACTTTAATATGCTATAGATGTAATTCAGAAAAATATGGCCATTGGTTCTAGGTGAACCCGCAATAGTGGGTTACACTTTTTTGCCTGAACGGACACTGTACTCTAAATTTTGAATAAAACTTTTCGATTCGAATGCATATTGTCGTTAAACCGTTAAGAATCAAAAGGTGAAGTAAATTAGAGTCTTTTAGGATTTTCTATCTAGATTCTAAATATATTTTTTATTTTTATTTTTGAATTAATTTGATTGGTTTTTTCTTTCTCCCACAAAAATTGGTATGTTGCTAAAAATGTCATTTTCAAAGAGTTACATTATTTTCATAGAGCATAACTTTTTTTCTAAAATAGATATCAATGTGATTATTTCAAATTTAATTTTTTAATATCCATATGGAGGGTATGCAATTGGTTTTATGACATTATCATGATTATTTCATATTTTATTAACGTTTGAAGTTGACTAAGCCGTAATTTTGACATACCTTGACTACATAGCTTATAACTTTTTGTGTATTTGTCTAATTTTTTTTTATAGAAAGTTAACTTCAATACCTAGGGCATAGATATTTAAAAAAGAACAATTCTCTGATTTACTATGTTTCCATAAGCATCGAACATAGAAGTAGAGATACGATGAAATATCTATGTTTAGTAAAACTAAAAATACAAAGGCATAATAAACTTAATATATATTCACATTACAATAATTGGAAAGAGTTTTCTTAGTAGTACCTTACTACATAGATAGGTTTTTTGAATGGATTCATTTGATCTGCCAAAAGATAAAGTCGAAGTGATTTTATATCAACATTTTAATAGGTGTGAAGGAGACTCCATTGTAGGTATGAATGAGGAGTATATCTATTATATCAATGATTTTTTTATCTAAGAGGCTTTGACATAACCATTTCTAATTAATTCCTTCAAATTGAACCTCTCAAGGCTTAAATAATCATATTTTATTAAAAATGTGTCATTTTAGCAAAAATTAGCATGTCTAAAAAAGTGTAACCCACTATTGTGAGGTCACCCTTCTCAAAGTAGAACAATATGGATCCAAGTGAACAACCATTGTTTTTAAAAAACTTAACACAAATTGAACAAATGCTGATAGCAAAAATAAGTCCTATTTTGCAAGTTACATATGCAAAAGGTGGTCAACATAAATATAGTGGTCATACTATTTGTTTTCGTCAAAACATTTCCAGTATCACAGCATTATTGCCAAGATGAATAGATGCATTGGATATAATCATTGTTAATAAAGAGAGTATAGGAAATAAGAAATATAGTTTTTATGTTAGCAAATCCCATGATTATGAAGCATTGAAATATAAAATATTGAATGACTCATACTATAGAGATGTACAAATAGATGAAAATACATTAGAATCATTACTTTTACAATCTACTGATATTTCAGACCTAATTTTTAATGCAGTGGAAAATAGTCATCCTATTGAAGATAACTCATCCATGTTAGATGAGATAGAAGAAAATGAGATTGATGACAATCTAGAATTTAACAACTCATTTGTTTGTAATCTACGTGCTCCACATAGAGAAATAGAAGAAATACATTATTTATTGCATTTAGGTGAAGGTCGAACAACAGAATCTATTGCATGGCCTCCTATCATTCCTTTTCCTATAAATTAATACACAACTGAAGGTTTATTTGTTATGGCATTTCCAACTTTGTTTCCCAATGGAATGGTTGCATTCAAACAACCACATATCAAATAAGTCAAACTGCATGATTATTCTCTACACCTTCTATGGTACTATGATAACATATTTGGGCAACATTCAAGATTCTGGTACATTATATTGAATATTATCATGCATCATCGAAGCCAGGCCACAACATCTCTGTTTGTTCACAAACAATTGGATGGATCTTTACCTATAACAATTGCAGATCTTTGTCAAAAGCTATGGGATGTACCCGATGATAAATTGGCAGATCAAATGATGAGATTTGGCTCTTATGTATGTGGCACTAGATCTTTTTGGAATCAATGAAGAGTAGAACTGATAGACATGGTTATTCAAATTGGTTGTCCTACATTTTTCTTTACCTTGAGTGTTGTAGATACCAAATGGCCTGATTTATACAATATCATACCATCCACCACACCAGCAAATCCATCTATGGCTACAAGATGACGAATAAAAAATATTATTGAAAATCCTCATTTGACAGCTATATATATGCATCATATATTCACTACATTTTGAGAGGAAGTCTTGGAAAAACTATTTGACGCAACTAACTATTGGTACAGGTAAACAACCTATTTAAAATCTTATTAATTCCTATGCAATTACATGTTTATTTACTGACTTAAATTTATATCAGGTCTGAATGGAAAAATAGAGGTTCACCACATATACATGGGTTTATCTAGTTGCCAAATGCACCATATATTAAAAATTTAGAATAGAATAATGATCTATCAGTGCAGAAAGCTTTAGATTACATAGACCAATATGTATCTGCATGGAATCCACAAAGCATACAACAAAGAAATCAAGGGATCTTTTCCAAATCTCTTCATGATCCTTGTCTGATGAGTACACAGATAATATATGCAACAGATGCAGCTTCTAATTATAGTGATTTGGTTAATCGTATTCAATGTCACACAAAATATTCTCTACAGACATGTTTAAGAAGAAAAGGTGATGTTATTTCATGCCATTATAAAGCTCCATGGGCCACAGAAGAAAGATCTAAATTAACACTTACAAATAAAGCCGAACCTAAACATACAACAACATGCAATGATGATCGACTAAAATTGCATAACATACAAATGCTTTCCATTTGGAGAGGTAATATAGATTGTAAACCTATTCTTTCAATTGATGCAGTTATCAATGTTATAGCAAAATATGCAGCTAAAGCAAAATAAAAATCAGAAACATATCATGCAATGTTAAGTAGAATATCATCAACTTTGAATGGTACAATGCATGCACTAGCTGCACTTCAAAGAATGCTTCTTGAAAATCTTATTGACCGTGATATAGGTACCCAAGAAACCTACCATCTTCTACACAAGCTTCCCTTATCCCTATGTAGTAGACAATTTGTATCTTTCAATGTGAACCAAAAAAATCTTTGTGAGGCCTCACTCTGAGCCTATCACAGCCATTCACTTTCTGCATTATGATAGACATATTTGATGATTATGTTGTGATGCTTATTGGAGTACTTACATTTTATGTTATGATTTTATCACTTTAGTAGTGAATGCACATTACGTTATGTTTGGATGATGATTACTGAGACATTAGTTTGGAACCTATATGTGTGTTTTTAATTATGTTTAATGAATGAATTATGATGTCATGAGGATATTTAATTTTCAATTAAATTATATATGTATGCAATGATTATGCTTCAAGTTTAGTTTAGTGATGAATTGTATATTTCATGATGAGATTTATGTAAGTTATAAATGAATGATTATGCCATGTGAAGTTTTGATTTAATTATGATTAATTTCTTGAGTATTATTGGATTATGAAAGTTATGGAATTTACATGTATATTTCCTTGGACTACTGATATTGGACTTGAGTGTGCAGAGAAATAGACCATGGTAAATTTGGGAAACCATCGTAGAGACCAATGTGAAAATCAGTTCGAACCAAGGTTGCTTCTAGGGAGAAGCGAAAAAACTTGTTGCATCGTATTTTATTCATGAAAGTAATGTGCATGAATGTATTTAATTTATATGTTTAATTGTTAAGGTAATTTATGTTGTGCATGCCCAAGTGGAAATCCCACATGGCTTGCGATGTGTCTTTCTTGTTGTGTCACTTGCCACATGTGTGTGTGCTTTTGGCCATGTCATGTCCACTTGGGATTGGATGCCACTAACCTAAGATGGCACCCCATTAAGATTTCCATTTAAACCTTTGGATAGGAAGCCTTAGAGTAAGTCAAACCATGTTGAACTCAAATTCAAACTTCTAGTGCATTTTAGGGAGGTTAAATGAGCCCTGAGAGTGTAGTTAGGGTCTTTTTTAGCCAACCCACTTGATGTACCTTGGTTTGGGTGTTTAATTTTAGTCTATATGGAGCCCATAACTCATTTATGGTCCTTCAAAAGTACCTCTCAAGGGAAATTTCGAAAATGGAGGGATGGAAAATGAGGACAAGCCCATTCTTCTTTCCCCATTCTTGGTCTCCATCTCATTTATGAAGGGAGACAAGGATGGATGAAAAATCTCCATAAGCCATACCTATTAATGAGGGTTAGTTGGGGGTTTGGTGGGAGACCTCTTTTAGTAAAAATTTTGGGGCAAGAATTGGGTTGACACCCACTCTCTAGATTTAGAAATTGCTAATTTGGAGAAGACTTAGGAAAGTGGATAGCTCTTCATCAACTTTCTTCCTTAAGCTTGGATTCTAGGTTGGTGGCAATCATTCTTTTACTTGTTGTGTTTTCAAGTGAATGAGCTCAAGGTTATTTCATCTTTTGCATGGAGAAACTAGTTTTTGAGATTTTATGTATTTGTGTTTGTGAATCTTGCTATTGCATGAGAGTAGTTATTCTTATGTTAATTCTTGAGTTTGTTGTAGAGCATGTTTTTCCATGTATTGTATATGTGAAGCTTGTTTGTTGATTCTTGTGAACTCCTTGTTGTTTTGTATTATTTTTGTCAAGGGAGTTTTCTCAAGGTCACACTCACCCTTGGGAGGGAAGAGTAGCCTTGGGGGTGGAGGGAATGTTGGGACAATCATGGGTGTAGAGTCTCTCCTTGTTATGGAGAGGGAAGAAACATGGATGTATGGGCTCCATGTAGCCATTTCTTGTTTGTATTTGGGGGTCATAAGGGTTGTATGGCTTGAAGCCATGGGGTTCATAAGAAGTTTCATTGTGTGGGATTTTGTGGCATCTTGTGTGTTGAGAAAGCCAAGAGTACACTTGTCTTTTGTTTCCATGAAATGTGCTTTCTCCCCTTGAGTTGGTTCCACCTTCACCCCAATATTTGAGTCATTTGAGATTCTTTGTGTTAGCTTTGGATGGGAGTTTTCATTGTGCATTTGTTTATATGTTGTTATTGTGGATTGCTTGATTGTCTCTTTGTCTTTTTGATGGTTCCCCAAGCTCAGGGGTGGCTTTTTAGAAGCCTAGGATGGGAGATGAGCATCCCATGGTCTATTTCATTTTCATTTGTAGAAATTGATGATCTTGTTGCAAGAAGAAGAAGCATTGGAGTGACCTCTTATGATGTTTTGTGAAAGCCAATGTATTGTGTTGTTGATTTTTTGGAATAAGAACATTTCCATGTTGTATTGTATTTGGTAATTGTAGATTTATGTAACAAGGAGTATGTCAAATGTCTTTGCATATTTGTAATAAGTTGTTGATTTAGATATTTAAGAGAATGGTTGTAATAGGTTACAAATCCATGAGAAAGAGATGTTGTTTGAAAATATATTATGTTGTTATTTTGTATGTACTTCAAGGAATAAGATTGTAACAATGTATGTTAGTCTTCATGAGTTTTTATTTGGAATATTCATTGTGAAAGAGATATTGTAGATTGTAAATGAACGATGTATTATTTCAATGGAAAGAAAAAAAAGATTTTGTAGGATTTATATGGTGAGAACTTTGTTTGTAAACTCTAGGATTTAAAAAAAAACTTTTTGTATACATTTGATAAACTAGGAAGGGAAGAAATTCTTCAATCTTTTATATTTGCAAAGAATTGATTTTATTTGCATAAAAATATACAAGTTAGAATTTTAAATATCAAACCATACAAATGGCACTTTCCAGATTTTAGAGCAAAAATGCTCTCTGAAATTTGTATGGGAAGGGAATTAAATTCTCTTACCACAGAAAATATTCCCTTCCCTATATACTTTTCCTAATAAGAGTTAAAAACCTAATCCCCTAACTTAACCCTTATCATTAACAACTAAATCCTAAATTGTTGAATAAATCATATCAACATAACTCACCCTTTTGAGCTAGTGGGCCCCATGCTCATAAAAAAATTCTACTACCCATGTTGTATCTCAAAATTCTTATTGCAAAGTCTTCAAGCATGTAGTGGGAGGTGGGACCCACAACATGCCCCTCCACCTAGGCTTACGTTAGTGACCTTTATGCACACATAGTTAATGCCTTTGACTTGACAGCATTCTCTTTCCATGTGTAAGCTCCTTGCAATGAAGTGGGAAGACATTAAGTGGGGCCCAAATTTCATGAAAACATAAACCTACGCCCATGTCTCCATCCTCTCACGTTCCATGCAGTAATATTAATGTTTGCCTTTGTTGACAAGTCAATTTTCCTCCTTGCGTGGATCTATGAGCTTGCCTTGGTAAACTTGTCTTGGGTTTAAGTGCTTAGTGGGCCCCCTTCTCAACTTGCACATGCCTTTCCTTAAAGGCTTCCCTCTAGGAACCCACGTAGGGCTTTAGCATATAGCTTTTCCTTAAATGTTTTCTTTTTGAGACTATTGTTAATATTTTGGATGGGGTCATGTCATCTTCCACTTGGCAAGTGGCTTGGAATAGGGGTGACATGATAGGTGGTAGGTGTTATAGGTTAGGCTGATAGGCTAGCTTAGATTAGTTATTAGGATTAATAGGTAGATTTGAAGACTAATAGGATGTGAGCTTTTGTTTTATTCTATATAATTGTTTTAATTATTATTGTTAATAAATCTACTCATATTATTAAATATTAGTTGTATTATTATTTAATTGTTATTAAGCTTATTTGGGATTAGACATTTGCTTTTAGATTTTAATTGTGGTTGTTAGATATTAAATTTATTTTGGTGATTAATGAAATTGGTTAATAACTAGTAGGATTATTGTTCAAACTTAAGTAGTAATAAATTTATTTATTTAATTATTAGATTTATGGATTATGTGTTCAAACTCAATTAGTAATAAAACATCTTTCTAAATTGATAGTTATTTTAATTAATGGTTAATTAGATTAAAAGGATCATCAATATTAATTAGTCAAAAGTCTAATGTGTTAGACTTATTCTTTAATAAATCAATGTATTGTTATGGTTTATTTTATTCATTTTCCCAAAAGGATTAAGCCAAGAGCATTAATAGTACATCATTTGGTTTAAGTTAAATTGTTAACATGTCGTTGGTTAATAGGGTTATGAACTGTCAAATCATTGACCCCTAAACAGAATAATTTATAAGTAGGCGATTAGGAGTTTTAGAAGATGATATAATAATTCCCAATGTCTAGGTAGCAATTGGATCCTAGTTAACATCATTAGGTTATCGGTTGATTGGTATGAATTTAGATAGATGATTAATACCCTAGGTACCTTGAATACATCGAATGGAAGTTCTAAAGTGAAATTGTACACACTAGGATTCCACTATTCGAACTCTGACTCTTATGACCATAGTTATGAACTTTAATCTGCTAGTTCCACATTGTCATATTGTAACTCCTTAGCTTAACGCTCTCCAAAACTTGATCCTAGATTGTGGCCATCTTAACTATTGTCAACTTACTCTTAACCTTTGAACGTTACTCTCTAACATTTCACCTTTTTAAAAAAAAAAATTGTTGCATTTTTGGTTAGTTAAATTATGGGCATGACACTTGGTATTAGAGCAGGGTTTCAACATTGGGACCTAAACCTATTATGTTTCTTAGCTAACCTTGACACCTTTTGAAATTGGTAAGATGTCTCCCCTTATGTATCAAGATCGAAGACGTATTAGAGGATGAGGGGCTAGGCGAGCTCCCTCAGCTCGCGAGCAAGTAGAACAAAGGGCTGAGATTTCAGTAGTTAATCAACCACCACCACCACCTGATCCTAATCAGGAGGTCTTGTTAGCCTTACAGAACCTCATCGGGGCTATACAGGAGAGGTTGCCTCCAATTAGTCCTCAGCCAAAGCACTAGTTGTGTGGGGAATAGAGATCACAGGTTAGAGAGAGGACTAGGAGCCCTCCTTGAGATCATGAGGAAGGGCAGGGGGCACATGAGGCAGATTCAGTTCCTATGCCAGAACCACCACCTGGAATTGTTCAGAGGGCACCCCATAATGTTGGAGATCATATTAGAGATCTCCTATGGTTACAACCATCTTTATATTATGGTTCTACAAAGGGCACAGATGCTGAGGCATGGCTCTTGAGCATAGATAGGTGCTTTGGGTTGCGTTAGTATGATAGCAATGTCAAGGCTCATTTTGCAGTACTCATTTTGAGAGGAGGTGCTTCCACATAGTGGAAATAGGAAGAATATAAGAACAACACCACTATGGACCCCATGACTTGGGAAACCTTCTTAGAAAGGTTCAGAGATAGATACCTATCAGAGCACTATAGATAGAGGTGTATTGATGAGTTCCACAAGCTTCAGCAAAGGGGACTCACAGTGCTACAGTATGAGACTCTTTTTCTTGAGTTGTTACCTTATGTAGATTACATGAAGGATGAAAAGATTTGAGTCAACTGATTTGTTAAGGGACTCAATGATTGGATATCAAGACAGGTCCACATGACCTCTCCAGGAACCTTTTGTGAAGTAGTTGAGATGGCTTTAGTTGTAGAAGAGATTCGGGGTAAGTCTAGAGACGCTCATGACAAGTCTTAGAATTATAACTCTACATCATAGTCATAGGGACACTAGAAGAGTCACTAGAAGAATAAAAATAGGTATTCTTTGGGGTCTTCTAATAAGAACCCATAGTAGCAAACTCAACAAAACCAAAAACAAAAGCCACCATAGGGACAGCAGGGCTCTAAGCCCAAACAATGGCAGGTGCAAGGGCAGAGAAAGGATTAGTGACAATAGTATACAGATGCACCCCTAGCACAGACTTAGCAGTCCTCTTGGGGGGGTTTCAGTGGTTCTAGTAGGACCAGTGGTCAGCAATTCTCTAGGCCACAGGGAGTACAGACTTTCACATGAGGTCCTTGCTATGCATGTGGCGCCATGGGGCACTTAGCTCATGATTTTCCATAAGGTCTAATGTCAAACAATCAGCGTATGGCAGCATCAGAGCCTACAATTGGAGACTTTGTAAAGTCTCATAGGGTTTTCGCAACGGTTGATAACTGCCAGGCCGAGCACCAGGCCACAATGATAGAGGCTGCAGGTATGATCAGCGGTATTAGTATTACTATATTGTTTGATTTTGGTGCTACTGATTCTTTTATATCTCCATTTTTTATGGAGTGATGCGGGCTTGTGGCAGAAAGACAGGAAGTTAGTTGGGAAGTGGATTTAGCATCAGGGTCTAGAGTGTCAATCAACTCTTTAGTGAAGGATAGCTAGGTGCAGATTGGTGATTTCACCACAACTATGGATCTTCGTATCACACCTCTTCGTTCTTATGACATAGAACTTGGCATTTATTGGCTTTATACCCATAGAGCTAAGTTAGATTATCGACAAAAGAGGATCGAGTGCCTTGATGATCATGGTACACCCATTGTGATTTGCTGGATTTAGAGAGGCATCTCTCTTCACATGATCTCAGCCATGCAGCTTAAGCGAAGCATGTGAAAGGGATGTTAGCTTTTTTCTATTACTATCAGTGATAGAGAGGATAAGGAGGAAGGGAAACCATCTCTTGATGATTATCCTATACTTCAGGAGTTTGCATATGTGTTTCCTATTAAGCTTCTAGGCATGCCCCCTCGTAGAGTAGTAGATTTCCATATTGATCTTGTGCCAGGGGCTGCTCTAGTTTTGAGCGCACCCTATAGGATGACCACTAATGAGCTTAATGAGCTCAAGATTTAGTTAGAGGAACTTTTAGAGAAGGGTCACATTCATCCTAGTGTTTCACCTTGGGGTGCACCTATTATCTTTTTTAAGAAGAAGGATGGATCCTTACGGCTATGTATGGATTACTGACAGCTTAATAAGCTTACCATCAAGAATCGGTATCCGCTCCCCAGGATTGATGATTTGTTTGATCAGCTTAAGGGTGCTAAAGTATTTTCCAAGATTGATCTTAAGTCTGGATACCACTAGTTATGGATTTTTGAAAGCGTTATCCCTAAGACTGCATTTTGTACCTGATATGGGCATTATGAGTTCAAAGTTGTACCCTTTGGACTCACCAATGTGCCAGCAGTTTTCATGAGCCTTATGAATGGGGTATTCCGCACTTTCCTAGATAAGTTTTTAATTGTGTTCCTTGATGATATCCTGATTTATTCACAGGATGAAGAGGAGCATGAAGAGCACTTGAGATAGGCTTTGCAGTTTCTTAGAGACAATTAGTTATATGGCAGTTTGTCCAAATGTGCTTTCTATAGGACATAGATTCATTACCTTGGGCATGTTATTTCAGGAGATGGAATCTCAGTAGATCCATCTAAGATTCGAGCCATCATGGATTGGCCTACACCTACTTCAGTGACCAAGGTCAGGAGCTTTATGGGATTAGCAAGTTATTATAGACGTTTTGTAGAGGGTTTTTCTAGAGTGGCTCATCCCATCACTTCATTTTCCGTAAGGGAAAGAAATTTGAGTGGACCGAGAAGTGCGAGAGGGCCTTTTAGGAACTCAAGAAGGAAATTACCAGTGCTCCTATTCTAGTAGTGCCTGATCCTTTGGTAGATTTTATTTTGTACATAGATGCTTCCTTAGATGGTTTGGGAGCAGTTCTTATGCAGAATGGGCGAGCCATTGCATATGAGTCTAGGAAACTTAAGACTCACAAGCTCAATTATCCCACTCATGACCTTGAGTTAGCTACAATGGTTCATGCCTTAGTGAGATGGTGGCATTTCCTTTTGGGTCATCAGTTTGAGCTTCATTCAGATCATCAGAGCTTACAGTATATCTTCTCTCATCCGAACCTGAATGCACGTCAGTGTAGGTGGATGAAATTCCTTTGTGAGTATGATTTTGATGTCCACTACATCAAGGGGGAGGAGAATGTGGTTTCCGATGCTTTGAGTAGGAGATGCCATTGGGCCTACTCTATGACAACAAGTACCAAGTTGAGGGATCAGATATTGCATCACTTACATGAGGATGTTTGGTATGTAGAGGTTAGTCAAATCATTCGGTCTCAGAGTACTCTCAAGGGTAAATATTCAAGATATTCCATAGATTCCAATGGGATTTTATGCCATAGAGGATGCATCTATGTCCCATTCTCTAGAGACATGTGAGTTTTCATCATGCTAGAGGCTCATAGGGCCCCTTATGCAGCGCATCCTAGAGTTAAGAAGATGCATGCATATTTGAGGTAGTTATATCATTGGCTAGGGATGAGACAGAACATAGCTGAGATAGTGGCATGATGTCTTGAGTGCCAGAGGGTTAAGGTAGAGCATCATCACCCTGGTGGTTTGCTTCAGCCTCATGAGATACCAGAGTGGAAGTGGGATGTAATTTCCATGGACTTCATCATTGGTCTCCCTATGTCATCTCGACACCATGATGCCATCATGGTGACAGTTGACAAGCTAACCAAAGTAGCCCACTTTTCACCTGTTCAAACCACTTTTACAGCCCTAGCAATAGCACAAGTTTTCTTGCAGGATATTGTCAGACTTCATGGTGTACCCCATAAGATTATTTTAGATCAAGATTCTCTCTTTACATCATCTTTCTGGAGGGGATTATAGATAGCTTTGGGCACTAAGCTCAATTTTAGCACCGCTTATCACCCAAAGACAAATGATCAGACAAAGAGGGTAAATTAGGTGTTGGAGGATATGCTTCGCATGTATGTCATGGATCATCAGACTAGGTGGGAGGAGTACCTTCATTTGGTGGATTTTGCCTACAATAATGGGCATCACACTTCTCTAGGTATACCTCCCTATCAGGCATTATATGACATACCATGCAAAACACCATTGAGTTGGGACCGCATTGAGGATAGAGTTGCTTTAGGTCCTGAGTTAGTGCGAGAGATGGAGTAGTAGGTGACTTTGATTAGGTAGCAACTGAAGGAGGTACATGATAGGCATAAGAAGTATGCAGATTCCAAGAGGGAAGATCATAGTTATCAGGTTGGAGATAGGGTCTTTTTGAGAGTGTGACCTCATAAGAGTCCAATCCAATTTGGAAAAGGCTCTAAGCTTGCACCCAAATTTGTTGGCCCTTTTGGTCATGTTAGAGTAATAAAGTGTTTACTAATTAATTAAATCATATTGATTTAATTATTCAGTCACTTATTACCTCTTTCAACTTAAGCTAAACTTTAGGCATATAATAATTAATTATCTTTATTAATTATTATCATGCAACCTAGGGTTTTACTTTTTTAGGGTTTCTAATCTCCTTTTATAAGGATTGATCTCATAATACTTTGTAACCTTTTCTGACATTTCATTATTGATTGCAACTTTTGTTTTTGAACATCAAGGATTTCTCCTCTCTCATGGATCAATGTGTTTAGGCCTCCATAGCTATTTGCTTCTCTCTCTTTCTGTGATAGGTGTTTGCATGCAGGTATTCTTGGGAGCTATGGGTTTTTTTCCATCAACTCCATCAATTCAAACCATGTTGAACCCGAATTCAAACTTCTAGTGCATTTTAGAGAGGTTAAATGTGCCCCTAGGGTATAGTTAGGGTCTTTTTTAGCCACCCCACTTGATGTACCTTGGTTTGGGTGTTTAATTTTAGTCTATATGGAGCCCATAACTCATTTATGGTCCTTCAAAAGTACCTCTCAAGGGAAATTCTGAAAATGGAGGGGTGGGAAAGGAGGACAAGCCCATTCCTCTTTCCCCATTCTTGGTCTCCATCTCATTTATGAAGGGAGACAAGGATGGATGGAAAATCTCCATGAGCCATACCTATTAATGAGGGTTAGTTGGGGGTTTGGTGGGAGACCTCTTTTAGTAGGAATTTCGGGGGAAGAATATGGTTGACACCCACTCTCTAGATTTAGAGATTGCTAATTTGGAGAAGACTTAAGAAAGTGGATAGCTCTTTATCAACTTTCTTCCTTAAGCTTGGATTCTAGGTTGGTCGAAATCATTCTTTTACTTGTTGTGTTTTCGAGTGAATGAGCTCAAGGTTATTTCATCTCTTGCATGGAGAAACTAGTTTTTGAGATTTTATGTATTTGTGTTTGTGAATCTTGCTATTGCATGAGAGTAGTTGTTCTTATGTTAATTCTTGAGCTTGTTGTAGAGCATGTTTTTCCATGTATTGTATATGTGAAGCTTGTTTGTTGATTCTTGTGAACTCCTTGTTGTTTTGTATTATTTTTGTCAAGGGATTTTTATCAAGGCCACACTCACCCTTGGGAGGGAAGAGTAGCCTTGGGGTTGGAGGGCATTTTGGGACAATCATGGATGTAGAGTCTCTCCTTGTTATGGAGAGGGAAGAAACATGGATGTATGGGCTCCATGTAGCCATTTCTTGTTTGTATTTAGGGGTCATAAGGGTTGTATGACTTGAAGCCATGGGGGTCATAAGAAGTTTCCTTGTGTGAGATTTTGTGGCATCTTGTGTGTTGAGAAAGCCAAGAGAAGGCTTGTCTTTTGTTTCCATGAAATGTGCTTTCTCCCCTTGAGTTGGTTCCACCTTTACCCCAATATTTGAGTCATTTGAGACTCTTTGTGTTAGCCTTGGAAGGGAGTTTTCATTGTCTATTTGTTTATATGTTGTTATTGTGGATTGCTTTATTGTCTCCTTGTCTTTGTGATGGTTCCCCAAGCTCGGGGGTGGCTTCTTAGAAGCCTAGGATGGGAGGTGAGCATCACATGGTCTATATCATTTTCATTTGCAAGAATTGATGATCTTGTTGCAAGAAGAAGAAGCATTGGAGTAACCTCTTATGGTGTTTTGTGAAAGCCAATGTATTGTGTTGTTGATCTTTTGGAATAAGAACATTTCCATGTTGTATTGTATTTGGTAATTATAGATTTATGTAACAAGGAGTATGTCAAATGTCTTTGCATATTTGTAATAAGTTGTTGATTTAGATATTTGAGAGAATGGTTGTAATAGGTGACAAATCCATGAGAAAAAGATGTTGTTTGAAAATATATTATGTTGTTATTTTGTATGCACTTCAAGAAATAAGATTGTAACAATGTATGTTAGTCTTCATGAGTTTCTATTTGGAATATTCATTGTGAAAGAGATATTGTAGATTGTAAATGAATGATGTATTATTTCGTTGGAATGAAAATAAAGATGTTGTAGGATTTATATGGTGAGAAATTTGTTTGTAAACTCTAGGATTAAAAAAAAACTTTTTGTATACATTTGATAAACTAGGAAGGGAAGAAAGTCTTCAATCTTTTATATTTGCAAAGAATTGATTTTATTTGCATAAAAATATACAAGTTAGAATTTTAAATATCAAACCATACAAATGACACTTTCCAGATTTTAGAGCAAAAATGCTCTTTGGAATTTGTATGGGAAGGGAATTAAATTCTCTTACCACAGAGAATATTCCCTTCCCTATATACTTTTCCTAATAAGAGTTAAAAACCTAATCCCCTAACTTAACCCTTATCATTAACAACTAAATCCTAAATTGTTGAATAAATCATATCAACATAACTCACCCTTTTGAGCTAGTGGGCCCCATGCTCATAAAAAATTTTTACTACCCATGTTGTGGGAGGTGGGACCCACAACATGCCCCTCCACCTAGGCTTACGTGAGTGACCTTGTTGCACACATAGTTAATGCCTTTGACTTGACAACATCCTCTTTCCATGCGTAAGCTCCTTGCAATGAAGTGGGAAGACATTAAGTGGGGCCCAAATTTCATGAAAACTTGCGCCAATGTCTCCATCATCTCATGTTTCATGTAGTAATATTAATGTTTGCCTTGGTTGACAAGTCAATCTCCCTGCTTGCATGGCTCTATGAGCTTTCCTTGGTAAACTTATCTTGGGTTTAAGTGCTTAGTGGGGCCCCTTCTCAACTTGCACATGCCTTTCCTTAAAGGCTTCCCTCTAGGAACCCACATAGGGATTTAGCATATAGCTTTTCCTTAAATGTTTTCTTTTTGAGACTATTGTTAATATTTTGGATGGGGTCATGTCATCTTCCACTTGGCAAGTGGCTTGGAATAGGGGTGACATGATAGGTGGTAGGTGTTATAGGTTAGGCTGATAGGCTAGCTTAGATTAGTTATTAGGATTAATAGGTAGATTTGAAGACTAATAGGATGTGAGCTTTTGTTTTATTCTATATAATTGTTTTAATTATTATTGTTAATAAATCGATTCACATTATTAAATATTAGATGTATTATTATTTAATAGTTATTAAGTTTATTTGGAATTAGACATTTGCTTTTAGATTTTAATTGTGTTTGTTAGATATTAAATTTATTTTGGTGATTAATGAAATTGGTCAATAACTAGTAGGATTATTGTTCAAACTTAAGTAGTAATAAATTAATTTATTTAATTATTAGATTTATGGATTATGTGTTCAAACTCAATTAGTAATAAAACATCTTGCTAAATTGATAGTTATTTTAATTAATGGTTAATTAGATTAAAAGGATCATCAATATTAATTAGTCAAAAGTCTAATGTGTTAGACTTATTCTTTAATAATTCAATGTATTGTTATGGTTTATTTTATTCATTTTCCCAAAAGGATTAATCCAAGAGTATTAATAGTACATCATTTGGTTTAAGTTAAATTGTTAACATGTCATTGGTTAATAGGGTTATGAACTGTTGAATCGTTGACCCCTAAATAGAATAATTTATAAGTAGGCGATTAGGAGTTTTAGAAGATGATATAATAATTCCCAATGTCTAGGTAGCAATTGGATCCTAGTTAACATCATTAGGTTATCGGTTGATTGGTATGAATTTAGATAGATGATTAATACCCTAGGTACCTTGAAAACATCGAATGGAAGTTCTAAAGTGAAATTGTACACACTAGGATTCCGCTATTTGAACTCTGACTCTTACGACCATAGTTATGAACTTTAATCTGCTAGTTCCACATTGTCATATTGTAACTCCTTAGCTTAACGCTCTCCAAAACTTGATCCTAGATTGTGGTTGTCTTAACTATTGTCAACTTATACTTAACCTTTGAATGTTACTCTAACATTTCACCTGTTTAAAAAAAAAATTGTTGCATTTTTGGTTAGTTAAATTATGGGCATGACAATCTTCAACGTCTACCTATATTAGACATGCCAACAAGCTTATATGAAAACCAAATTGATAATTATATGGCATGTCCACCAAATTTAGAATTATATTCTCTTATTAACATAACCCAAAGATGGACATTTAGAGCTACATGAATGCAAGACAAATGAAAAGAAAGAAGATCAGCTTGTATGGTTAGAGTCTCCTCTAGATTTATCAGTATTCCTTCTAGATAGGAGATTTTTTATCCAAATTTTTGTTGGAGTGAACTGTTATTATACAAACCATTCCGCAATATTGAAATAGAATTTGCAGTATCAGATGAAGGAATAATACAACAATGGGAATCTTTTTCAAGATCATATGAAGCATGGCATGTACGTAGAACACAATCAGATGCAGAAGAAGCAGATGATCCTACAACCCCTATGACAAATCCAGATACAATGCAAGATACTATACCAGATGAATGGCAAGTTGTATCTCGCTTACATCCAGGCATGCCTATACATTTAAATGATTTAGATATGCTTGGATATCAAGATTTTGATTCAGGAAATAATTGGTCGCAAAATAATATTACTCCTTTACAAAAAGCTATAGCTACAAATTTCATTCAATCAAATCAAGAAATCTTTCAACAAAATCTAGTTATGCATCAACAAACTTATTATAAATTATCTGTCCAACAACAAAAAGTATATGATATGATTATATCACATAGCTAAATAAGTAATGTACAAAAACCACTACAACTAATTGTACAAGGTACTATTGGAACTAGAAAATCTCATCTGATAGCTCAAATCAAACCTAGTCTCACTCAATCAGCACCCAATGGACAGTCACTTGGTTTACTTCTTGCACCAATAGGAGTTGTAGCATTTAACATCAAGGCATCTACAATTCATTTAGCTCTATGCATTCCTATCAAAGAGATGGTACAATTACAAGGTCAACAACTGGCAAAGTTACAGGAAAATCTATATTATGTTCAGTACAATATTATAGATGAAATGAGTTTTATTGGTCCTAAATTAGTTGAAAGAATTGATATGAGATTAAGAGAAGCATTTCCAAATAGAAATCATATTCTTTTTGGAGGTCATTCAATGATTCTCTTTGGTGATTTGGGTCAGCTTCCTCTAGTTAAAGGTATTCTAATGTATGCTTCAAATTCATATGGTGGACAATTATGGCAATCATTTAGAAAAGTAATCACTTTAGAGACTAAATTTTTCCAAATTGGTAACGCAGATGTTTAGGTACAATTTCGTTCTCTTCTTACAAATCAAAGAAATGCAGAACCAACAATTGAAGATTGGACTCTACTCATGTCACGGACAAGTACTACTCTTAGTAAAGAGGAACAAGAGGATTTTCATTAGATAAAATACACCTTTTTGCAACTAATGAAATGGTATCTCTTCATAATAAGTGTATGTTATTATCTCTACATCAACCTGTAGCTCTTTCAATAGCAGAACAACAACAAAAATTTGAGAGCTCGAATGCAGATGAAGAACAACTTCAATCTCACACTTTTATGTATAGGGAAACAAGTTATGCTATGTACAAATTTATGTGTCCAAACAGGACTAGTTAATGGTGCTATAGGAAAAATCAAAGCTATTGTATATAATGATGGTGAAAAGCCTCCTCAACTACCATTGATAGTTGCAGTTCAATTTTTTAACTAAATTGGTCCAACTTGGGATGATACTGATCCAAAGAATATTCCTATCACACCAATTAAAAGATGTTGCCACCGTCAAGTACCTTTGCAAATGTCATGGACTTTAACAATACATAAATCACAGGGTTTTTCGCTTGTAAAAGAAACAATTGACATTGGAAGCACAGAATGACAAGGATTAACCTTTACAACTCTTTCAAGAGTTCATGAACTCTTAGGACTTCATATTCATCCAGCTTTCAGTTTTGAAAGATATTAATGCATGCAGCAAAATGCAAATGTTACAAGGCGAATAGAAGAAGAATAAAGACGCTTAAACATGTTATCAAAATATTAACACATTTGTGTATTCTTATTGTATATTGTTCATTGAAATCACAAATATGTATACATGATTCTTAGATTTTGAACTCTAAAGTATCACAACATACAGTCATTTTAAAATAGGCATAAACTTAGTAACAATAACCATTTTATGAGAAACTGAACTATCTGTTGAGACTCACTGACTATACCCTATTTTGTTGTTGCTACAACAATTATCATATACTGCTTTCATTCAAACAGAAATACAATACATATTTCTGTTATCAAAATTGTAATAATTAAGTTTAGGCTATGAAATAGCTATAGTATACTTTATTGACATGTCAAATAGTTATGTTTGTCTTGTTAATTTACTCAAATAAAGTCTGTCAGATGAAGACAGAAGTAGCTACAAGGCACCATGGAATCGATTGCCCTAGCATGTATTGAATATACTAAAGTCTAATTTCACTTTCTCGATCAACTTTTATTAAATTTATAATTCAATTTATGCTTATCAAGCCCAGTCAATCTAATATTATACATTTCTAAAAAGACAACAAATTGTTTTATATATAAGGAAACAAATTTTGCTATTAAAAAATTTATGGGTCCACACATGAGTAATGAATTATGCAATACTAGTAATACAGTAAACCAAACTTTCAACAAAAATACATCAACTCAAAGAAATTAACTTATTCAACCAAATATAACATGTTATCAAAATATAGTACCCAAATTTACAAGTTCAGTTAAACAAATAGAAACCCCTACTATAATCAGAATTTTTTTTTATATTGAAACTATAAAATTTCCATCATCATAAATATTACATGAATAGCCAAGTTTCTAACATCATCTTCAATCAAATTATATGATAACAATTTACACAAACCCAATGCCCTAAATCTAAAAAATATCCAACCAAAGCCAATTTTCATATAATTTCATCAATCATAGACATAGTAACAAGTTTACCAAATAAATCTCATAGATAAACAGACCTAAAATACTGGATTTCACATTCATAAATCATGAACAATTCATCAAAATCAATATTTTGTAAAGCAATAGAGGAGTCATTTAATGAAATCACTTCTCTGATCTCATAATTTATGATACTTATAAGATCTTTTCATATATATCATTGACACCTCTTCATACTACATTATAGTTCCTATCCACTTCTATAATGATATAATCATACATAAAAAACACGTCGTCACTAACCATGACCTAAACAATGGTACAAATACTAGATATATAGCCTTCAATTTCTTTAGCACACAAAAAATGTCACTGTCCAACTAGTGACAACAAAAAATAAAACTTATGTCTTATTTCAACATTTCCATTTTTTAATAAATTGATGTCTGAAAAATACTAGTGTAGAAAACAAACATTGATCAGATGAAATACACCCTTGTATCAAAATGTGCAGTTTGAATCAACCAATAAGCAATAACTTCATAACTGGATAATAAAACCTAATTTCTTTGATAAACAAAGCATTTGTCCAACAAAATAGACTATATTTGATTTGACACTTACAAAAATTCAATAAATTGTTCATTGCTTGATAGAAACTGCACATTTTCGTACAAGAATGTCTCTCATTTAACCAAACTTAGTTTTCTGCACTGATATCTTTCAAAATCCAGTTTTTTATCAACACCCAATAATTCCACTTCCCATTGTTGCCCATTTTGACATAGTCACACCATATGTTCATGTTGCTCTGTTATAAATAGGGAAACAAATGAGATATGCCCTACATTAATGGTTGTCATAGGATCCCAATGAATACATGTTTGCTTTGCAGATTAACAACAACCGTCATATAAAAAGCAAACTGTCAACCTTTTTCAAAAAATTAACTGACAATAGTCACCACAATGAAAGTAAATCCATGAAAAATCTATGAAAGATTTTGTTAATTAATACTCTTCCAAATTGTATACTAAATGAAATATTTGTATTCAATATAAGCCCTGATTAAATAACTAGACATGAAAAAACCATAAGTGTCTTTCCTTTTCAAAGAAAACCCTAGGTCACTCTTTTAAAATCTATTTGACCATTATTTTTACAAAATCACTTAACTTCCTAAAAAGACACATGTTTTAATTAATCATCGCTCCGATTCATATTGCTAATATTTCTTTACCTAGGTCCGACCTCTTTTTTTATTCCTAACTCTAAAAGCCCCAGAGATTTTATTATTTTCTAAGGTTATCATTGAGTTATGAATCTAACGTAAACAAAATGTGATGGTGTGTAAGTAAGTGGGCCCAATTTCTAAACGAACTATAAAACTAACAATTTGCAGAGGATTCAACGATTCTTGCATGTTCGTAAAGAAGCTTTTACATTTTTGCGTTCATGCAACAACTGCCGACTTCTGATGGTTAGAACTTTCATTCAGAGATAACCAAAAAATACTACATTCACCCATTAAATGGTTTTTTTGGGTACATCCAATATAGTATTATTTTATTTTAATTTCCTTCATTTTAATTTTTTATCTATTAGTTTTTATTAATTTTAAATATCATATTAATAAATGATCATTACTATTGTTTAAATAATCTATTAATATATGACGATTTATATTAAATAAAAATAATACTATATTTCAAATTATTTATATTAAATTATAATATCATATTACATTATTATTATTATTATTAATATCTTATTTACTGGAAAAAATCCATATAAATTTTTTAAAAAGCACTGCAAATATATTATCCAAGTGCCATTTAATGTTCACTTAGAAGTATTATTTCTAATTGAACGTCTTCAACAAATGATAATAAGTTATCTAAGTGCTTATCCTCCTACAAATAATAATATATTATTTGTTGTATTTTTATCTATATGTACATAATTTAGATATGTATATTAGATATTATTATAAAAATGTATAATCTTATATTATCTTTATATATTTTTAGCTTATAAATAAAATAATAGATTTTATCATATTCTATTATACAATATATAAATAATATTTTAGCTAATAATAATCTACAATGTTTACTATATTTATAATAACAATAATATAAAATTAAACAATCATTTAACATTTTAATGATAATTCGATAAAAAGTATTATATTCTTGAAGTCAAATATAGGGTAAAATTAAACAACCTTTACATATCACATAAATTCTTACAACTTGTACATATTAAGTTACGATCATAATTTTAAAAAAAATATTATGGCTATATTGAAGTAGTAATAATTAAATATATATCACCTTTAATATTAATGACAATGTATTTCATATTATAATATAATAATCATCACTATATAGTAATATTCTTTAAATTATATTAAATATTTATTTAATATATAATGTAAAATATTGTTATTAATATTCATATATCATATATCATTATATAAATATTAGAATAATTAATATTTTTACAAATAAATTTAAATTATATAATAAATTTATCAACTATTTAATATTATTTACTATTTTATACTATCAGTAACATTAAATTTTAAAAAAGAAATGATTATTAATTATCAATTAATGTTTTATAATATAAATTAAATAAAATCTTAATTTGAAACTTAGATATTGTAAGTATTCAATAATGGTGACAGCTACAAATTAATATCATTATTACTATCACAGTTATAAATTTATATCATAATTAGGTTAACTAATTACAATTTTTCTTGCAAAAGGTGATGACTGCAAACACAGCCGGACTGACAGAACACCACTGATGAGTACAGTATGTATCACTCTTCCAAAAACCTAGAATAATGATATTTTCAAAATTAGTAGTTCCGGGCATATAATTCCAATGCACTTCTTCCTTGTATTGAATACCGATATTTTAGTTTGTATAGGATTTCAAAGACTATTGATTAACAAAATCTTTCTTAGATTTTTCACAGATGTGCATTCAATGTTTTGACTGTTGTAAGCTAATTTTATATATAATATCGATGTCGTCTGATACGACATCTGCCATTCTTAATTTCTCTTATATATCTTGAGATTTCCCAAGTTAGTTATATGGAATATCAAAATACTTCAAAAAGTACCTTTTCCATTTCGCACGTATCATTGGTGATATGCTTGACATATAAAATAAATTTATTAAAAATTCATCTTAGCATTAAAGGCTTCATCAAGAGTAACATTAAATCTATTGTTACATGTCATTTATTTAACCCATAAATAATTTATTTAAACTCATTGTACTACATAGAAAATTATTGTAAGCCTACCTCTGCAGAACTCCATCACATCACTTTAATGATATTCCTCAAAATATCATCTCTTGCAATTAATGTTATGAGTGCAAAGCCGTCTACAGCACCGCCCTGTTCTTTTATAAAGTGTCAAATAATACTGATATTTCAAATACTTGTATAGAAATAATTGATCAAACATCAAAACAACATACAATATCAGGAAACTTGAAGAGAAGCCAAGAATAGAAGAGAAGACAAAGGGAAGTCACATCAATATCTAGTATTTAAACTAACTTATGGTATTTACATTCATTATTTATCATTCTTAATCTCCTTCATTTTTGGCACATTTTGTTTATTTAAATACCTAAAACTATCTTAAAAATTTCATTTAGAAAACAAATTTCAGTAATATAGATAGGGACCAATATGTACAAATCAATTTGAACCAATATAATCTGAAGAAAATGTCTTGCAACCTAAAAATATCTTGATTTGATAAATATTCGATTCTTACAATCAAGTTAATTGACTGAATAGTAAAACTATTTGATAAATTGTCTTCAAAATTCTCAAAATGGAAGAACTAGGGTTATAAATCCAATGCGATACCTTTACCAATATTTTCACTTTTTTTAATATATATAGAATAAAACAAGTCTTTCTCTAAAAAAGAAGTACAAAAAATATTTTTATTTCATTTTAAATTAGTGATTATACAAAATTTTGTTCTTTGTAAGGCATCACATAGAAATGTTGCGACAGACAACAGTTGTCAATCATGACTTCTTTCAACACATGGATATTCACATAATACATGAAGAAGATAGAATTTTAGGATTGCTAGCACAAAGGTTTCTACAACAAAAATGACTAATAACATCTCGTCGAGTATTGTAAAGAAATTTTTGCCACTTTTAAAGAGATCCATATATTTTAGAATTGGAGTCTTCTGACACATGCAATCCAACACAAATTCATCATGTCCCAAGCGAAACATGGTTTCAACCAGCATCAATAGCATCTGAGATTGAATACTCTTCTTTGATAAATGGAATAGGTCAATTATGCATAGAGAAACTGCTTCGAACTCCACAAACTAATACTACTTCTTTACATAATCTTTGTTATCATGGTCAAATGTATCACTTGCATTTTGCATCAAGGTCAGACACATTATGGAACAAACAAGTCATACAAAGATGGGGACCTCAGGCTATTACTTATCTATACCTATACGTGAACATATAAAAAATATTGTAAGGGAACAAATACCTACATGGACCCAAACCACTTATAAACTCTACCCAAGTATTAATGTTCATACACAGAACTAGGGTATAGTACATCAAACATCTGAACATCTTTACTGGTTCGATGATTTGAATCCCATGAATGGTCAACCCATGGGTTATGATAATATAATTTAAGACTGTAAGTTTTGTTAGATTGTAAAATAGTAGATCTCTACTACTTATGTATAAGGAGATGGAGGTCTACCTCCTTGAACAAATCCATCATATTAGATTAGAATCACAATGGTTACGATTTCAATTTTCTATACAAAATCAATAATTTTTTACAAATAGATAATCTTTATATCATTCAATAATTAGTTATATAGATATGTATGCAACCGTTTGTTAAGCTTAAATATAAATCATATATTTTCTATTATTTATATAGGTAAGGCTTGTAATTTAATGCATATTCCAATTTGATATCATGGGTTCATAATGTTGTATACATAATTTCATACTTGTATTGTAGCCTATTTTGTAGTTATTTAAATCTTTTTTTAATTTTGTTTTTGATAGTTCAATATTTCATGTTTGATATTTCATACTTGAAGTTTTAACTTAATTTTTTTTCAAGAAACTTAGCGACTACAATGACTCTCTTAATCGTTAAAACTTTTTTGACTTATCTTACTTTAATGCATAATATTCAACCTTTAAATGTGAAGAGGAAATGAATATAGACTATTCTTTAAATCACAACAATTTTTAATACATTTTGATGTAGTTTCTGTTCAAAGTCACCCACAATAGCCTATTTCATTGTCTCTGATATATTTATCATTTACTGAATTCATTCTCAGTCTCTCAACTAACATTAGATCCTAATCTATCTATTTTCAACATTTATACATAAGTTTGTCTTTTACAGCTTTGTCAAGCATATCAATGGTTGTCCTAAATGTGCCACACTACAACTGTGATGAAGGAGTTTGCATTTTGAAAACCTCAAACACTAAAAAAAATCCTCAAAGAAAATTTTGGACCTGTCCACTTAGCAAGAAGGTTAGTGCTGGACATGAAGACTATGTTTACAAAAAATGTACAGACTATACATTATAGTATGTACTAATGTAAAGTTGATATTGTAGGGCAATAATGACTGCGATTACTTTAGGTGGGTAGATGATGTCTCAAATGCATATGTCACACCATTGCCACCAATTGTCAATGAAACTCATCAGTGTAGCTTGTGCTCTCAAGAGGCCGCTATGACTGAAATTGTGTCAATAGAAAACACTGAAATATTTTTTTTACAAACATTGCACACCGTATTAATTACATTTATTTGTATTTTAATTATGTTTGTTTGTTGGAACCATATATAATTATAAACTTTCAATGTATCATAATTTTTTTGAAACAAAATGTGGACATGTAACTGAAATTCAATTGAATAAAATATAACTGCTAACTTGTTCAAACATTTGTCATGTCAATATTTATATATGTAGAAACTTCTTTGTAACGTTGTTATGCAAAATATTAAGTTTCTACTTGAATTTACCTGTCAATACAAAAAAAATAAAATAACAAACAACAAATTTGATTAGAATTTTTAAATTAAAATTTGTAAGAAAATAATTGTATAATATAATCTTCATTATAATAAATTAATAATACATACTTTAATTTCAAAGATAAAAGCCTTTTGACATGCATAACAAATGTTAATTTAACAAGAACATTAGATTCAAACAATTTATGTTTTACTGTGTATGTACAAACATGTTATGGCATTCATAATATTCTTTTGAACTATAGTTTAACTTCTTATATTTATTGGATGTTTTCGAATGACAATAAAGTTCAAAAACACCAAAGCTCATGCACAGTTGTTTAAACTTTTCTAATAAATTGAATGATAAATTTTATTGCACCTATATATCTAATAATTTTAAAAAAATTAAAAATTTATATAAAATCTAAACATGATAGAAGAACCATATAAAATGCTCTTCATTTAAATAGTCATAATGATCAAAACTTGAGTTGAAGATAATTGACATACTATAAAGGAAAGATAATTAGTTCAATGTAAAGTATATATATGTTGTCATTCATAAATCAAGTAATAAAATTTACAATTTTTCTCTCTGATTATCTCCATTCTATCGCTCCAAAAATTAACACAACATACCTGACAATCATAACTTACCTGTCACTACTGTCAATCATAACATACATGCCATTTATTTTGTCCAAAGACAACTCTATAATTCATAATTGGACTGATACAACTTCACTATTTTTCTCTCAGATTATCTCCATTAAGTCACTAAAAACATTAAAACCATTTTACAACAACATGTCCATTAACATTGAACAACAACCAAATAGTTTATCTAACTTCATAATCTATAATCATTACACTGAACTTTAATCATTTCAAAGAATGACTTCAACCTATTCTCTCTAGAAACCCACTTATCCAAAATTGGGTCTATAGTGGCTACTTATTTCTTAAAAGTGATCAAAATGTCAGACAACTGCTTAGCAATTTTATAAATTTCTAATGAATTTACATTTGCAACAAACTATAGAATGGTATCCTTTATTCTTTTTTCATATCTTTGCTTTTGTCTTTGTTCTATGTCTTCATCACCCATGGAAGGGGGAAGAGGGGTAGGGGGATATTCAATAATAGGACTTGAAGATGAAGGTCCAACAGGTGAAGAAGAAATTTTCAATTGCCCTGATGCTTGAATTGTCCTTCTCATATACACCTTGTGTTAATTCCCCATAAGCCATTAGTATTGTTTCTAGGCTTATTATGACCTCCTCCTTTTCCTTGGCTTCCTTTTCTACTTCCCTCACTGTGAGCTAGGTTGTTGTTACCACCATACCCGATGCCTAAATTATAGAAGAGTCAATGACCCTTTTGACTATGAGGCTACTAGTGAGATCACCCATAGTAATATGCTTTCCTTTATTTTTTCCATTCTTCTTTAAAGACCACATGACCAAGGCTTGATGGTCATTACTAAAAGTGAGTCCCTTAATGGTCTGTTCTGCCTCCTCCTTGGTCTTGTGCATAGGTGTGGTTTGTTTCTTGATTGCATCTAGGACCACTGCATCAGCTATATCCCACTCTGGGAGGATAAGCACTCCTGAGTTTCTCACCAGATCTCTCCCCTGTTCTAGAGTGATTGTCTGAAACCTTTCTGTCATCTCCTTTCTTACTTTAGTTTCTATGATCTTGAGATCCATATATTTGTCACAGATCATCATTAAATATTTTGACTCTCCTCAGCTAATATCAAATCAGACCTTGCAATATCAAATCCACAATATAACATACAAACTACAAGTTCATTAAAAAATGATGATATAAAATAAAAAAGTTTCTAACATCATCTTTAGCCAAATTATATGATAACAATTTACACAAACCAAATGCCTTAAATTTAAAAAATATCCAATTAAAACTAGTTTACATATAATTAAAACAATACTATACTGAGTACCAAGATTACTAAACAAATTTCACAAAATACCAGCCCTAAAATATTGTATTTCAGTTTCATAAATTATCAACAATTCATCAAACTCAAAAAATTTCAAACCAATAGAGAAATCATTTACATGAATATACAAGTTTCTAACATCATCATGATCCAAACTGAATGATAATAATTTACAAAAACCAGATGTCCTAAATCTAAAAAATATCTGATGAAAACTAGTTTTTGTATAATTCCATCAATACTACACAGAGTACCAAGTTTACCAAACAAATCTCACAAAAAAGCAGACCTAAAATACTGTATTTCAGCTTCATAAATTATCAAATATTCATTTAACTCAAAAATATGCAAACCAAAAGAGAAATCATTTACATGAATGGACACATTATATGCATAAATAAGTAGATAAAGGTATTTTAAATAAGACATTACAATTCAAAAATATATAGTTAAAAAATTTTGGAATCCTTTGTAGAATAAGAATTAAGGCTCTCGGGTGATGGAAAGACCAAAAATTGTTGCACTCATTTGATCTTCTTTAATTGATAATTGACAACTTTGTCTCAAGATTTTCTTGATAATTTGATTGAGTTATTACAAGATATGGTGACCACCATTTTAGCCTAACCTACACCATTCTTCATAAATAGTTAACATCCATGTGCTCATGGGTCAGGTGTCAAATATCTAGCTCAAAACTTCATTCTTCATCAAGAATATCGAGGTCATCTGCTAGTGGCCTTTTATTCTTGAACTTTGTTACTATTATATTGATCCATTGCTCTAATTACATCCAGCATTTCTTGTACCTGTGGTATGATAATGGTTTCACTTCTTACAATCGAATATTCATAATTCCTTTTAATTGTTTTAATTTGTTCAGAAATGCTTTGTGTCTCTTCATTTACAGTTGTTAATAACTCTCCAATTGCACTCAATTTATATATATCTACTTCCTCATATGCTTCTTTCTTGATAATACTTTGAAGATGTAATTCATAATTTTTTTTCATCATTTCTATATCTAGAGCATCTTCAGCATTGACTACATCAATATTGCAGCCCATATCAGTAAACATATTTTTCATGTGTAATGCCCATCTTGATTGTCTCAATTAGATTTTGTACTTCTTCAATAACATCTATGCACATCATTGTTTTGAATTTGATTGAAAAAATTCACTTCTGTAGAGGTGTGTCAGTGGATTTGATAATTTTTACATTCAGAGCTTCTTCACTGTCCATATCTTTTATAGATTGCAATACATTTTCTTGTCTACTATATATTGTTTTCTGTTGTTCGAGCATCTGCAATTCTATAAATAAAATATCTTTTAGGTCAATATATATTTTGTAATAACTGCCTATGCAGTCAATGAGACACACACCTCTTGAATTGAGATATTATACCCATTCTTGTGAGAGTTGTGTCATCTGTCTGTCTTCATGCATCTACTTGATAATTTGTTCACTCGAATGAAGTGATGGATCAAAAATATTCTCTCTGACTTTCTCTTTGAGAAGACATAGGACCTAAAATTTTCTGGATATAATCAAATAAATGTTTGACAGTGGATTTCAGAATGTTATTTTCATCTTTTAATTATTCCAATCTCTCTCTTACCTCATGATGTGAAAAATCCCACATATCAACTGTACGATCATGGAATGCGGGTCCTATGTCAATTTCATTTACATCAAAATATGTTGCATTTAGATCAGAAAAATTACTATCTTGTTTTGGTTCTGCAACTTGTATTATTACATGTCCCATTTCTTGATGTTTTTGAAGAGCAGCTAGTTTGCCTCTTTCCTTCTTTTTCCGTGAACTAGTACTTTCATTTATGATTTGAGAAAAAAAATCTTCAATAAGAATTCTACCCTTATTTTATTTTATTTTTTCTTTGCACTGTTTCTTCTATCCATGAAGCAGTGCCTAGAATTTCTAAGGCAGAGGCCAAACTTTCATTATCAAACAATTTCATGACTATTGTAGGGCTTTTTATTTGATGAGATGAACTTTTAAACTTGGGTACTATATTTTGAATACATGTTACACTACCTTCAATAAAATCTCTTTCTTGATTTAGTGGTTCTTCTTCAAAAGATTGCATTCTTGCATTATGTTCTTATTTATCTATTTTATCTTCTTGTTCTATTTTTTTTGCTTCCTCTGAAGTGTATATCTTAATCAATGCAACTGAACCATTGCCACAAGTCTTGATTATAGCTATGTCTTTATCCAGTGGTTGATTGTCTCCTCCTATCATTTATTGAATGGACTTAACTATTGTCGGCATTGTTGGTAAAACTACTGGAACTGAAGCTGTTGTTTGAGCTTCTCTTCTTGATTTTCCTTGTGTGTTTGATGTGTCCTTGGTTTTTTTCTTGTATAGAACCTATTTCTCGGTTCTTTTCATTATTTGTCCCATTCTCTTTTCAAGATTGTCTAATTTGGGTTCTTCAAATTGTACAGGTTGCAAAGGTGTCCCTTTTATTTTGGCCAAATAACAATCAAAAAACAATTTAGATTGATCATCATATAATCCTTTCACATCTATATCAATATTATAAATTTGAATCTGTTCAAATGTGAGTTGAGACCATGATCTTTCTCTCATTTCAAAGTCATCTTTACAATTAGCCTAGAAATCTTCTAATGAAGGAACGTGATTAAAACTAGGCCCTAAATGCAGGTTTTGTTTTACATAATTTGAAGGGTCGAAATGATGCCTAATAACATTATATTCATCAAATTTATATATTTTTCCAGATGATTTGATGACATTCATTACAGAAGAACTAGAAAAGCACATATAAGCACCTATCGATATTGGAAAATGAATACCTTCTTTATGCCATTCACTACATCTGTTGTTGACCTCAATAATTTGTTTGCACAACTCTATCAAAGCTATTTTATGATCTAGATATTTAAGCAATTTGTATGGAAACCCATCAAAACCTCCAATCCTAATATATGTAAATGTAGGATATTGAGTATAATAGCTACCAAATTGCATTATTGTTTGAGCAGCTACATCTGGTAATCTACATTCTAGACCAGACAACCCTGAATTTCACGGCATAGCTTCAATTAAAATAAATCATTAACCCTTTTGAAATTTCCATAGCTATTTTTGAGTTGTATCCATGGATAGAAATCATAAGCCTGAATATATGCATCATATTCACCAACACTAGGAAGGTCGTTCCCTATATGTTCACATGCTAGGGCATAGATGAGGAAAGATGACATTACAAATTTGTATGAATGCTTTGCTGAAACAAGCATTTCAGTAAGCCTATCACTTATGAGTTGTGCCCAATCAATATAAATATTATTTGTACCTATACATTGCACAAGGAAAAACCACCATTCTTCAAAATTTAGGGCTTGTTCACTTCCTCTAATTCTATGCAAAAGTACTAGAATATCAACAATCTCTTTTTTTAATCTGTTCCATATAGGGTTTTCAGTAACTTAGAACTGGCTGCTCTAATGGTTTCAAACCATCTATTTGAAATTACACCTCGCCATCGTGACCTTTTTAAGCTAAAATTTGATGCTGACATAGAGAAATTCCATTTTGAGTATTGTTCTCTTGAAGGTAAAACAAAGTACTTCTATATTGATTCTCTATTCAAACAAATGACTACTTCATTGTTTTCTTTCTTTATTTCTCTAGTGTGTGGATCAAATCTTTGAATGCATTTCATAATTAGTTCTGGTACCTGAATAGAAATTGGAAATCCTGTAGCTTCTATTAATCCACTGTCAATGAGTCTTTGTGTAATGGGATGAACTGGTTCTGATTTAATCCTTCTGTGCAGATCATTTAAATTGTAAAAATAAAGGTTTGTATCTGTGATTCATTTCCATGCATTTTCTATTCCATCGAGATGATTGTAACTATTTATTTTGCTAGCCATACTATACAGGGTTATACATTTGTAACCATTTGCTCTTCAAGATATACACAATTCAAACAATCAAATGATAGATACTGCAAGTTTATCAATTTTATAACATAATTTAATAGAGATAAAACACATAAAAAGGTACAAGGAATTCATGTTCTTGTTTTTCTCAATAATTATTCTTTTCACTTGCAGTTATCATCAGTATATCTATTTAAAATAGGAAATATTAGTAAAGATGGTGCATAGAATGACGTATGGCTTTAATTTCTTTTATATCGATTAGTGTGTTTTTTCGACTACTGTCAGAGCAATAAATTTTTTGAGAATCATTAATCGATTATGATTTCATGCCCACTAAATATTATCGCAGAGACAAATAACTTTAAAACAAAGTTCACATTTAGAACTTGATAACAACTAAATCCGAGAGCCTTGTGTATGTTAAAAAATTGAGTCGTGTCAAATAATTATTGGATTTTATTGTTACTGACTTCTAAATCAAAATTTTCTACTAGCTAAAACCTTGCCAAACAAAAAAATTAAAAAAGTCTCAAACATCTCCTCAATGATAGCTATTCGCACATTCTCTGAATTTTTTGTCGATTACAAGGTTCATCCAGAGATAATGAGAAAAGGGTACAGTCCCCCATTAAATATTTATTTTGACATATCAGATTAAGCTGTTCATGGCTACTAAATACAAAATAAATTATTTTGAGTTCTCGGTAGGGTTATTAAAAAAATTAATGTGTTAACTACGTTGTATAAACATTTATGAGATCGAGCGACTTTAATGATTTCTTCCCTAAATAGAATTATAGTCGGCTAATCTCTTCATCCATTATACCCACACTTAAGTATGGATATATCACAAAACATTAAGCAACTATGATATAACTATTGTCGTTAGGTCTCCAAAAGTAACAAGATAACTTTATTTTCCAACAATCGTAAAATCTCCTGAAAAGATCAAAATCAAGATTTAATTTAGAGATTAAGAGATTTCACATAAGCCGTCACCTCAAAATTATAGTCGATGAATGCTTATAAAAAGACATAACAAGCTATCAAATTCAGCGACTGTCTTTTCTTCCAATAATCAATAAGTCTTTAAAATCAAAACTGCTAATCAATAAGTTCAACTCAGAATACAAAAATAAAATATGCAAACTCTTTTACAAATTACTACAATCTATATATTCACTTCGTATAATGTATATAAATGTAACCAAAAAAAATTTCAACGAGATTTTATACATATAACTCAGAGAATAAAACCAAGTTAACATTTTTTTGTAAATCAATAAACGAAAACATATTTTAGAATATCGAAAAAAAACATATACACTATTCAAGTACCTATATTTCACTGGAAACACTGAAGAGCATTTCCATATTTCTAAAAATATTTTGATTTTGTATAAAAAATTCATATCCTAAAATGTATTTTCTTTTACTATATCATTTATGCAAAACTAAATGTAAACTAGATAATTTAACAAGAACGTGATTTACTGCAAATATGAACAACCTGCAATATAAAATTAAAAATCTTTTCTCCCGCTTATCTTACTTTCCAAAGGTATAACCTTTTGTCTACCTGAATCAAAACATACAAAAAAATGATAAAGACGACATAAATTAATGTTATTATTTATTAAGTTTAATAAGATATAAATATTATAGTAATTACCTTAGTTTTTTATCAGCTTGTAAAATTTTCAACTATCCTTCGTCTTAATTGATGAAAACTGCGACAACATTTTGGATAGATGATTGGCATCCTCAATGCAACTTGATTTTCTGTAAAACCTTGATAATTCCAATGTTTTCTTTTTATTTGTACACAGACAGAACATTCATATTGTGGAAAGATAACTGGAAATATTGATGCAGCTTCAAATTGTTTATATTGTCTGATTTCTTTACATAGATTTACCCATTGATTTTATATATCTTTTTTGTAAATCTCTCTATCAATTGACATTGGCCATCACAGAAATGGTAAATACCTAGCTTTTCAATGTCTTCTTTGTTTAAAAAACACTTGCTGTACTCAAAACCTTTACCTAGTTGTGCATATTCTAGCAAAAAATTAATTTCGTCAATCAAATCTTTAGGAAAAAGAGAAATCATAACAAAATAAATTGTATGAACATTTTCACCTATTTCTAAACCCCAAGCCATTAACATAGTGGCAATATCAGCATTAACTTTCCATCGATGAGTAGCATTATGAAATTTTTTACCTAATGTCCGTTGAACAGCTTGCACAACAGAGTTAGTCTTGCACAATAATAAATTTTTTAAATATGTATGTTGTACTCTCCCAAAGAAACCTATTTGTTGTGTGCTTGTTTGAAAAGTAAATGTAGCTTCCATTGCTAATAGTTGATTTATAGTAATCTATATTATCTACTCTAATGATCTTTACAAGGAATTGATTTTCTTGTTTGTTGTTTTATAGTAATGTAGGAATTTACACATATATGGCTATCTCTAAGTTTTACAAGATTATTAATTAACAAAATCTTTAGTAGATTTTGTACGGAAGGGCTTTAATTGTTAAAGACTATTCTAACTTAATTTCATGACTTATATCGATGTCATTTTAAGTGAAATCTGACACATTTAAGTTATGTTATATGCAAAACAATTCAGATTTAATAACAAATGTGACATGTTGTAAAATTCTAAATATAATTTAATATCATTTTATAACAAAAACTTTATAAGATTTCTTACGGATGTACTTTAAACCTTGTCACTATTGTTAGTTAATTTTAAGTATAATATCCAAGTCATCAACTGAAAATTCTAACACACATAACTTATCTAATATCTCATTTAGATCAGAATTTTCTTTAACATGGTTTTTGTTGCGATATTGGAATTCAATGTTCGTGACAACTAAATTCAAAATTAATAGTTATTGCCATATAAATCCGATTATCAAATATGGTGCATTGAACAAAAAATATTTTACTTTCTATACCATTTAAAAGAGTATTAATTAACAAAAATATTCATAGATTTTTCATAGATGAGCATTAAATGTTATGACTCTCCTCAGCTAATATTATCTATAATATCGATGTCATCTAATGCGAAACCTGCCACTCTTAATTTATGTGATATATGATACACTTATTAAATTGGTAACTTAATTATAAGATTTAAAAACCAATACAACTTTTCAATTTTGTTTTAATTTAAATTAAGATATAGAATGTATTTTATCATTTAAAAATTAACATGTTGGATCATTGTAGAAGTGTATATTCTTACAAATATTATAGTACAATGCTCTTAGTTCAGATATCAAATGTACATGTTCATGACCTTAAAATCCATCATTTAATACAATTGGATTTACTAATAACTATCTTCAAAACCCGCTTTCACCCATTAATTTTTTTTTTGCCATATCAGATTTAGCTGTTCATGGCTACTACAGATCAAAAAATAACTATGTTGTATAAATGACTTACCGAAATCCTTCTATTTGGAAAGTTTGCCTACTCAGTATAGAAAACTTTAGTCGTTAAATGACTTTATATCTTCTAGAGACCTGGCAACTACAAGAAGGAATCATATTCACTGAAAACTTTAAACCCTGTTGAATTTATCTGGAGATTGGACAACCTTCTGTCACTCAAATTTTTCCATTCTGGGACTTGGAGACTATAATCAATCTTTTAGTCGCTGCAAAATTATTTCATTTTAATCTTATCTCAAGACTTGGCAACAAAAGGCCATCAAGAGATCTAGCAACCACAATGAATCTCCCACACACTGAAGCCTGTTGACTTCCCAACTCACCTATTCAGAGATTCAGTGACTCAAGATAAGAAAACTCTGATTTATTTTTTCTAGAGATTAAGCGACTATAGTCAAGTCCACTTATTTGTTTATATTCTTCTTATTTTGTCAACTAATCAAGAAGAGACATATCACAAAATCCGGCAAACATATACTCATATTTATTCAACTTTTTTATTTCGATCAACACCTAACTCTATATGATTTGGCGATTACCCGACTAAAGACAATCTCCCAATCGCTGAGCAACTAACATAACTTGAGTTTGACCCAAAGATTGAGCGACAAGGAAAATCTCAAAGTCGCTAGAATATTTTCTAACCCATGGTTTGATTCTAAGACTAAGCGACCACCACCCGATCAAAATTAAATCAACGGTTGAAAACAACTAACTGAAAATCTTTTCTTAACTCACCCTCGTCTGGAGACCACACGACTGAAGTCATCTCCATGTCACTAGATATTTCCTTTAACTATGGTTAAGATTGGAAACTACACGAAGACCTTTATTCTCCAAGTCGCCATAAGATTTTCTTAACAAAGGTCAAGTAATGAGATTAAAGATCAACCATCGATCAAATCTTCATCCAACGTTTCTTGCTAAGTCGCCATACTTTTCATAACTTAACCACTACATTGGGAGACTTCAAGATAACCGTGTCACTGAATTGCTGACCGCTTGAGACATAACCACCAGAATCATGAGACCATGCGACCATTGAAATCGCCAGGTCACTGAATAAAAGAACTAACCACTGAATAACTTGGAGATCTGGCAACCCGCAAAATAGACCGTCAACTTGCATTTGGAGACTCAGCGACCAACTGAGAACCTCATAATCGTTGTATACTATATCAATCTTTATTTCATTTAGAGATCACTCGACTAAAGGTATTTTGATCCGAAGATAAAGCGACCATAGTTGTTTTGCAAAAATTTATGATAGCAATTGCCAAATCTCATAATAAAAATTAAAAATTCCACTTTTAAATTAATATTCACAAATACAAAATATATTCAATACATTCAATTTTTTGCTAATTTTTATATTCATATAAATTATTTGATAAATATATATATATATATATTCATTAAAATATAAATTAAAAATTACACTTTTATATTTATATTCACACATACTAATTATATTAAATACATTCAAATTTTGGATAATTTTTATATTCTTATAAATTAATCAATATTTAAATTTAAAATCAAATTATTCAATTCAATTTAAAATTAATTAACAAATTATTATTACAAAATATTCTATCGTTAAATTATAAAATTATGAAACTAAATTATGTATAAATTTGGAAGTCATTCAATGATTCTCTTTACTGATTTGGGTCACCTTCCTCCAGTAATCATTAATAATTTACTTCTATTTAATAATTATTCATGAACAATCGTATCTACAAATAAAAAAAAGATAAAACTAAAAAATTAAATAACATAATATCTATTCGACATAAAAATTACAAACCGAGTTACAATTACTAATTAATTACTTATTATCTCCATGTTTCCATACTTTATTCCATATATTTATTTATTTATAAATATCATTTAATTGATTTATCTTATGATGTTAATAGGAAACGGCTGTTATTAAATTTGGTGAATTTATTACCTCTTTCATTCTTCTTTCTTCTTAGGATTTTAGGATTTGTATCATTTTACATGTTTTAATTTATTTTTTAATTGTTTGGAAATAAACTTTGGACTTGTAAAGATGAAGAAAGTTTATTATCACCTTTACGTTTTCTTCGAACATTGGTTACCCAGTAAAGATGACAACAATATTTTCAAGATAAAGTCAATACGCTTCCCACACCAGTAACATCTTACACATTTGTCGCCTTCTAAATTATTTTATGCCATTTAAAATAGTCATCTTGAAGGACGAAAGGGGCCCTTCATAGAATTTATTTCAATTGAAGTCTAAGCCAGTGCAGAAGGATTCCCTGATGGCATTAACTTTGAGTTACATCAGTATAGGTGTTTTTGCAGGCACCGTTCTTGTTAAGCAAACTTGCTATTATCCCATTCTGATCTTCAGCGTGGAAAGAAGTTAGTAAATACTTTTAAATGGCCAGTCAAGAAATAGAAGCAATCAATCCGAGCAGCTTTATAATTGAAGTTGGGTATGGGATGACAATGAGAGAAGAGGATGTACCCGATGTAGGTGGCGCTCTGATCTTCCGAATGTCTAGGTCACTGCCAGACTCCGACCGTTTGTATAGTCCATGTTTTGTCTCCATCGGTCCTCTTCATCATGGGAAGGAGGAGCTGAAAGGGATGGAGAAATCTTAAAGTGAGGTTGTTCGAAGGATGCAAATCAGGATTCAGAAGAATCATTCGCAGGCTTCTATCAAATCATTTGTTGAAGGCGAGCTGTTGTCCAAGGACAAGGAGATTAGGAAGTTCTATGGCGAACATATTTCCTTCACTCCTATAGAATTAGCATGGATGGTCACCAGGGATGCATGCGTTATTTTTTAATTTCTTCTCAATTATATAGGATGGGGTGCTGATACTAGATATTTTTATGTAAAAGAAGAGAAAGGATTCTCATGGAAGTATGATGCAGTTTTTTATGTCAATTTTCAAAATCTAATGATGGATGGAATTATGAATGATGTACTTTTATTTGAAAATCAGATTCCTATGTGGGTTTTGAAGGGCATCCTTCAAATACAGATGGGTTCTGCTGATGACGCCGATCAAAAGTTGAAGGAATTAGTGAAGTTGGTGCTCAGATGTCTCACCAGGCATCAAATATTCATGTGGTCTATTACACCTAATCACAACCTGTGTTTTCATGTCCTGGAAATACTCTATCGCAGTTTAATTGGCAATGATGCCTATGCCTACGAGAATCAGGTAGCCCTACAAATACCAACTTTGCCCAATAGCATTCAGATCTACTTTGAGAAGGTTGTTTGTGGACGTTGGCGTAAGCTATGTTTGCGCTTTCGCTCCTCAAATACAATTCCTGGAAATGTTCATGGAACGGCCTCTTCACCTCACAATTATATGTAAATCTGGTTCAAAAGTGGAGTTGATTCGATGAAGATCATTTGTGAACGTTGGTGTAAGATGTGTTTGGGCTTACTCTACTCAAATAAGAGTCCAAGTGAAGCGGTTAAGATGGATTTTGTAAAACTGCCAACAGCATTGGAACTCACGCGTGCAGGCGTGAAGATACATTCAGTGACCGATGATGAAGCACCAGAAGTTTCAGCCATTCGATGGGTACGATTTGATGATAAAACATCAATGCTTTACTTACCAGAAATGATAGTTACACCACAGTTATATTCAGTAATGAGCAATATACTTGCAATGGAAATGAGCACAGCAGGAAGGTACTACCCGAGACCAATGACACAATATGTGCTATTTATGGATGAGCTGATGGACAGCGAGGAAGATGTCGCTGTGTTAAGAAATGCAGGAGTAATTCACAATTTCCTCGGAAGCAATCAACAAGTGGCAGACCTCTTCAACTCCTTAGGTACAGGGATGATCCCTTATCCCCGGTGCAAAGTAATAAATGACGTAAGAAGAGGATTGCTTAAATACACGAGAAGAAAGTATAAGATCCTGTGGAGTGAGTTCATAAGTGCTATTGCTGTCGTGCTGCTACTTTGGATGACAATGGCGCAAGTGCTATGTTTGTTTATCAATTGCAACCCCTAGTCCTCTTGATTCTTCCTCACTTTCTGTCGTTTACTTTCTTCAACGTGGAGATTTACTAATAAATGTATTCCATGTTTTTGTATGATTCAATTCATCACTGTTAAACTGGTCTTCTGGTCTAGGTCGGTATAAGCTCGCCAGGTGAAAGACTCTACATCAATTTTTTTGAACCTGTTTCTCGGTCTACAAACTTAATTATTAAAAAATATCACCGTCTATGGATGTTGGGATCGTTAAAAACTATTAGCAATTATAAATTATTTGAGTTGAATGTTGTTATTTCTTTTATAATGATTTATTATCAGCATACACTACCACTCGTGGAAAGGTCTTAAATCCTTCCCTGACCCACTGGAGAAGAATATGATTTTGTTTGGCAGATGAAGTCGTATTAGATGGCCAACCATGTAAGGTGCAGATTCATTCCAGCGCTTAGATTTTATTAAGTAAAGTTTGGAGAGCAGGTATACTGTCTCGTACAATTTTTTTTACAGAAAATTCTCTCCAGTGGTTTGGTGAAACATTCAAGGGAGCCAGCCGAAGAAAAACACAGGGATTGCTTTGGTATGTATGTTTGGAAAGAAAATGCATTGTCTTTGAAGCAGTTTACTGAAATTACACTCAGTCTACAATAATCTAAAGCAAATTACCACTCCCCTTTGAACCCATCATCTTTTACAGAAATAAATCAACTACCGTCAGATTTATAGGTATCAATAATGTGCACATCGCATAGTAATGCTACAATTAAAGGATTGGGCAATTTGTGTCAATGTATCCTTAATCATTACCCTCATACTCTAATTTATAACGTTCTATGTGCATGGAACAGATACAAACAAATATCTTTCAAAGTGAAAATCTACGAGAAGAATGTACAAAAGAAAGAAACACCGTATCTATACATCACAAAGCGATGATTGTAAAGACAGACCTTCCGACAACAAATGCCAGATTAGAAAAAAAATAAAATAATAATAAATACTAAGGAGTCGATCTATAAGTCAAAGGTTGAATGCACAAGTCAACAAGATATAAATAGATTCCCTATAATTTAGGAATAAATGAAGTACAATTATACCCAAAATGTGTCCAAGAAATGTAGAATGTCAACCATTTGTCGAATGTCCTAACATAATCACAATAAGAGATATTACATCGACTCAATATAAAAGTTTCGACCAACGTGTCTAAATAACAACTCAAAAAGATATCGACAAACTTGTGTAAATAACAACTGAAAAAGATGTCGACCAACTGTTGAATCAAATCAATGTAAGATAAAGATTAAATCAAATATGAAGTTCCTTATTAATGGCAAAGGTAAATAACAAAATTACCAATACCACCAAGAGGAATACATAGGGGCATAAGCAATATAAAGAAAGTCCTTCCTGAAAGAAGCTATGATCACTTGTTCACACAATCATCCAAGGAAAGAATATCATGGGAGTGTGTTTTCACCCTACCACGAAGCATTAACGCTTCCCCAGAATCCTTCCTAACATGAAGGATATCCAGCCCATCTAGAGAAAGACCGACCATATAAAACTATTAAGATTAATAGAATTCATGCAATGACAACCTTAAAGTATTAAAACACAAAACATGAGCACACAACAAGCACATGCCATAATTATGGAGACACATTTTGTCAGTCAATGCTTGGCTATCAAAATCATTCTTATTAATTCCCTCTCAATCATTCTTATATAGAGAAGTATTTATATTATCACATATTTTTTTACAATATGGAAGAAATCACAAGAATACACATCTACACATTTATTCTTTGAGTAAATGAATATCTTGGTTCTATAGTGCATCACTTATAGAATCATTTCTAATAGTATATGTAGTAAATATGGATGAATTGATGTAGCATCCTATAATAAACTAAATGCACAATCATACATACTTAGCTAATATTGAAATACATTTTACAATCCAATTTGATAAAAGTGTCATTAAGTAATCCATTCACAAGGATATCAATAAAGCAACATAATGCATCCAAATACAAGAAGTAAAGAAAGCATAGGTAAGAAGTTATGGATCTGACAATATGCATGATACATTTTCATTCCATGATAATTATGAACCCTTAATGAAAACGGAATAACCAACTCTACCCTTAATGAAAATGGAATAACAAACTCTTCCTCCTTCTCTCTTCTTCTTAAAGAGGTATTTATATATTCATCCAAAGAACATAATAATTTAACAAGACATTTTGTAAACCAACTTTACCTATAAAATTAATGATTCATTCAAAAATATGATGATGTAGTAGACACCTACATTTCCTTTAAGAAAGATTTGATCTCACAAGAAACTCATAACATCAATTACAGTAACTTAAAATAAATTATGTTTTACGGCAACATTCACTAATAAACCTTCAGTAACCTAGTATTCCCAGCTATGCTGATAAATCAGTCTCAAACAAATTACAATATTTTGTTTTGCACTACACTTTGCATGTTTATGGGTTTAGAAAATGCTCAGGCACAATGTTATACACAGTTTAATAATGGACTTGTTTTCATCTAACTTCATCCACAATAAAAGTGTTTCAAGATTGATAACAAAATAAAATCTTTTTTTATTGCCAGATTTAACAACAACACTTCCTATGACTTTATGACAACAAGAGAAGAACATATATAGAATTTAAAAACAAAAAATAAAATAACTTTCATGACCTTTCTTTTTAAATAAATACTTTATCAAATCTCATCTCCCATACACTTCAATGCTTCTATGATTTTAGGTGAATCCAACTTCAAATGGAATTAAGATCATATGTATCTAACTTCACCAAACAATTTAGTATAAGCCATCTTTAATGTGGAGTTTATATTTTAAAGGTTGGCTTAGTTTTTCTAGTCTAATTGGAATAACATAACTTCCTTAATTTTCTAATTGACTCGGGATAAGCCAGTGGAATTCAAATAATAATTACGCTAGATTAGTTCACTAGAAATATTCAAGGCCTTAAAAGACATATTTTTGGTAACTTTCATTTCGCTTCCCTTGATATGAAAATTTATTTTTTCTCTCTTTATTATTGTGGGTCATTTCTTCTAGTTTTTTTGACACTGTTCTCACAATAATTTGTGGGAAATTGTTTTGGGGGATTTTCCCTAATTTTTTATCAAATAACCTGCAAACTTCATTTCTTGTGCAGGTTACAAAGGCGAAAATCTATATTTGACTTGAGCAGGCAATGTAACTCCAATTCAATACTAACATATGGAAGATAGCTTTGAAAATAAATGTGAGCAATAAGGATAATTACGCCTGGAAGAACAACACTTAAACAGTGTAATCTAAAATTTACACAAATAACATTTACTTGAACCACATAAAATACATGTGAATACATTCATCTTTAATTCGTTACTAAGATTAACAACAAAGATCTAAGCCAAAATACACAACAAAACACCCAGAAGTGACACTATTACAAAAAGGATGGTATTGGAAGGTTTAGTTGATGTCCATCTAACAACAGCTAGGATACCCACAGATAAGAGTCAGGATTGTCTTAGCTCATTTACACAATATCCAACTATTCCATTCTGAGCCTTAATGGGAACAAACTCTTGTGACTAAAAATTATGAAAGGTAATTATGAAAGGTAAGACATTACGATCTGGTCCAAATCTCATACTAACAAAGTATGTAGCGATGTAATTTTACAATGTATAATCAAGAAAAGGCTTCCTAGCCACTACAAAACTAGTAACACAATACTCTTGAGTTGGAGTCTTTTCTAGATAAATTTAATTCATCACAAACAAAGTGGAAAAGAAATACTCATAAAGATTCCAAATTTTTGACAATATTTAGCAATTCATATGTTAAAAAAGAAATGCGGGCCTTCGATCCTACCTATAGAAGCCCATAATAAGTTTCTTCTTTTCTCAAAATGGTGAGCTAAGTTGTAGATTCTTTAATCGACTTCATCCATCTGAGCATGTGGTTGAAGGATCAAAATAGAGAAGCCTGTTTATTTTTGATAGAGAAGAGGTTGGGAGATGGATAATTCCATACCATTTTTGAAAATCTTTAAAATCAGACTAGAACTATTGTTTCCTTGACAAAGGTCTCCCACTACTCTATTTCAACTGTAAGTGATAAACCGAAGCAATAACTCCTCTCTTCCGTGCTTGGACATGCACACGTAACTTCTACTTAAAATAGGATCTCCCTTAACTTAACTCCTAGTCTTCTCATTAATTACTAACCACCCTCATAGTTCCTAAAATTTAGTTTCGAATCTTAAAGTTTCAACTAAATTATCAATAAGAAAATAAAATGAGGGGTGACATCCTTCCCCCCTTAGAGATTGCATTGTCCCGATGCATTGATCAAACTTTGCAATCATATCTAAAGTAAATTATCATGAATTCATATTTAACATGATTTATAATTTAACTTAGATATTATTCAAATGTTCAAGATAATGCATCGATCCATTTTTCAGATCTAGCATAAAACTAAAAGAATTCAATTTCATTTGTTTACATAAATTCAAATTTTCATTAGGAAAACATTCTAGTAAAAATCAACATGGACTCTTATAGAAACAAACTTTTTCGTTGACATTGTCAACACCCATTTGAAGTGGGGCGGCTAATTTCCATCCAAAATGCACAAAAGACAAAAACTAAACTTTTTTTTTTCCAGATTTGCAAAAACACAGTGATTTTTTTGCAAATTTTTTGCGGCTTTCAATCAAAATATAAGCACATCATGAAGAAAAGATGTTGAAAAGATGTCTTTATAAAAAATAATCACATATATTTATTTTCTTGTTTAATTGTTAGATTATATATGTTTAATTTTTAGTAACTATATGATTTTATTATTATATATAATTTATTTATTTTATCGGTATAATATATAATTGAGTTTTAATTAATTTGAAGTTTCTATTTTTTTAAGTTTTTAATGGGGTGAAACAAAAATTAAATAATTATTTTATATAAATAGAATATAGTTTATTATTGCTATTAAACTATTGAATGTTTAAAAGTTTTAAATTTTAACACTTTTTTTACAATTATTTTAAAGAAAAAGTCTAATGTCTAATTTGTGTCACACTATATTAGATAAGATGATATTAGCTATTTTTGTTATTGTGTACTCAAAAATACCTCCCATTTTAAAAACCTACATAATTAACATTTAAAATTAATTATATGTAAAAGTAATTTACACTTCAAATTAATTATAATTTATATTTTATAATTATTTACAAAATTTAAAAAAATTATTATTACAATTATAATCATAAAAATAAATTATAATAATTTTATATTATTTTTAATTATAAAATCAATTTATATATAAATTAAAATTAATTATAAAACTAAAGAGAAAAACGTTATTGTCAAATAGACAATGTTCTCTATGAATGTTTCAACTTGATAATAAAATGTAGGTGTACACATTTAATCATTATGCCATCATCTTATGTAATTAGTTTCTAAATCTAACAAACAAATATGAACATAATAATTGAAACTTAATGGCAAGTCAAATTCATGTTTGCAATAAAAAGTTATTTTAAGCACTACTATTCCAAGATATAAACAACATTTAAATGCTAACATGGATTTGAGATTTAATAAATAACTTTATTTTGAATAGATAGATAGATAGATAGATAGATAGATAGATAGATAGAAAGAAAGAAAGAAAGAAAGAAAGAACTTGAAATAAAGAAAGAAAGATGGTTAAAATGATACTAACTTAGAAATAATATATTTCTATTAATTTATGTGGTAGATTTACTCAAATTTAATATTTTTCAATATTGTTTGAAGTTAATAAAAATATAGCTATAACACACAATATATTTGAAGTCAAGCTAATTTTTAAATACTCCAAATTTTTACAAATTATTTATGAATATTTCTAAATAACCTTTTGAAATTCGGTAGATATCATGGATTGTTCACTTGAAAATTCTTAATTCTTACTCAACTAGGGCAAGCAAAACTGAACAATAAACTCAAAATAGCTTGAGATTTATCTAATAAGCACTACCATTCCAATATATAGATAATGCTTAAAAAGATAAAATGAATGTAAACATTAATAAATAGCATTTTTACTTGGAAATAAATAGATAAATGAAACTTTAAAAATAACATATTTGTATGTATTTCACGAGCATTGTCTTGTCATCCCTCTCCCTTCCCCTTTCATTCTCTCCTCATCTCAATATATCCCTCTCTAAGCTCAAATCCCTAAGCCCTCTCTCTCTCTCTCTCTCTAAGAACTCTCTCTTTGGTAAAATAAAATAATCTAGCTAGTGACCATCTCTCTCTCTCTCTCTCTCTCTCTCTCTCTCTCAACCCTAAACCTTATGCCCTTAACTCTAAGAACTCTCTCGTCCTCCTTCTCCCATCCCCCTTCCCCTCTCTCCTCTCATTATATCCCTCTCAAATCTCAGAGCCCTAAGACCTTTATCCTAAACCCTATACTAATTCCTAAATCCTAAGTCCTAATCCCTTAACCCTCTCCCCCATCTCTCCCTAAATCTAACACTACTACATTTGACCTCATTTTTCTACCAAAATTTTTGACAATCAATTAAAAAGGTTTAGGTTGGTCGGATTATAGAAGGAAAAATTCCTCTTTTTTTTTCAATCCATGTATGTATTAGCCAAAATTTTGACCAATACCATGTAGGTCAAAATTTCAACCAACACGGGCATAACTTTAAAAAGAAAAAATATTTTGTATCTCATATCATTGTTTTATTTTCACTTGGAGCATGCAAAGGAGCTGGAGCATGTAATTGTTTGAACTGTTATTTGGTGAGAGTTTTAGGAGGACCACCTGCCTGTGAGGGTTGCCACTATGATTTGGTGTAAAAGGAAGACAGCCTGCCTGCGAGGGTTGCCTCTGTGATTTGGTGTAAAAGGAGGACCACCTGCCTATGAGGGTTGCCACTATGATTTGGTGTAAAAGGAGGACCGCCTGCTTGCGAGGGTTGCCACTGTGATTTGGTGTAAAAGGAGGACCACCTGCCTACGAGGGTTGCCACTGTGATTTGGTATAAAAGGAGGACTGCCTATAAGGGTTTTCTTACTCTACATTTGTTTGGCATTATTTTATTGGTTACCTACTTTAGGCCCATGAGCAATTTGCCAAGGTATCATGTATTGGGTATTTGCTAGGTTGTTTATATATCATGCCTTGTCAATTTGCGAAGCGAGTGGATAGATTGAACATCTCTGCAAGTTTAGGATTTGATGCATCCACAGTTTTGAAGCTCATTTGTTAGTTCTGCAAACATTTTATTGAAACTTTTATGATGTGCTTGCGAGATACTAAACTCTCTGTTAGACCGGCCTGGAAACTCCTCAGTCGACTTTGTCATGGAAAGTGTACCTTGACTTGCAATTTCTCCATTGGTCTCCAATGCCATTGGGTGAGAAGCAAGACAAGGAAATGAATTTTAATAACCCAAGTGCTCAGATTTGGGGGAAGTAGCTACGCTGCTTCAAGATTGATGCCCTAGTTAGATATATGCTGTGTTTAACCAGCAAAGTAAGAAAATGCTTGCAGCAATGTCCTAGAAAATTTTTGGATATATCCTAAATTGAGACTTTTTCCAAACCAGAACTCATAACCAAAAACATGACCATCAATTTTTGATGCCTCAAACACCCATCCATTACATGATTCAATCCTTTAAGGAACCCGATACATTCCACTATGAAACTCTTTCAACCAAAACCAATATCATTCACTGTTATGTTATTCACAAAAGATATCAAAAACTGATAGCAAGAATATATATAAAGTCAATTAATAATAAGTTCTTGAAAACTATTTTTTTAAAACCGTTGTAGACATCAATGCTTTATTGGCTTACCAAATGGTTTGAAAACATTTCTCTGGACCAGCAAAACTGATTACTATCCTCCCCTATAGAACTATCATAAAGAGACTAATAACCCAAAAACCATTCCTTATGGGACTATCATGAAACAAAATAGATCATTTATATTTCTTTGCATAATAACAATAAAGAGAAGCCGATTCATTAACACTGTTATGTTCTTCATAATAGAGATAAAAAACTACCAATAGGTAATACATAAAGCTTAATTAAAATACATTTTATTCATACTCAAGGTAGACAAAACATTCATAGCTCTCTGGCTAAAGGCTAGAGAGCCCGATACTTTTCCATAATTATTACTCTCTTGCATGTTTTATTGTCTGTCGACTCCCTCTAACTATCCTCCTCTCTATTACATAGTGTAGTCTATTTAAGACCATATTGGACCATTACAAAATAGTTTGTCTTCCATGACCATTCATATTCCTATTTGGAATTTTTCTTAAAAATATCCCATATTCTCTTTGTCAAATCATTATAATGTAATTTAACAAATATACCATGGTTCTAACACTTTAATGAATATATCCTTTCTTGACATGACTTAAATGATGTGAAATTTGAAGGTGGAGGTGGTGCCCCTGCACCACATTCCATGTGTTACAGTGCTCAGAGGTCATGGAATGACTATATTCAATTGGAAACTCACAAAACTATCAAAGGAATGGTTGAAACTACTCTGCCAGTCAGAATTAATTGAGTAAAAATACAAATACAGACCTCAAAAATGCATAGATGTGGTCTAGGATCAATATCTAACTATTCCAAATGCATTTAAATGTAAGATAATGATAAAATTAATCCAAAATCACTCTAAGAACTCAAGGAAATTGATGTAGACAATCCCACAAACCCCAAGTTTGAATCCACAAACCTCAACTAGGAATGTATAGGACCTCTACAGGTAGGACTGCTTGGAAAAATGATGTTTGTTCACCCCACAACATCCTTTCCAACTTGATGTATGAATCAACATCCTCCTAACTCCTTCTTAAAAATCTCAATTTGAAAGCATAGCATTCCCCAACTTATGGTTCTAGGAACCTAGCCAATTTCCTTGTAGCCCTCCTAATCAGGTATTGTGGATTTTTCTCAAGACTTTCCCACAGAACCCAAAAATATAAGGATATATTTGAACACCCTTTTTAGTGATCCTTCAATTTTTTAAAGGTTGGGATTTGATTCTAAGGTTAACCCACCAAAGGACACTCAAGTCACCTAGGGCTAATAGGGCTAATTAGGGGCTTTAAAGAAGGAACTCCTCTCAAATCCCATAGGATAGGGTAGGAAACTCCAAATCCAAGGTTTGGTGTTTAGATTCATCACCCATCAAAAGTTATGGGGTAGTTTGTAGCCTATCTAGAAGGTAGTCACATATAGATGCCTAACTAGGGCTTCCTGTTTCTCCACCCTTCCCTACATGGAAAATTATCTCCTTTTGGAATATTAATTTACATAGGCCATTCTTGAATTACTCCAAGTTTTATCAGATTCCCATGGTTGGAAGGCAAGAAATGGCCAAATAGCCTTGAAACCCTAAGGTCTATCCTGAATTTAGGGTAGTGACCTTGAAATTCCTATATCACTGAGACCAGATGGAATGAAGAATTAAACCTCTTGGATGATGAAAGTAAGAACCATAAGAAACCTCTCCAATCATTCTCCCTTCATCCACCCTCTGTACCAGGTTGTACATTCATTGCTTCAGTCTAGAAATTACAGAAAATAGGGTATATTTTATTAATTTTCAAAATCTATTACATTAACATGCACTCACGCATTGGTATGACCGAATTCAAACTTAAATGGACCCCTCAAAACTGTTTTAACCATCTTTGGTCAGCTAGAGAGGTAATGCCATCGGTGATAACACATTTTTAAAAAGTTGCTAAAGTTGCAAAGCAACTTTTGCAAGTTTTATGCAACTTTTCAAATTTGTTGCATATCCTTAAATCTCAATGCTACCTAGGCCTATGGTGATGACCTAATACCTCTAAGGGCATAACAAATACCTTACACTCCTAATTTAGAATCTAAGTGTCTTAGGTTTATATAGCCACCCAAAAGCACTTGATTGAACATTAGGATTCTGATGAGGTTACATAGTCATCTAGGAACATAAAGAAGATTTGTGATATCCTTAACATCTTTTTCTTCCTCTGATTCAATCTTTTGAGGGTGCTCCTACACCAGAAATTGCATTTGAAAGAAGTTTATTTATCGAAAACTCAGTATGGTCTGTACACCAGGCCTCTTTTGTCGTACAATGAAACTTTGGCATATTTGATGGACTCCTAGAAACTACCCCAACCAATCCCAATCAGTTGGATGGATTAGTTTGCACTAAAACATAACAAAATCCAATTCCCTCCATTTTCTAATAACCATTGCATTTCAAATTTTTGAATTTGCAACATTACAAATTTGGAGTTTTTGAAACTTTTAAAGATAATGAAGCCTTAAGACTTTGAAATGTGACCCAAATCTGAACATGGTTGTTTACTAGCTGTCGTTCAATAGGACACTTGACTGTACATATTTGAAAAATCCCAAAAGTTTGCATTTCTAGGACTGTGCAACATTGTCCTATTCAATCCTTTGTCCTTTTCTTCCCAAACCTGATTTGTCCTTCCTCCTCTTCCCCTCATTGAAAAACCTCCTCTATTACCGCTATTTTGTCTTTCACTTTTCCTCTTTGATTTCTCCTCTATTCTAAGTGCCAACTGGTAACATTCCTTCACACTTCCAGGGTTAGAAGCTACAAATTCATCTTGGTTGTTAAATCTTAAACCACCTAAATATCTAACAACCTTAACAAGTTCATCTTCTCCAATCCTGACCTTATGCTTATTTTATAGAATTCATCTGTATATGCTTTAACATCTAAATCTCTTTGTTTTAAACTTTGCATTCTTGTATGCATTTGTACAGCAAAGTCTTTAGGAAGAAAGTTACCTTTTAGTTTTGCTATCATCCTATCCCAAGAGATAATCTTTGGCTTACCTCTTCTCCTTCTGTCTTCCTCCTCATGATCCCACCATAGGAGTGCATGCCCTTTGATTTTTTTTTCCCAATCTGACCCTTTGATCTTCTGGTACCTCTTCACCTTCAAAGTATGCAACCATTGATGCAATCTAGTCCAAAATCTCTTTTTCTTTCAGACTTCCATCATACATAGGGATATCTCCCCTCACCTTATGCTGCTCAGTCTTCATAGCCTTGAATATCCTGATTGTCCTCTACTCTTTAGGATCTATTTTTTCCTTTTCTTCCTCTCCTTCCCCTTCCTTATGGGTTTCTTCCTCTTCTTAACTATCAACACCTTCATCTACTACTCTTCTTTGATTGGATTCCAATGCTTCAAGCCTAGCCAAAAGTGCATTGTAAGATTCCTACAACCTTGTGTTCTTCTCCTTCAACTCCTAGATCTCCCTGGAAGTACCTACATTCCTTGGAGGCATTTTCACAAACAATAGTCAAACTTATTTAGCAAAGTTTTCCTCTATCCCTCTAAGGCACCATTTGTTTTAGATAATTTAATTTTAACTTTGGTTGTGTTAACAAAACTATGTTGACTTTATTTTGTAGTTGTTTGACATGAGAATTTGTAGATTAATAGGAGTTCACAGATATTAGTGTGCCATAGTTGCCCATCTATAACTAGTGAGATGCACATAACTCATGTACCTCATGCTAGTGTGCTTGGATACCTTGTATACAGTATTTTTCATTAGACTAGACATTATCCAAATAGTGAGTATTTATATAAAGTGCTATAACACACAGGCGGTCCTCCTTTTACACCATTTAATAACAGTGATAAACCTCATAGGTGGTTGGATAATGTCTAGTCTAATCAAAGCACACTAGCATGAGGTACATGAGTTATGTTCATCTCACTAGATATAGATGGGTATTAATGCTTAATTGAATGATACGTTCCCATAAAAATGTGAACTCCTATTAATCTACAAACTCTCATGTTAAACAACTACAAAATAAAGTCAACACAGTTCCTTTAACACAACCAAAGTTAAAATTAAATTATTCAAAAAAGGGTTTGTGTTTTGAGTTAATTGGTTTATGTAAAATTGTTTCAGCAACAGGTGATGAACATTCATATTTTCCTAAGCAGTACTTTGAGTATTCCTGCCACACATGTACTATTGTGAAAATCATCACAAGTCCATTTGTTGCAGGAGAGAGAGAGAGAGAGAGAGGGGGGGGAATGATGAGGATATTGATGCTCTGCTTACTAGTCGTTACCTTAGAAAAATGAGCAAGAAACCAAAAAAGAAATGATTAGCAAAAAATGTTAATTACAATCATTTCTTTTTTGGTTTCTTGCTCATTTTTCTAAGATAATGGCTAAGCAGAGCATCAATATCCTTGTCATTCCCCTCCTCTCTCTCTCTCTCCCCTACTGGTCCTTTGACGTGTATTAAATAGAATCAAATTTTCAACATATTATTATCATTCTCTTTCTTTGTTGTAAACATGCCATTGGTTCAGTTTTGTAAATTTTTTTGTGTTAAATGCATTTAAAATAAAGGTCTAATTCTGTAGACTGCTGATGCAGAGCCCTCTACTATCACCTTGAATAGGCAAACTCAACTTGAGGATTCAACAAGAAACTTAAATGGAATACACCAAGAAGTACTAAATGATGAATGCTCAATTATTTTAATGGCAAAGCAATGTCAGAACCACCTATTTCTAGAACTTGATTTTTCTATAGTCCTAATGATTTTTCTTATTTCTTGAACATTGTTGACATACTTAAATGGAATACATAATACCAAATGATGAATCCTCAATTGTTGTAATGGCAAAGCAACATCAGAACCATCCTAGAACTTGATTTTTCTATAGTCGTAATGATTTTTCTTATTTCTTGAACATTGTTGACATACTTAAATGGAATACAAAATACCAAATGATGAATGCTCGATTGTTGTAATGGCAAAGCATCAGAATCATCCATTTCTAAAATTTTATTTTGTATAGTCTTAATTATTTTTCTATAGTCCTAATGATTTTGAAAATTATTAACAAAGAGTGTTTCTTTTTTTTATTATAGTATAAATGATTTTTCTAGTCATAATGATTTTTCTTATTTCTTTTCTTTTGTCCCTTTTTTATTTCCTATGTTTGTGCTTCGTGACAGGATTTTGTCACCTTCTTTTGATGGTATATTTCATTCACTCTATGTGGAATACTATTCTGTTCACTATTTTATTTTAGCTTGATATTTCTTTCATTTTTCATATACACAAAGACTACACATGTTGATAAAAAAATGAGCTATTTGATTTAGGTTTAATTTTCATTATTGTAAATGGTTAATATTTCTAATGGTACTCCTTGGTGTATTCCATATAAAAATAATAAATGTAGTAATGATGGTGCGGTGCATTATTGACATAGGCTCGATGGCTCTTGTCAATGTGCCAAACTGTAAATGTGGTGGTGGGCAGTGTGTGTTGAAGACTTCATGGACATAGAGCAACCCTGGATGACAATTTTGGTGCTGCCCAAATAGAAAAAAGGTTGCTAATGTGTATATATTTAATGTTTCTAATGTAAATACTATTCATTATATTATAAGAACTAATGTAGATTGGGCATCACAAGGAAATAATGGTTGTGGATACTTTATTTGGGTCGATGACAACTCATCTAAATCTATCTACCCATCTCCACTTATCCGTGATGAAGGATTTGAGTGCAAAACATGTCAGGCTAGGGAAAATTCTGAAATTATATTTTTACAATGCCTTCTCTGTATTGTAATCACATATCTTTGTTGTGACCATATGCAAAGATGAACTCAGAAATTAGTTAGTTTAGTATTTTCATATTGTAACTAATATTTTAATATGGATATGATGTAACTTCTCTTTTCCTCAAGTGCGCATATATATGGTTTACATCTTTTTTTAGAATAATTCTTCATGTTTATGGCTCGGGTGAGCCCCAATCTGCTATCAATCACATGATTTAACATATAGTATTTTCTTGGTTATTCCATTTGTTCCTTGACGTTTGAAGGCCATTTGGTAATTTCAACTACACCTAAGGATCCATCGATAGTTGTGGAAAATAGGATTCATGTTGCAATGCCCAAGTTGCGAGATGGGAAAAGAGAGGCAAGAAGAGTGGAAAGAAGATGATATTCTTGAGATCATGGATCATTTTCAAGCTTTAGTGAGGCTTCATACCACACACTTTCTGTAGATTTGTACACAACGCTGATTTAGGCTGGAGGTAAACTACATGTGTCATGTAAACAACATGGTTGAATGCAATCTCTTTTGCACATTTTCAAGAGTTTTCCCACCAATACAAGCATAAATAACGCATTGAACGTAATCTACGAACACTACGTGGTATGAAGTCTCGCTGAAGTTTGAAATACAAGAGCAGGTGACATGGATCCCCCACATGATAGAGGCCATGGGGATACTCCTCCCACCCATTCGTCAACAACAGTAAACCTTATTGAAATTGTAAAAATTAGATAGTTGAAAAATGTTATATTACTATGTTATTTTATTTAGGGTTTTGGAGTTATTATGATAGTTTTACTGATATCCCTACCATAATTTGATGTTCAAGATAGGGGAAAAGCACCTACAACAACAAAGGCAATAGTTGTAGATACAGATTAGGATATCCTAGAAATTCCTAATCTAATAAATATATTGAAGAAAAAACTAAAAAGAGTCAATACAGAAATTATTAGCTACCAAACATCTTAAGACTATGAGGGACTCATATAGAAGGAGTCTCGTCGAGAACCCAAAGTATGAGCGAGTGTCCTCCCTTTATTCCAGTGGGGGATTTGAATGAGTTCATTTTGGATACAAAGGAGAAAGGGGATACTCAAAGAAGAATTACACCAGCAAATGAGAGAAGAAGGTATGCAATAGTATTAACTACTAGTAGAATGTAATAATGAACTAATTAGTGATCTTTATATCTATATCATGTAACATATTTAAAACTTTTCATAGGTTGCAGGACACATCAAAGGAAACAAAGGCCACAGTCAAAAAATTTCACAATAGTTGACAAACATAATTGTAGGCATCATGGTCACATTTTTTTGGAGACAACATAATTGAGCTGCATACTGATGATGATGGAGTGCAACCTCTGCTCCTCTGATTCCAAGTTGACAATATGGGATGTAGAACAACTTGAAACTGGAGGTGCAAAAGTTTCTCTCCATCGTTTGGGTATACCACTCAATTACATTGTCTCTAAAAAAATGTGACCATGATGCCTACAATTATGTCTCTCATTTGTTGAGTCCCAGAACCCCTTATGACCCTTTACGACCATTTATGATCCCTAAGAATACATCTTAGAGGTCTTAAAATGTCGTAAAGGGTCATAAGAGGCTCCTAGGAGGGGCCAGATGAGCTTCCACCTTCACGTGGTTGACCCTGTTAAGTAGAGAATGTTAAACTATTCTCGAAACAAAGAGAAGCTCAATAATTTAATAAAGGGATTACGAAGGGATTCCATTCTAGTGTGGGAGGTGTATTTATATAGGGCATCCTAATGGAAAGACATCTCACACCATCATTATACAGTGGAGAAGAAGTTGAAGCGACAAAAGAGTTTTTGGAGAGCCATGATTTGGCACCAGTCGTGTAGAACAAGCACTAGCATTGAGTTTTTTGGCACGAGCTGGGACATTTTTGTATATCAGCATGCGATAGAGTTTGGGGATTTTTTAGTATTTAAATACATCTATGGGATTTATTTCAGAGTTCAGATATATGGGAAGAATGGTTGTGAAAAAGATATTTCTATTTTTCATTCTGAGAAGATCCAGAGTGATTTTGAGTCACAGAGGAAATTCCCTAATCCTTCAAAAAGTGCTATTTTGACAAGTTCTGATAACTTGAGGGACATAAAATTATCTGTTGATCACTTGATTTTCTTTTCAACTCAATAGATATTTTTTAGTCCCTCAAGTGATCAGAACTCATCGAAATAGCACTTTTTGAAGCATTAGGGCATTTCCTCTGTGACTCAAAATCACTCTAGATCTTCTCAGAATGAAAAATAGAAATATCTTTTTCACAACCATTCTTCCCATATATCCAAAATCTAAAATACATCCCATAGATGTATTTAAATACTTAAAAATACCCAAACTCTATCGCATGTTGATATACAAAAATTTCCCAGCCTGTGCCAAAAAACTCAATTCTAGTGCTTGTACTACATGGCTAGTGCAAAAATAAGGCTCTCCCAATCACTAACTGTGACCCACTGGCAACAAGCAATAGAACAAGTGTGGACACCTGAAGATAAATATCAGATAGGGGAAAAGCACCTGCAACAACAGAGGTAATAGCTGTAGATACAGATGAGGATATCCTAGAACTCCCTAATATATTAAATACGATGAAGAAAACACTAAAAAGAGTAATGCAAAAATTATTACTATTTTGGAAGATGCAAATCCAACTAAGGAGATGCTGAAGAGGATAGATCAATTACCTGGTCATGGACATCACGATGAGGCCAGTAGTAGCATCATGCAAAATAGTAATAATTTTTGCATTGACTCTTCTTTAGTTTTTTCTTCACCATATTTATTATATTAGGGATTTCTAGGATATCCTCATCAGTTAATTATATTATATGTCATGCTAATGAGTATTGTTATGTGTTAATGAATTCTTGATTAGTGTTGTTTATTAATGAATATTATATCACATTAATGGATGTTATGTGATTGTATTGATTGAATGTTATAGTTCATAAACGGATGAATGAAGTGTGTAATTAGATGTTAATGGGGAATTTAGATTGATGTTAGAGGGAGGGGGGTGAGGCTAGATGAGCTTCCACCTTCATGTGGTTGGCCTTGTTAAGTAGAGAATATTAAAGTATTCTCAAAACCAAGTGAAGCTCAAACTAACATACCTTCATTATTTAATCAATTTCATTCATTCTAGGTTTTTTCTCATAAGTGCATTTTGAATGTGTCATTGTTAGGAAACTATCAAGTATTAACGCAATTTTCTAAAGTATCAAGTTCTATTGTCATTGTTTTTTTTCTAGTGATTCTGAGGAGATCAAGAATTATCAAGGAAAGATATTGAAGTGGAAAGGAAAAGCTTCTGAGAGATTACAAATATTGAGTCATGGATCAGGTATATTTTTTTTAAGTAATTGCTACAGAAATGGTTAAGTTTTCCTGAATTTTTAAAATAAGTCATAATTATTCAGTATCATATTCTTAGCTGCAAGTTGCAGGTCTTCATACCATAAATTTTAAAGTTCAACTCTTACATGGACAAAGTTTTAGGTTATATTGAACCATTTGTTATATTTTTTGACTCTTTAGTTGCCAGAAAGATTAACATCGCATCCTAGTTGTCATTGTGTTTGGGACATAAATCTTTATTTAACTAAATTAATTCTTTTAATATTGAGATAAAAAATCTACAAATAAAGCCTAGACTAGGGACTGCATAGAAAACTATCATATGAAGAACTATTGAAATGGTGGTATCAAAGTTCCTTACAAGCAATCCACGTATCAAAATCTAGTTGTAGGATTGAAAAAAAAGACAAGATAAAAAAGTTCAAAGGCCCATACAAGACACCCACCAAAATATAGACTATCAATTTATAGAACCCTTGCAAGATATCCTAAGGAATGATAGGTAGTGAAAACCAGATAGATAGAAAAAAGAACATAACCATATGATGCCTCACCTATTTGAGGTAATCCAAACTCGGTCCAATTCTCTTAACAATGGTACATATTCGTCCAAGTGCAGCAACCTTCAAAGATTTGTAGCGGTAAAGAGAATCCCCATATTTTATCAACCTAACATAGTCTTTGGCCACTTTGGCAATGAGATTGTGAGCAATATTGATCTAGCCAAGGGCCAACTTGTAGTGATCTTTATCATATAAAACATTTAGCAAATCTCCATAAAATGGATGCACATCATCTTGGTGGGGGAAATCATCTTAGCAAATACATTTGAAGCAGTAGCAGTAAATACATCACTGACACTTCTTTGGGCATATGTCATTGACTCCTCAAAATGAGAAGCCTTTATTTCAGCTACCTCATCACTATCATTCTCATCCATTGCCTCGGGGTTCTCACTTCTTTTTCTTTCACGTTCAATATCCTATAAAAGTGCAGAGGAAAGAGAACATGACAAATTGAAATAATAAGATACAAGTTGAGGAAAATTGAATCAAAAAATGTAAAATTCTAACAAACTAGTTAAAAAAAACCATTAAGAAATTCATAACCAAATCTAGTTTGCAAAAGCCACCACAATTGAAACTCACCTTCTCAATATTTTCTCTAATAGCATACTTGCAAGCCCACTGAAAAATCTCTTTAATATCGGCTCCATTGAATCCTTGGGTATAACAGGCCAATGCCATTAAGTATAATGAAAACTATTTTCTTGGTTGTCATACCATCCATCTTCGTCAACAACTGGTTAAGGACTCTGTCTGTAGCACCACTAGCATCCCCAACACTGCTTCCACGCTGCAAACATACAAAGAAATTATGCATCACCAGTAAGAGCCTATCTCTCAAATAGTTCAAACAAAATGAAAAAACCCACAGTTTCACGCAGAGCAGAGCAGATGGATTGCTAGAACCCACTGACAAATCTCTGTAATATCTCATCAATAAATATAATGGACTGGGCATTCTTCTTAGACCCCTCAAAATCCTTCCAGAGATTTCTTTCACTTTCTCCAACCAACTTTGACATGATCTCAAGTCCATTGATATAGAAAAAGAAGGCATCGGTTTCATTTGCCACTACCCTAGCAATTAAAGTTTTCCCAGAACCAGGAGGCCCATAGAGCAGAATACCCTTTGGGGGCTTCATGTACACCAATAGATTTGAAGAGTTGTGGGTGTCTAAGAGGAAGCTCTACCAATTCATGGATCACCAGTTAGAATTAGTTGAACTAGACTTTCTTTGTTGTACTAGAATTGATTTTAGTATAGAATATTTTCCAACAGAATTTTTTTTTAAAAAAGCAAGGTTTTTGTAGCATTATCTACCACTTGAGAAAAAGTTTCCATAGCTAAATTTCCTTGCCACATTTAATATTTCTCTAAAGAATTACAAGTTAGTAAGTCCCTAGCTAAAGGGCTAATAAACTAAATAAAGTTTCAAACATATGAACAGATAAAACTGATATAAGCAAAAGCCGGAGCCAAATTGAATTGCATTGGCTATTTGTCAGTGGAAGGTCCCTGCTAGAACAGACACATTTGTCACTTCATTAAGATGACAATTGTGTACTAAGTTTCCTAATTATATAAGTCATTGTCATCTTTATTATCTGATGTAACAAATACATTCGAATCACCAGCAGAAGCACCAGGAAATCAAAATTCAAAACCAAAGCCTCAAGATTGTTGTAGTACTTGTGCAAAGGCTTGATACTTTGAATATTAGCATCACTAACACTTCTTTGGGCCTTTATTTCAGCTATCTCATCACTATCATCCTCATCCATTGCCTCGGGGTTATCACTTCTTTTTCTTTCATGTTCAATATTATCCTGTAAAAGTGCAGAGGAAAGAGAACATGACAAATTGAAATAATAAGATACAAGTTGAGGAAAATTGAATCAAAAAATGTAAAATTCTAAAAAACTAGTTCAAAAAAAACCATTAATAAATTCATAACCAAATCTAGTTTGCAAAAGCCGTCACAATTGAAAATCACCTTCTCAATATTTTCTCTAATAGCATACTTGCAAGCCAGCTGACAAATCTTTGTAATATCTCATCAATAAATATAATGGATAGGGTATTCTTCTCAACCTCCTCAAAAGCCTTCTGGAGATTGCTTTCACTTTCTCCAACTAACTTTGACATGATCTCAAGTCCATTGATACAAAAGATTCACGTAGAGTAGAGAAGATGGATTGCTAGAGCCCAAAGCAGTCTAGAAAATAGAATGAGCAGGGACCCGGTGGCAACAAGAAGAAGAATAAGTGTGGACACCTAAAGATAAATAGCTAGACTAATCACTGATCAGGATGCCATTGGTGATTAGTCTGGATATTTATCATCAATTTTATTAAAAAAACTCTGCGTTACGTCAAAATTTTGATGCCCCTGTGTCGAAAGTCTAGCCTAAAATTGACCATTTTGTGTCGAAAGGTGGCATCACAGGTTTGGCATCCTGGTTGGAGATGCTAAATATTTTGACCAAATGTGGTTGAAATATGACCGTCATGAGTTTGGCATCCTGGTCAGGGCAACAAAGTTTTTGACCAATATTAATTTATATTCGTCGAAAGATCAACCAATACACCAACACTTGCCAATGTCATTTTCGGCCTAGATTGCCCTCATTTTTTACTAATATTTGCATCGATGTTTCAACTGTTTCAGCAATGGGTTGATATTTCGATGCAAATAATAGTGACGAACCAGTTGGTCAATCATTCAACCGAGTTGGGTAGAAACTTTGACCAATAGTGCATCGAAAAATGGTGTAAAATGTACTAGTGTACAAATCCTAATACCTATGCCCCTAATCCTAAGCACTCTCCCTTCCTCCATGTGTCTTCCTCCTTTCCCTCTCTCCTCCTCTCACTCTATCCCTCTCTAAGTTCAAAGCCCTAAGCCCTCAATGTTAAACCCTAAACTAGTCCCTAAATACTAAATCCAACCAATCATTTGAGATAATATCAAATGTACATTAAAAAGAACATTAAAAACTATTGAATAAGTTTTGGTCAAGTTGAAAAACACTATGTAATTCAACCTATAAAAATATAAAATGAGGAAATTAGTTTTTTAGGTCCACGTGAATATTTGTTACTTAGAGAGGAAGGTTGTGAAATCCAATCTTTACTTTAATGGTAGAGAAATATAAATAGTATATCTCTTATATTGATCAAGTGGACAATAAGAAAAAATTATGAAATGAAGATCATAACTTAAAAGATAGAGAAATTTGGATGGTTGCATCATTAGAAAGATAAAATGGGAAAATAGAAAGAAAAAAAGTGAACGTTTAAGAGTTATCCTTCTGCAACACATAAGAGATCCAAAATGAATAAAACTACATGCCTCTAATAGATAACACATATAAATATTAATCTAATAGAATTTATAGATAATAATTTAATCTAAATATTACTATTAATATTGCTCTATATCATTACTATAATAGTTATAATAATTATATTGATATACTTATTATATAATATTATAATATCTTTTTTTATATAATAATATATTTATTAATTATTAATATTATATTTATATATCATTATTATAATAATTCTATTATACAATTATAATATTATTTTTTGAGTTTTATCATTTAACCAGAAAATTTTTTGATTAAGTAAAACAAGTTTTACAGGGTTCCTGAAACCCACAACATCTTAAAATGTAGCATTAAAGAGAACAAGTCTTAACAAAGCTAAAGCAAATGAAGAAACGGGCCACAGGAAGGATGAAAGACTAACTACCAAGAGACAAAACTATCAAAATAGAGCAAAAAGGGACGGGAAAAAAGGCACCAAGAGACAAGATTAGGAAAGGTTCCTGAGCATCATAGCAATGTTGGTTTTGAGAAGCTCCATCTTCTCTTCTGCCTCTTTGATCTTCTGAACATCATTGGAGTCTTCTTCGTCCATATTTCTCTTTGACCTGACTCTTGTTCTCTTACCTGTACCTTCATTGGGCTTCTCCTATTTGGTTATCTTCTCATCCTTACCTTCCATCTTGTCTTCCATTTTGTCTATGAGCAGTTTGATGTGCTCATTGGAGGTTTTAAGGATGTTGAAGTTTTGCTCTGCTATACCTTTGAGGGTCTCCTCCAAGCTTTTCATTTTATCTTCCAGATGGTTGATCCTTATTTTATTTAACCAGAAAAGTTATTTTATTTACTATAATTTATTTATTTTATGGAAAATTAATGTATTTAATGATTTTAAATGTCCACATCAAAGTTTGGTTTTAATTTAAATTTAAAAATGTAATTGAGCCAAAGAAAAATTAAAAAAAGCAATATAAATATAAGTTGTTATATAAATAATAATATCATATTTATGTTACCCAGTAAGGGGCAGTCTTGTGTTTATCCAAATCCCCGTGGTGGTGATTGTGTTGTTTGGGTAAGACCAGATGAAGGATGGTGGAAGGTGAATTTTTATTGTGCATCTAAGGGGAAGCCAAGGCCTTCAGAAGTTGGTTTTATCGTCTAGGACTGTGATGGAAATACTCTAGTAATTACTGGGAAAAGATTAGAAGATGAACTAAGAATATAGCAAAAGCTGAAGCATCATTAGTGGCAAGCAAGTTTGAAAAACATCTTGGGGTTAGAAGACTACACGAGGAAGGGGATTCTCTTATAATTGTTCAAGAAATTATGAAGGGGACTACGAAGGCCTAACATTTGTAGAAATTTATAATCCTAATTACTAAAGAGATAGCAGCAATAAATGAATTCTAAATAACTCATGTAAAACAAGATGGTAATAAGGAGGAAGATTTCTTATCGAAGTGGGCTTTATCCTTTGAGAATAAAGGAGACATCAAAGTTGAGGATCTTCGAAGGTGTAATTTAAATTAAACAATTACCTAAAAATATTTGATTGAACTCATTTATGGTGTGAAAAAAGGCGACGATGTACAAGGCAAGAAAATTTAATGATGTTGAGGTGGTGATGTGACTCTAATTCCATCAAAGGACTTTGCATTTATAGCAGGGGAAGTTTGAAGTCTTTTCATTAAACATGGCATTTGGTGGGTTTTTTTATAGAAAAAGGGGTAAATAGGAAAGTGAGCTTTGAGATAGATTGTGAAGGATGGAGAAACCTTTCACACTCACAATGCCAAAGAAATAATATCCTTTCTTCAAACAGATAATGAAGAAAAGACTGGAGAAGATCTTTCAATTTGAAGATAAGAAATTAATGAAGAGTGTGGTGATTATTCTAGGAGAGATGTTTGATGAGGTTGAAAAATGTCACAAAACCAACATAGACATGTTTTCAATGATAATGGCATGGGGCTTTAAAGTAGGGGAGTTGAAGGAGACAATGCAAAGGGTGATGAAAGTCACTATCCCACCATAATTTATTTGGGACATGCCTCGCATCCTTGAAAGGTCAATTCCAAGGTTAGGAGTAATTTTGGCTAGATGCCAAGGTGGATTTCTCAAGATTGAGAGATAAAGTACACCCCATTTCTATGGAGATTTGAGGAAACATGGAAAAGGAAGAGGTTCAAGGATGCATGCAACAGATGGAGAGTTCTAAAACTAGTTGTGGACCTCCATGAGCTCGAGGAGGAGATAGAAGAGATGAAGTGGGCTATGGGATGGACCAAAGACGATGAAGAGAGGTTGAATGAAAGGCTTTGAGAATGCAAAAGGGAAGCAAAAGAATGACTGAAGGCTTCGACAAACAAAGGTTACGTTGGCCCATGATGACAGAATGGGTCTACTTTTTAAGTGGGTTTTGACATTGGGTCTTCTTTTATGTGTTGGGTTTTAATTGAGTTTTGTTCTCAGTTTTTTTGTAATGTTCTCTAATGATCTTTAGCATGTTGAAAAGCCCAATTTTTATTTTTGATGAAAACTGTAAATGTCGATGATGGTTAGTAGGTGGTAGGGTTGGTTGTGGTTTTCATGAAATTGGAGGGTTTGTGGTTTAACAAATAATATTTTTATGTTAGGATTAATGATAAATTAAATGCTATGTAATTAAACTTTTATTATTAATAAAATAAATACCTATTACCAGAAAAAAAAAATTGTATTTATGTTTTTGATAGAAAAAGTAGTAAAAGGGTGCTGGCCCGAGGTACAAAAAGACTAGAGGCACATTAATAGCATATTAATGGCACTAGTCATAAGCATTTCAATAGAAGTTTAATAGAAGAAAAAATAAGGTCTAATATACCTCTATAAAAAATAAACACAACATTTTTTTTTCAAAAAGATTAAACTAGAGTATCTAAAACAAATCGTAGCAATTAAAGTAACAGTTATAAACCACGCAGGGCTATACCAAGGACTAGGCAAAATAATCTTAAATAGGAACCCAAAAAGGAGAACTTAGGGCCATGCCCAATCAAAAATAAAAACCTCATGAGCACCAGAAGCTAATTTTTTCCACCCAGATGTTTGGACATCAGGGTCCCAGCCCACTCCTCCTGCAGAAATAGGAAAATCATATTTATGTTGTATAATATTAATATCTATATATTTATTAAATATAATATATAAATAGTTAAAAACAAATTTTACATAATCAAAATTACTTATAATATATAAAATAAATTAAAACAACACTAAAAAAAAAATGAGCTTCATTCTAGAAAATATGCATCTGAGCAGGAAGAGCGGGGAGACGAGCAGTGTTGGTTTTTCAAATTCTAAGGAGGAAGATATAGATGAGGAGGATGATCTGGGAGGCCATGGAAATGATCTTTTAGCTATTGAGACTTCTTTGGGTGTCTCTCTTCTCCCTACTACACTTGTCTGGTATTATCATGTTCAAACCCCTATACGGTGCCCTGTTATTTTTTGGGGTCTTCTTTTTTCCCAAATATTTGGTCTCTATTCAGTGGCGTTATCCCTTTCCTTTTGGTTCCTTCTACTTCCTCGATGACTGCTTATTTTGGAAATGGGTTGTTTTGGACCTGAAGGGGGATCCTTCGCAGTGACAGGTGTTTGAGGTCTTTGGGGTTGAGCTTGAATATCCAAATTGGTTTTAAAGCTCTAAGTGGCTCTCAGTGGCTATGGGGTAATTACTTCTTTTGTCACTCTTCACATTGGCACCAAGTTTTGATGGGTGGTGTTCTGGTGGATGCTCATATCACGGCTATTGTTCTTCCTACAGTGGCCTTTGTTCTTTGGGAATGATTATTTCTTTCTTTCCTCCATTGTAAGTGCAATGAGGAGTTTCTATGCTACGAAGTGGTTCTATGGAAGGTTTCTGACACTCTTTAGGGGACCTCTTTTATGTTCCCTCTGCTAATAAAAGTTAGATCATTTCTCCTTACTGTGTGTAGTCTTGGTGATTGGTGGGAGAGTTTCCTTATGCACTGGGGATGGGGTTCCGATCCTTGTTGTCTCTTTGTTCACTATGCCTTGGTGATGGTCGTGCAACTATTACTTTTGTTCTTATTTTATGTTGTGGTCCCTCCGTCATGCATGGTTGGGATTGGAATGGGTGGTCCTCCCATGTACTGATTTATGTCCACTTTGCCTATGGTTAGAATGGATGGTGTGGGAGTTGTATCTTTTTTTCTTAAGTTTTGTAGTTTTCAACACTTTGTGTGTTGGGGTGCTGGAAAGTTTGAGATTGAGGTTTGGCCTATGGGATCTGTTGTCTCAGTTCTTGTTGTTCATGCCACTTTTGGGTATGTCCCAGCTGGCAGTTGGAGCTTTCCTCTGCTTGTGCAGATGTTGGGTGTGGATGCTCTTCTTGCGCAAGAATGGTGGAAGCCCTATGTTTTCTAGGGATTTATTTGTTTTTGGATCTCCTTTATGGAGTTTGGAGTTGTTGCGGGCTATGACCTACTTAAGAAAAAAGTGGTGTTACCTCTTTGATTTTTTAGAGAGCTAGAACTAAGTTTGGCGAACGGACTGCTTACAGACTTTATCTAGGATAAATCCCAAGTTTGGGAGCTTGGCAAGGGATGGAATTATTTTGTACATTCTTTCTCTATTTGGGGTCTTTAGCAATGTGGACTCTTGGTTTTAGCTCCAAATAGCTTCACTTGGTGGAGACGGGGTGACTCCGCAACTTACTAGCTTGGGGGCTTTTTAGAACCCTATGGTTTTGAGAAGAGTGTTGTTACCCAAGATGAGGGCTTGGGTCTTACTATCTTCTTATTCTTCCATGACTTCTATGGAGGTGGAGCAGTCTCCTATTGAGGTGGAGATTATGTTCGTGAATATGGACGTGGAGGAGACTCCTATTAAGGTGGAGAATATATGTGCTACCTCTTTTGGTTGTGTTGATGGAAGGAGATGTAACATCTTCAGCCTTTTTATTTGTATCTTTCTCCTCTCTGCTCCTATAGAGGTGGACCCTTTTTCTATTGAGGTGGGTAAGGAGATTGGAGCGGGTTGGAAGATCTTTGACAGTGTTGAACAAAATTGGAGGTTTGGTCATTTCTAGACCTTTATTTTTGATAGAGAAAGATGGAGAGACTATTTGTTGCCTAAGTTTGTTTCTTCAGTTTTATGGTGATGAAAGTGTCTCTCTCTTTCAATTTCTTTTCTTCTTGTAATTGGGTGATTTCTGACAATTTTAAAAAGCTCACTCTAGTCCTTTATTTTTTGTTTGTAGTCAAAGATTGTAGCTTTTGTGGGGGCTTGTCCCAAGATGATCTTTAATAGTGTTGACCATGGTTGGTTGTTTCGTCGCATCTAGACCTTTTTTTTTTACAGAGGTAGATCCAGGGTTTTGTTTTAACTTGTCTTTTGTCACTTGTTGTTAAATAGTGTCAACCCTTTGGGCTTATTCTATGTTTGTACCATGGGCTAGCACCCTCTTGCTGCTGCTTTTTATCAAAAACACTATAAAAAAATAATATACAAAAACTATTACTTGTCATGGTTAAAACTAAAAAAAGAATATTAAAATCATATTAACACACAAACATATTTAAAAAAATGTTAAAACTACCAAATTTATTAAAATGTAGAGAATTTTTTTAAAAAAACTATAAGATACGTGCTGTAAAAAAATAAAAATCACAACTATCATTTGTTATCCTCCATTTTTGTTGTAAAATTTAACAAGATTTTAATTTTTTTTAACTCCGTTATCTTCTATTTCTCCCACAAGCTAGTTGGTATGCACCACTTATGTATGGTACTATGCATGCTATGTATTTTGGTATCTGCATAGCTTGCATAAGAAAAGATAAAAATAATTTTTTTTGAATTATTTAAATCTATATAAATATTAAAATTATAGAAAATAAATACAAATTTGTAAAATTTTCAAAGATAATTGTTCAATTTAAAAAAGAATTTGTACTCAATAGATATGTAAATATCATGCCATGAACATAAGTAATAATAATTCTTACTAGAATATCAATCTACCATTCACTATACTTTGTCTCAAAACTTATTAAATTTATGTTTTGTCAATCTTTTTATAATCAGTAATTATTTAACTTTTAACACTTATTTTCTTTTATATCAATTCTTCACTCAATATTCAAATTTCAATGTAATATACACATTCTCTCACACTAACCTAAATTAAGCCTACTAATATATTTTTTTCTTTTAACACAAATAAGATGATGTGTTCATAAAAGAATCCTCTATTAAGACTGGTATCTTGTAAATAACACCAATGAAGCTATGAACAAAGACCCTACAATAACGGTTATGAAACTATATCATAATTCTTTGCATTAAAAATTAGAATTGTTACTACTTTTCCTCGGTAGGGAGAATGGTACTAAATTTCGCTAGTATGTGGGACTAAAAATTGTTCAGACTACTTTATTCCCTCGAAGTACTTCGAAGGGCCATACGAGTTTGGTTTTTTTTCCCCGAATACGTTTGAGCCTGTATTCCATGAAAACGTGAATTTAAGGCAATAATAAATATCTATAATGATTTTGACGCGATTCTTTTTTCTCTTTTTTTTTTTTATGTCCAGAGCATATGAGGATTTTTCTACGGAGTGACTATTCAATAGAATTTTCACTTCTTATTCCAATCTTACTTTAGAGTTAAATGCCTTTTACTTAGTTACTCATATTCTCTATTGTTTTGATACTTTATTTCTAAGTATCTTTTTTATTTATAAATGTTATTTAATTGATTTATCTTATAATCTTATTGGAAAACATTTTTGTGTCTATGTACAAAAGAATACAAAATTCAAAAAAATCTATAGTAAAACCTATTTAAAATAATGTGAGAAATTGTTGTGTTAATGATAATTTGAACTTTATAGTACATGGTGTCTAAAGAGTATGTTGGAAAACTTAGAGTAGTAGAAAATGTGATCATGATCCATTCATAAAATCACTTGCTTGCATAATCAACATAGACCTTTCCATAATATCATGAACATAAATCATGAAATAATTCAATAAAATAAATTAATCTTACAAATTATATGTCCCACATAATATTATTCTTCCTCCTCAAGAAACTTGGTAATTATCTTTCCTTCATAACAAATACAAATGCCACTAGTAGCCAGTACTTGCTTTTTTATTAGAAGTAATCAAGTGTAATTATAATCTGAAATATATAATTAGAATTTTAATAAACTAATTACTTTTTATATGGTATAATTCTATTTAATAATCATAATAATAATAAAAAATCATTTTAAAATTGAGCTATTAAAAATAATATCAAGAAATTATAATAAATTATTAAACATGTAGAACTATTAAATTAATACATATTATAGTCATTATTTTTAATCAAAAATTGATATTTCACATATATTCAAAATATTTTAATATAAATATTATATTTCACATAGTTAAATTTTTTTTTTTTTTTTTTTGTTGGAGAATAGTTCGTTCTCTTTGGTTGAGAGCCAAGACTGAGGGATTTCCATTAATTAAAATTTAATATTTTAATTTGTACTATTAATTTTATAATAAAATTTTAAATCAAATTTTTGAAATAAAAATATGATAATAAAATTAAATATTAATTAAATATATTTTAATTTAAATAAAAATTAATATATATTATAATATCATAAGTTTTATTTAAATTGTAATATTTTGTAAAAATAAATAGTATAAACTATAAATAAACTTACAAAATATAATTTTTAATTTAAATTTATGGATATATAATAAATATGAAATAAAAAAATTCATGTCTCCTAATTACTCTGTATGTTTTTACCATGTATTTGTTATTATTCACAGACACAATATTAGGGGAGGCAATTTATTTTCTGTATGTCTCAAACTAAATGGACCAATCATATGTTCAAGAAATAGTTTTAAAATTATATAAAGTTAAAATTATTACATTTGTACTATGAAAAATATAAAAAATTTAATACAATATAAAATATGTTAAATTGTTATCGATTCATGCAATTAGTTTTAATCATTGATTAAACTTAACAATCTATTAAATAGTGCAATAATACTTGCTTAGCCTATCATCATCATCATCATCATCAATAATTTTTCTTTAATTTCAAAAAAAAAGAATTTACAAAGTTTGGCAAGACATAGTGGGGACCCTAACAAGCTCTTTAACATTGTTAGCATTTTGACAATGAACTTAAGTCCCACCTTGAAATAATACCATCCTTCTCAAACCTTTTCACGTTTTAATTTGTTTTCAAGTTTTTCCGAAAATAATCTTTGACTGAGTAAAGATGAAGAGAGACTTATTCTTAGCTTACTTGACGGTTTTCATCGAAAACTGGTTACCCAGTAAAATGGACAAGAATATTTTCGAGCCAAAGTCCATACGCCTTCCTCTCCGGTAACATCTTACACCTTTGTCCTTTAAAAAACAAAAAACTCCGAAGAAGTGACTTAAAGAACATAATATAATTAGATGATAGATTGCAATATTCCTCTTTTAAGGACGAAAGGGGCCCTTCATAGACTTTAGTTTAGTTCACGCCTAAGCCACAGAAGGATTCCCTATGGCATTAACTTCGAGTTAATCATCAATAAAGTGTATTTGCGGGCACCCTTCTTGTTAAGCAAACTTGCTATTAGCCCATTCTGATCTTCAGCGTCGAAGGAAGCCAGTAAATACATCTAAATGGCCACTCAAGAAATAGAAGCGATCAATTCGAGCAGCTGTATAATTGAAGTCGGGCATGGGATGACAATGAGAGAAGAGGATGTACCCGATGTAGGCGGCGCTCTGATCTTCCGAATGTCTAGGTCCCTGCCAGACTCCGACCGTCTGTATAGTCCACGTTTTGTTTCCATCGGTCCTCTTCATCATGGGAAGGAGGAGCTGAAAGGGATAGAGAAATCTAAAAGTGAGGCTGTTCGAAGGATGCAAATCAGGATTCAGAAGAATCACCCGCAGGCTTCTATCCAGTCATATGTGGAAAGGGATCTGCTGGACAAAGACGAAGGTTAGGAAGTTCTATGGTGAACATATTCCCTTCACTCCCATAGAATTAGCGTGGATAGTTGCCAGGGATGCATGTTTTGTTTTTGAATTTCTTCTCAATTATATAGGATGGAGTAGTGCTACAAAATATTTTTATGTAAAAGAAAATAGAGGATTCACATGCAAGCATGATGCAGTTTTTGATGTCAATTTTCAAAATCCCATGAGGAATGGTGTTATGAATGATATCCTTTTATTTGAAAATCAAATTCCTCTATGGGTTTTGAAAGACATCCTTCAAATTCAGATGGGTTCTCCTGAAGCCGCCGATGACAAGTTGGACGAATTAGCCCAATTGATGCTTAAGTGTCAGATCAGACAGATTATATTTATGTGGTTGATTACATCTTCTGTCGACCAGTGTTCTCATGTCTTGGAAATATTCTACCAAGGTTTGATTGGCCGTAATGTTAAGGGCTACGAGTATAGGAATGCGAATCAATTGCCCCCTTCGCGCAATAGCATGCAGGTCTACTTTACGAAAGGTGTCGATTCAATGCAGGCCTTTTGTAGACATGCAGTTTGTAAACGTTGGTCTAAGTTGAGTTTGTGCTCTCCCTCCTCAAAGAAAAATCCTAAAAATATTCAGCAAACGCCCTCTTCATCTCACAATTGTATGCACATCTTCTTCAAAAATAGAGTTGATTCAATGAAGATCATTTGTGAACGTTGGTGTAAGATGTGTTTGGGTTCTCTCTCCTCAAATACGAGCCTAGGTGAAGCGATCGAGCTAGAGTTTGTGAAGTTGCCATCAGCTTTGGAACTCACGCGAGCAGGAGTGAAGATTCATGCAGTGACCAATACAGAAGCACCAGATGGTTCAGCCATGGAATGGATACGATTTGATGAGGACACATCAACTCTTTACTTACCAGAAATCATGGTAACACCGCAATTATATTCAGTAATGAGCAACATTATTGCAATGGAAGTGAGCACAATAGATAGGTACTTTCCTAGACCAATAACACAGTATATCTTATTTATGGATGATTTGATAGACAGCGAGGCGGATGTCTCTGTGTTAAGCAACTCAGTGGTTATTAAAAACTTCTTCGGAAGCAACCAACAAGTGGCAGAACTAATAAACTCTCTAAGTTCAGAGATTACCCCTGATGCTGAGTGCAAAATAATAAACGAGGCCAGAAGAGGGTTACATATTTACATGAGGAAAAAGTACAAGATCCTATGGAGTGAGTTTGTAAGTGCTTATTTTTCTAAGCCATGGCTGGTTGCTGGTTCTATTGCTGCCGTGCTGCTACTTTGGATGACAATAGGGCAAGTGCTCTGTTTGTTTATCACTTGCAACCCCAAGTCCTCTTAAAAATCATCTTTCTTCCTCCTTTCCATTTCTGTCAAGATCTTCAAATAAATGTACAGACATTAAGTTTATATGAATGAGGCTTCTGAATCCTAACTGTGTTTTTCTTTTCTTTTTAATTAATGTTTCAGATCATCCATGTTTCATCATCAGAATATAAAGAACTAAAAAAACATAATATATTCAATTCTCATCACAGTTGGACTGCTCACCCGGTCTAAATATTTTTGAGCCAAACAACAGTTTCTACATAATTATTAGCACATATAAATTATTTGAGTTGAATGTTCTAATTTATTTTTAACAAGAGCTGTGTTACAGCTACAGTCCCGCCCAATGTAAAAAAAAAATAAGATTGATAGAAAATTATTATTATGAATTAAAAATATAAGTTTAGTATATAGCTTTAAGTCAAAAAGTTCACATTAAAAAATGTTTCTAGGTTAACTACTTTTAGAAAGCTCAAAGTGAATGGCATATTGTACACTGCTTTAACTTTGGGGATTCATCTTACTTGCAACCACCACATTGTTGATCGATCAATTCCCATGGCTAAGTTTCATGCCTATGTTGGCTATTATATGGACATCCTAAACCTTATTATTAACATGCCATTATACCTTTTAGAAAATATTATGTTTAGTTTAGAGATAGAAGTAGAGATGAAGATCGAGGAGGAGAGGAAAAGGGAGATAAATAGATAGAATACTTAAAACATAAATCTAAAAGTCAGTTTTGTGAAAGATTTGATGAAATGAAAGTACTTCACTAACAAATGAAGTCTAACATTAAAGTTTAGGAGTTGTTCCAATATTGCTAAACTTCTAACTTTCTTTGTTCTAATTTTTTAATACATCGACCACTCACTATTTCCTCTTTATGGAAAGCATAGTGAGCTCTACTTCTCTTTCAGGCTTGTAGTCTTTCAAATTATATGTGTTGGAAATCAGCTCGACTTTTCCCTCTGTCAAATTCCATGATTCGTATTCTAAAAATGGTAAGCTAAATGACTAAAAAAAATGATTAAAGTAGAGTTGCGGAACAAACATGTATATAAAAATAGTTCAATACAAATGAAACATGGAATGCTTAAAGATATAAATTCTTCATTTACAAAAATCTAAATGACAATTCATTTCAAAGCAGTTCCACTTTCACAACCAAATATCAATGCAATACTTAATACCCATATGCCCACCATCATTGTCGCTCGATTTTTTTTTAGAATGCAATGCTTCCCAACTTCATTTTCTTTCTTCAATTTGGTATCAAGCATTTGCAATCTGGAATTTTGATAAAAATTTTAACCCTAACACTAACTCTAATTTTAATTTTAACACTAACACTAACCCTAACCCTAAACACTAATTCTTACCGTAACACAAGCCTTAACACTGACTCTAATTTTAATTTTAACACTAACACTAACCCTAAACAATAATTCTTACCCTAACACAAGCCTTAACACTGACTCAATAAAAAGGTAAATATGTTTTAAATTTATCATAATTGATTTATATATAAAAAATTAATAAATACATATGTAATTTAAATTTAATGTATATTTGTTAAAAGTAAAATATCAATCCATATTGCATTTGATTCTCATAACTTTATAAAAGTAGAAAAATTGCTCATCTCTATTTTTATAATATAATTTTCACCCATTTCTATGTTTAATTTTTTAAAAATTGTTACATTAAATTTTAAATCTTAAATTAAAATCATATTCTATATTTGACACTCATCTACGATTTTATATTTAATTCTATATTTATTTTGAACTAAATTTATTTTTTATATTTATATGATTTTAGATTATATTATAATTTTTTAATAATCAGAAATCTATATAAGAATTTACATGTCTTGTCAACTCATTAAACCAATTTCTCATGGAAAGCCTTGGATGTATAGCTTCCATTGACACCACTTGATAAACATAGCCTCAATCCTCTTCAATTTTGTTAACAAATTACTACAATTGTCTATAGCTTTGTCCACACATATCTGAAAATGGAACAAGAGACAACCCCTTACAATCAAAATAATTCCCTCTATACATTGGAATTTTGTACTCATGTTTCAATTTAAAGAGAAAAATATATCCAACTTAGATTATTGACTCTCGTATATTTTAAGATGCAACTTGAACCTAGAGTTAACTCATATTTTAGTACATACATGACAACATAGCTTCCATTCTTCCAATATACATCAAAACTCCCTTAATTTCTTTAGTTTCCCTTCCTTGCACAGGGCTTTAATCAATATGCTAAATGTATATCATCTGGAAATGATATCAAACCCAAGCATTTTTGTATGTTATCTACAGTTTTGCTAGTTCTCCTTCAACAGAGAAAGAGAATTAAGAAGACTATTGTAAGCTTCACTTGCAGGAATGAACCCAACTTCAATCAATCTACAAATTTCAATTGCACTTCCAACTAGTTGAGACTAAACTATTTATTACAGTTAATAGCTACCATTTTTAATTTTCAAATATATATTGTACAACCATATATTTTTAAATATCAAATAATAAATTTATTACAGTTAATAGGTATTATTTTTAATTTTCAATTGCATAATCTATAATCATATTTTTTAATTTTCAATTGTATATTCTATCACCATAAAGAAAATATTCTAAAATAAAAATATTATATTTATAATTATAACTTGCAACAATTCAAAGTATTTACCTCATACAAGAAAGATGGAAGCCCTTCCACTCGAAGTATTGAAAAACACATAAAAATAACATCTTTAGAAAATAATTTAACCTTATTAATTTTTTTATACTTTGACAAATGTTCGTAGCCTTGTCCCATTTTGGCGCAGGTTTTTGGAATCTGGCTTTACACTTGTCAATTGCATTCCCTTCAATGTTTTTGAAGTCTATTCAACGAATCAAGTTTGTGCATATCCTTGAATCATCGATGTTCCGAAGACTGCATTTATTTTGAGTCATTATGTTAGACAGTCCACATGCCCTGTTTGTGCTTCCAATTCTGACACATATCCACAAACATGCAAATGCAAACCACCTGTGAGAAAATGAAAGTTTTGTGTGTAGAAAATGAATGTTGTGTGTGCAGAAACCAAAAACTGCTTGCAAGCGATGAAAGAGTAGACTATATCCCTCGTGAAAGTGTAGTCTTGAGAATATGGGTTTCAAAGAAATAAATAGAAGTGTTGGAGGCTGCAGTGGGGCTTTGTGAGTAGCAAGCGGAATGTGCAGGGCCTTCTTTGACATAATGTTGACTGTATGAGATGAGTGATGAATAACATTGGAATTTTATGATTGTGGTAAATGTTGGTTTGCTAATTGTAGCATATCTTCAAATTTGATAACTTGTCTCAAATTGATGGGACTTTCATTTGATAATAGTCTCTTTTTTGTTGAGAGCAACGTTATGTTGACAAAAAGGCTAGTTTTTCAATTGATTGTGAAAAGCAACCAATTTTTTTTTGTGCAGATGATGCTAGAAAAGGAACTTTTGCCTTTTTCCTTTTTTGAAAATGATGAGAAAGAGAACCGACAAATGGAAAAATAAATGTCAAAGAATACAAGGATCATGTAATGAGCCTATGAGAAGATAGTGATAATTTGTTAAAGATATCACTATATTTTACTTACTACACAGTGATGGGCATTCTTTTGACAGTAATAGTATATTGTTATCAAAGTTGTACTTCACTATAGACAATGACTCGTATTTTTATTGGCTTATTTTCCACATTAACTAACCTTGTCTACCAAAATTGGGTTGTTTGAGTCTCCAAAGTTTAGGCATTATTAGTTGAATCATTTTAGATGAGACCAGATTTCCTTTGTTGTAATATGGTAAGCATTCACTGGCCATTATATTTAATGGACTACAGTGCTTAAGTTCAGCACGCCTGTTGGCTAAGAAGCTATATCATGTGGCACTTGCACCCAACTTTATCTATGCTCGCCTACCTTACAACAGCTACATTAGCATGCAGAAAATGCCTCACCGCGGGGTTTGTATCTAGGTATATTTTCATTATGGCAATTGTGCTTCCATACCCTTGAAATGCCCAATAACCTTTTATTTACCCAAGGGTTCTTAGTTTTTATGTGTATTGGTAGGGTTTCAAAGAAAGTATTGTTTATGTTAATACAGATAGGTGCTCTGATAAGGATCAAGGAGGAAAAGAATGTCATGATTTATAACAAGCCACAATTGAGGCCGTCAACATCCAATAACTTAGGGATGCCAAAAATTAATTAAAAATGAAAAATTTTAAGTCCTCTCTATTTTGTACCCCCTTACAATATCGACTACGGTAATCCTGTTAGTAACTTTCCACTTGTTAATAAGACAGCTTAGTGTTCCAAAAATAGAACATTTGTAGGAATTAAAAATTACCAACTAATCTTCATGAGATTGGCATGGTAGAAGATGGTAAAATGGTGCGAGGGACAAGGTTAGAGCTAGAACGTGGCACTCACAGACAACTCGGAGTTCGTATTCAAAATATTTGATTTATTAAGTTTGAGTTCAAATTAATGGTAGTTATATGGAACATGTGGAAATATTCATGGCTCATGATAAATAAATATTGAAGAAATAAATTCAAGCAAAATTAAATTCAAAAATATCATCAACACTGTCTCTGCTACTTCAAATTTTACTAGGACGGAGAGTTACTACCTTAGTAAGATTTTAAGGTGGGAAACAGATAATAGCATTTAAGAATTGTACTGTCTTTGTTGAATTATCTAGCGTTTAAATTAAACACATTTTTTTCTGTTAATAAGCATTATTATAATTATTTTTATTGGTGTTGAAGGGTATTTGGAAAGGGACAGTCTTGTTATAGATATTTCCATGATGGTAAGTTCAACTGTTTCAAATCGAATAAATTTACAATGTTTAATATAGTTTTGTTTCTGTATTTTTTTATTTTTAGTTTTAGGGTTTTAGTAGTAAAACTTTCAAGGAAATGCAATTGGTAGGTTAAAGCCAAATTCTGCAAATTTATAACGCATTGCCCTCAAGCATTGCCCTAGTGCTCTAATTTATAACGCTGTCTATGCATGCAACATAAGAACATATATTTCTCGAAGTGCGCACCTTGGAGATTAATATACAAAGGAAAATAACACTATCTATACGTTATTCTGTTTTAGACAGTTGATATTTAACGGATGATTTGACTAGACAGTTGATTTTAAATGGATGATTTGACTAGATGTTCTGAAAACATTTGCGATGTAATTTCATCTCTTGTAATAATACTCACACCTTTCAGGTGTCTTTTATTAATGTAGGACTTAAACGACACACTACTGTAAATTTTAAATAATCAGGTGATACAAGAATAACGTAATGTCGTGTGTGTCCTCTTATACACCAGTTGTTTGAAGATCCATTAACAGTAGAAACTGCCGAAAAAAATGAGCGTGTTTAATATAGTTTATGATTTGAATGCATGTATTCAGTTTGCACATGTAACAGAGTTGTAGTTCTGACCTACGGTTGACTTTGAGGCATCTCTATTATTAATGTATATAAATAAAATTCTAGCACGAAATTAGGATATTGAATATTTGTATATTTAAAAAAATTACAAACAATTAATTAGAATTAATTTTAATTAAGAATAGTATGGCCCATGGAGACAAATCCTTCCGAGCATTGAATGCAATAAATTTTATTTTCAACAGTTTTCTATGAGCGACTAGAATAGATTTGACACTTAATCATTCTAATAAATTTCAAACAGCTACTTATAGCATCTCAAACACTTTTAACAATTTATCGGACCTATTTTGTATTTTTGATACGAAACAAAATCTCTCTTCATATTTTCATATTAAAGTGTTATATATAAATATAGAGATCTCACACAAAGTTGTTTTAGTGGTATAATATATTGATTACTTTATAAAAGTCGCATGCATGCTATAATGGCAGTTGAAAATTTGGAAAATTTGGCAGAAAATGTGAATATTTTCTAATTCTATTATTTTTAAGATTCAAACATTTAGAAATAATCCAATCTATCTCTAAAGATTACATCAAAATTTGAGGTCTTTTTTCTTTGATAGGATAAACAAACAAAAATCGTTGTAAGCATACAAAGAGTTACTAGCATTCTTATAGTTCTAATATATTAGATTAATCTTTTGACAAGTATATTGAAAGGAAAGAAAAATGATGCCAATAGACATTGCCTTACCACAACACCATAACTCTTTGTATGGTGTATACATATGTTTGAAATCCCTTGGTATAGAATAAACAAACTCACTTGTTGCCCACACATGGCTTTGAGAATTTTCTCTTTCCATAATTTTTTTGCTTTCCATTTTAACACATTTTGTTGTTTTCATCTTCCTTCATCCATTCTAAGATATCTCTTAGCATCTGCTACATATTGTTTTTAAAATATAGATATGCCAATCATTATCTTCTTCTCAAATGTGATACTTAAGAATTAAAAAATGACATTCTATGAAATATACAATTTACTAGCTAAATATATTATTATATACTAAATATTATTTATATCCTTCATGTGGCTATGTGCAAGTCTACTAATTGGCATTTAATGTTATGGAAAATAAATTAGATCTAAATGTAAGTGACCACCAAATCTTAGTAATGTCTAAATGAGCTATGATGAATGTGGTGAGGTCAAATGCTAAATGTAAATGAGCTAATTCTTGCAACCAAGACATTGGAAAATGAGATGTTATGCTTAAAATGTAGAAAAATATAAAATAAGGACATTAGATGCAACTAGATGAACATTACACAATTAGAAAGCTTTCTAAAAACTAGATTCTATGTTTTTCAATTAAATCTTGTAGCAATTGGAGGTTGACATAGGGGTGCCATAAGTGAAAATGGCTAGTAATAACTCTAGCTCCACGAGGTTTGCTTTATCTATCAAATTGGTTAGAACAATTTGCAACTTTTAAGCTTGTTATACTATTATTTCAGCTATGAACTATGAGTTGTATATTTTATAATAGGTAACCTAATAAGTAAGTTGATTGATGGATGATATTTGATTGATTGTGTGTAGACATGGTGAAGAAGGTATCTTAGGGTTATCACCTTTAGACTAAAAAATTAATGCTACATTTTTCACATGTCTAAAACATATGTTTTAATAAAAATTAAACTTTATGCTGAATCATGTTTTTTATAATATTATAATCATTGATGAATCTTGAAAGGTTATGAGGAACTATCCAGATGATTTAAACTAAATTGGACCTATTTTAAGGCCTAAACCATGTGTGTGTGTGTGTGTGTGTGTGTGTGTGTACTAGAATTTGTACCTTCATAGGGTTAGTATCATCAATAATTTAAATAACAATTAAATTACCACAAATAAAAAAACTAATTAAGCAAAAAATTGACAATTAAGCACTCTATGGATCTCTAGCTAGGGATGAATGATAAAGCTCTCAGCAAGCCTCCATTAGTGACAATCCTAGAATGAGAATGATATGATAAAGCAAGCTAAAATAATTAATTCCAAATTGAAATGCTAATTAGCTTCTATATTTATCTTTCTAGCTTTAATTTGCAAGAGGTTTGATGCTATTCTCAGATTTGTGGATGATTAATGAGTGATTTATGCCTTGCTGTTATAGATTTTGGTAAGGGTAGGGGGTGTAGTTGAGTTGATCATGGTTGAGTTGGGGTTAAGTCCTTGGTTCCACCCTTTGGAGACAATTTAAATGGATTTTCCTCAAAGCTTGGGACAAGAAGATAAAATGGGTGGACAAGATTCATCCTCCAAGTGAGTGATTGAAATTCATTTTAGGCTTAATCCATGTGAGCTCCATCCTTAAATCCTATTGGTTGAGGCTTTTTTCCTCCCTTGTGGTGTTGAGATAAAATAGGAATTAATCAATTGATTTTATTTAATTTGTTTAGCCATGTGTACCCCTTAAATGGGTTGATTTGATTTAAATTGAACTATGCAATTAATTAGATTAATTACACATTGATTTAATTAATCATGATTTAATAGGTTCAACTTGATTTAATGGTTTTTTATTTTTAATTGATTTTGGATTAAAGTTTAATTTATAATTTATCCTTGATTTTGATTTGATTTGACGTAATTGCATTTAATTTTATTGATTATTGCCTTGATTTCTCACTTAAATGATTTCAAAGTTGGACTTAGGACAATTTGCAAATTAGGTGACCAAACTCTTTAGGTACTTGCAAATGCAACTGTGGGGTTTTATTATGCAATATATACAAATGCTAGTGAATGCAATATTTACAAGGATGACTGCTAAGTATGCAACTAACTTGGACTTTCAATGGTGCCTGTTTACCAGGTTTTCACCGATTGAATGGATCTTTCTTTCTTTTCCTATTTTTAAAGCTTTTTTTTTTTTTGCTACCAAGGTGCCTATTTGCTAGGTTTTCACCAAGACAACATCTTTTTGAAAATCATATCTGAATGTTTTTAACTTTCTTCATGCTCAATTTTCCACAATTTTTTAGTTTTTTCTGCATTTCTGATTTGTTTGCACTTTTTTTGCTTTTCAATGTTTTTGGTATTTTCAAGATCTCTATTGACTATATACAATTAATATGATGCTTTCCATCTGATTTCTCTGATACTCTTTCTATTTCTTTATCCCTTTCATCTTCTTCATGTATAGAACCTTTTTAGATGAATGTTATTAATTGGTTCTTGTAACTCCTCTCCATCACAATCAGCTAGCTTATAGGTGCCTATCCCAAAAGATGAAGTGATCACAAAAGGTCCTAACCAGTTTGCTTCCCATTTTCCTTTCTTTTCTCTTTCTGCTTGATTCTTTTGATTCTCTCACAAAACTAAGTCACCTATTTGGTATATTCTTGACTCGATATGCTTGTTATAGGTCCTTGACATTCAGTTTTGATATACCCTCAAGTGATCAAAGGCTTGTTGTTGTTTCTCATCTAGTAGTTCTAGTTCATGCAACCTAGCAACCCTATAATCTTCCTCACTTATCAACCCATGTAAAGATACTCTCAAATATAGAAGTTCTACCTCTAAAGGTAATACTGCTTCTACTCCAAAGACTAAGGAAAATGGTGTAGCTCATGTTGGTGTTCTGATACTTGTCTTATAAGCCCACAAGGTTGGGTTTATTTTTTATATGCCAATCTCTACCTGAATTGTCCACTGTTCTCTTCAATATCTTTAAGATGTTTTTATTCATTGCTTCGGCTTGTCCATTACCTTGGGGATAATAGATTGATGAAGAGTGATTGATCATGTCAAATTTTGTACATAGCTCCTTTAAATCCTTGTTTTTGAAGTGCTTGGCATTATCTATTATGATGGCGTGTGGGACACCATATCTACATATTATGTGATTTAGAATAAACAATGATATCTATTTTTTTGTAGTAGTTGATAAGGGTACAACTTCCACCCATTTAGTAAAGTACTTTGTTAAAGTGACGATAAATTTATGACCATTTGAGGATGGTGGATGAAACATTCCTATCAAATCTAGACCTCATTGATAAAATAGCCAAGGTGTCGTCATGAGATGAAGCTCTTGTGCCGGAACATGGATCAAATTTCCATGATATTGACACTTTTGACAAGTTTTAGCAAATTTGCAAGCGTCCTTCTCCATAGTTGTCCAAAAAAATCCTATCCTAAGAAGTTTCTTAACTAAGGTTAAACTATTCAAGTGCAACCCACAAATCCCCTCGTGAATTTCTCGTAAGGCTACATCTGATTCCTCTTTCTCTAGACATCTTAAAATAATTCCATCTAGACTTTTTCGATACAATGTGTTGAATATTAAGGTATAATGAGAGGTTTGGCATATGAAGCTTTTCTTTTGATTCCTGGTTTGGTCTATGGGTAGGATTTGGTCTTTTAAGTAAGTATATATGCCTCCATACCAAGGTGATTTATGTCCGGTTAGTAAATAAATGGTATGAGGATGGGTAGGGTCAAATGTGGGTTGCTCAACTTCTTCCACCAGGAATTCATATCTGGTGCTTTGATCTGGTATTTGTAGAAGTGATGTCAAAGTTGCCATTGCATCTGTTGCTTTATTCTTCTCTTGGGACTTGCTCAAATGTGATGAGAGTGAAGTATTTCTTGAGATTCTCAACCATATTTTTGTAAGGGATAAACTTGTCATCTTTAGTGAGATATTCATCATTAATTTGATTGATAACTAGTTGTGAATCTCCATAGACTTGTAGGTCTGTCACTTTCCATTCTAATGCTAGTTTTATTCCAATGACCAATGCTTCATATTCTGCTATATTATTTGTGCATGGGAATAACAATTTGTATGATTTTGGAATGGTAGCTCCTTAAGGAGTAATCAAAAGTATGCCTACTCTTGATCTGTGTTGTGTATAGGAACCATCAAAATACAATTGCCATGTTTTTGCTTCAACGTTCACAATTTTAGAATTTGGAAATTCCACTTGAATTGGGTGGTCATCTTGTAATGGTGAGTCTTCTAACTGATCAGCTATAACTTGGCCCTTGATAGATATGCGATCCACATATTCTATGTCAAATTCGCTTAGCACCATGACCCATTTGGATAGTCTCCCATTCAATGATGTTTTGCTAAGAAGATATTTCAAGGGATCAATCTTTGCGATGAGTCGAATCTTGTGTGCTAACATATAATGGCATAATTTTTGGGAAGCAAAAACTACATCCAAACATGCTCTTTTAATGAATGTATAATTCAACAAGCATATTTCACCAAAGTCCTAATTATATAGTAGATGGCCTTTTCTTTTCCTGATTCATCTTCTTGTGCTAAGAGTGCCCCTAATGAATGTTCAGTTGCTGAAATATATAGAATTAAAGGCTTGCCTCTTATAGGTGGCAAAAAATTTGGAGGGTTCATTAGATATTTCTTCAACATTTTGAAGGTTTCTTCACATTTCTCATCCCATTTGAAAATTGTGTCCTTATGAAGGAGTTGAGTAAAATTATGGCACTTTTCTGCCAATTGAGAGATGAACCTTCGAATGGGTTGGATTATGCCTTGAAGAGATCTCATCTGACTTATGTTTCTAGGTGCTTCCATTTCCATGATGGCCTTGACTTTAGCGGGGTCTACCTCTATTCCTTTTGCTGAAACAATGTACCCTAGTAGCTTTCCTGATTGAACACCAAATGCACACTTTTTTAGATTTAACCTTACTTTGAATTGCTCCAATCTTACAAAAAATTTCTCTAAGATGGGTAGATGTTCATCTCTTGAATGATATTTAGCAAGTATATCATCAATAATTCAAATAACAATTAAATTACCAAAAATAGAAAATCTAATTAAGCAACGAATTGACAATTAAGCACTCTATGGATCTCTAGCTAGGGATGCTAATGATAAAGCTCTCAGCAAGCCTCCATTAGTGACAGTCCTAGAATGAGAATGATATTATAAAGCAAGCTAAAAAAATTTATTCCAAATTGAAATGATAATTAGCTTCTATATTATCCTTTCTAGCTTTAATTTGCAAGAGGTTTGATTCTATTCTCAGATTTGTGGATGATTAATGAGTGATTTATGCCTTTCTTTTATAGATTTTGGCAAGGTTAGGGGGTGTAGTTGAGTTGATCATGGTTGAGTTGGGGTTAATTCCTTGGTTCCACCCTTTGGAGATAATTTAAATGGATTGTCCTCAAAGCTTGGGACAAGAAGACAAAATGGGTGGACAAGATTCATCCTCCAAGTGAGTGATTGAGATTCATTTTAGGCTTAATCCATGTGAGCTCCATCCTTAAATTCTATTGGTTGAGGCTTTTTTCCTCCCATGTGGTGCTGAGATAAAATAGGAATTAATCAATTGATTTTATTTAATTTGTTTAGCCATGTGTACCCCTTAAATGGGTTGATTTGATTTAAATTGAACTATGCAATTAATTAGATTAATTGCACATTAATTTGATTAATCATGATTTAATAGGGTCAACTTGATTTAATGGCTTTTGATTTTTAATTGATTTTGGATTAAAGTTTAATTTGTAATTTATCCTTGATTTTGATTTGATTTGATGTAATTGCATTTAATTGTATTGATTCATGCCTTAATTTCTCACTTAAATGATATTGTGTGTGTGTGTGTGTGTGTGTGTGTGTGTATTATTGAACACAATGACTAAAATCTCTTGGGATGGCCATCAAGTTGGTTGGATCATTCTAGAGTGGCCAACTCATTGATAGATATGAGCCTTGAATTTTTCATAGACCTCAATAAGATAATTTGACTTGTACTTCTTCTTACAACTCTTTAATAGATTACAATTTATTAAAAATTAAACCTAAAAACATAAAATTTGCTTATGGGAATCTATACAGATGGATAGTTAGAAGAAGAATCTATAATAATCATCCCCCTTGTGGGTGTTGAAACATATTTTTATATGATTCATATAGTGTAAAAGAAAAGAAACAATAATGCATGGAAAGAGATAATGTTTGGATGACAATGATACAAATAGTTTATTTTTTTTATCACTTGGAACCCCTAGTTCCCTTTAAAATATTTTTTCTTCCCCCTTTCTATTACTATCATATGCTTTCCTTAATGATGAATCTTTTCCAATAAATTTATTTAATGGTTTTGAATGATTTGATTTTCATTATTGTTCAATTTTCACTTGGCCTTGGTCAATTGTTCGATAGGTAAAAGGTTATACATTCTTTAAACTTGTTCTCATGCCAACAAATTTAATATTTAAAAGTTATTATTGTTTATAGGTTTTTGGATCAGACATAATTGTTAGAAAATATAAATTAGCTGAGTTAAATATTCCTATTTCTTTTATACTAATTAACTAAAAAAAATGATAAAATTTTTAGTTGTAAGCATACAAATTACAATTATATTTATATGATATTGTGAGATATCAATGTTAAGATACTTGTTTAAATTATGTGATAAATTTAATTTATATATTGATAAAATAAAGAATTCACTTTTTTTGTTTTACTTTTTACTTGTATTAGATATCAAGTAAAAAAAATACAACTAGTAATATCTAATTTTACATCTTGATCAGGAGGATATTGATTAATTTTTCATTATGATCAGTAATATAATACCTGATTTACATCATATCTAATACAAAAAGTACTAATGTTGGTATAGTAAGAGGAAAGTTGGCTAAAAGCTGTTAAAAAAGTTATAGAAAAATAGTAAATCATGATTACATAGAGATTACCGCCCATAGAAATTTATATCTTCTCCTTTGATTTCAATCCAAGTTATCCAAACCTTCAAGTTTTTCATTGCATCTCACAACCTTTTCCTCCCTCATGTAATATTCATAAGGATGAATAAGCTTGTAATCAACTAGAATGGGAGTATCAGTGCCTGGTGGGATGAAGGCAAGTAGAGCCACACTTTCAGGTATTTATGGTGCACCTTCCACCCTTTGTCTATTCTTCTCAAGGTCTTCCATAAAGTTATGAAGTGCCTCTTTAAAAAAAATTCTCTCAGGTAAAGATCTCGTCCATTTGTCACCATGGGGTATTTCCAAACTTCCAACTCTAATGATAACTTTCTGCAACACGTATTCAAATTTCTTTTTAGTAATCCTCATCATAGAGGATACATGTGTATCAATATCAAAGAATATGAGCCTCTATAGAGTCTCGATAATGACTCTACATTTCCACTAAATATTTTGTGATTCATAAATTTTCATATGCACCAAAGTATTTCAACATAAATGCAAGACAAAAATATATAACTACTTTTCTTGAGGTCCAAGACACTGCCAAATAAAATCTCTAGTATGGTGATGTTGGCATTGATAGTGAATCCAAACAGGTTCCAAATCTCTTTTGTAAATAGATAGTAAAAAAATAAATCTTTAAGGGTATCAGTCCAGTTCTACATATAGGATAGGTATTAATGTCACCATTTGGTTGTTTGATAGGTAATTTATGGATAAGCAATTTCCATAAGAAATACTTTTTTGGGGGCTCAACCAACATTTTCTAGATGTTGTCAAACGTCTTGCTCCACTAGGAAGAGTAAAAGTCTACACACAAACATGCATTGGAGTGAACAATTATATACTCATTATCTGATAAAGAAGATTATATTGATTTAACTTTGGTTTTGGGGAGTATTGAACCATCAGCCCATTGGAATGAGAATAATCTATCTTCTCTAGTCTTACACCTCTTAGGAAGGGAAAGAGGATTAAAATCCTCCTTAATAATAGAAATATTCTCCATTGACTCTTAGGTAGATTGAATTTACTTTTTAACTCATCCAAACTAATAAGTTGTCCATCTTTTATGATATCTTCAATATTCTAACTGCCTTTAGTCTCCCATCTTTTGGATGCACTTGACATTGAATCAAAGTAAGGGGTTTATCTTTGTGTTTGAGATTCCACCAAATGGATCTCCCACCACAAATTTTATTTTCCTTGGAGATCAGACCATTACATCTAATCAAGTGTCTAACAACTTTCCATCCATTCAATATAGACTTCAAGACACTAGAAAAAACCACTTTTACAGGGTAGAGACTAGCAATAAGGTCGAAGAGGTGGATTCTTTTCACCATGAGACTTTACTAGGCACAACTCTACAAATATTTTTTATAATTAATATCTTCCATGGATTTGATCCTTCAAGGGGTTTAAAAAATCCACTTTTCTCCAAGAGAAATTCCTTTTAGTTTTAAGTCCCTAAGTCCTAGTCCTCCTAGAGACCTTCTCATAGCACAACACTGCCATCTTACTATGTGTTTCTTCCTACCACCCTTGTCATCTAACCAAAGGTAGTTTATAATTTTACTTTGAAAGTGATTATACTGATACTGGCTGAACAAAAAAGCTAAAGTATAATATATATTATATGAAGATAACACCTTCTCACATACTTTAAATCTACCTACCATAGACAAATATTTCTTGTCCCATTTGCTAAGTTTCTTTACAATCTTGGTCTTGATCGACATCCAAATTGCTCTTAGATATGGTTATATAAATAAGGGGATTCCTAGGTATTTCAATTGATATTTAGCCCCCACCCCCACCCCAATTAAGACAAAATCTATTGAGCCACTCAGGTAGGTTCTCCTTCCATCCTAGCATGATATATTTAGAGAGAGAGGTCTTACTGCTAGAAGCTTGACAAAATAGATCCATTTTGTTAGCCAAACCTTCCAAATTAGTCTAATTCATTTCAAAAATAATATATGTGTCATCTAAAAATTACACATTATTCAGGTCCTCACCATTAGAGAGAGTAACCCCTTTTATCTTCAGGGAGAGGGAGTTATCTCTCAACAAATAAAATAGGGAATTTTTTTCTATCACAAACAAGGCAGACACATGGGGGTAGTTTTTCCTAATAGACATATATAGGATGATTCCTTCAGATCTATAGCCAATCACCTCTACTTTGGCATTAGCATCCTTCATCAAGACCTTCACCATACTTTAGAATATTTCAAGGAAGCCTAAATTGTCTAGAATCACCATCATGAATTTCCATTCAATCCTATCATATATTTTTTCATAATCAATTAGTAGCATTCTTACTTCTTGATTGTAGTCTTTAACCCACCCCATGGCCTCCCAACATGTCTTAAGATTCTTTAAAATGTATATTCCCTTAACAAACCCTATTTGGGTTGGGTTAATGATATTGGGAAGTACATCCTCCAATCTTTTTGCTAGACTTTAGCCATTATTTTATATGGGACACTTACCAATGTGACAGGCCTCCAGTTTTTTTATCAAAGATCTATCACTTTCTTTATTGATTAACTTAATTAGAACTGTATTGATATCTTTTCCAAGAGATCCCTGTAGACTAGCCTCCTTGTACAACTTACACAATTCTTGACTACCCATCTTATATTGTATTTATAAAATTCAATTGGTAGACCATTAGGTCGTAGGGATTTATCAGTTTTTAATGCTTTTATTACTAGCTTAATTTCATCTAGATATTTCTTTTCTTAATACTTTTTCATCTTCCGTACTAACCTTATTTGGAATAATGCCCTTGATTTTATTTCTATCTTATTTCATAATTGGTTCAAAGTCCTATGAAGTAAAGAGAGTGTTGGAGTTTTGTTTGAAAGTATTGAAAATCTCACCTTAGGAATAGTGTATTCAAACTAAGTATTGTTTTCCCTATCATGAAGTGCATTTAAATTGTCAACCCAGGGACATATACTTGAAATGGGACAGCACAGGTTGTGCACTAAGTCTCTCATGGAGTCATTTTACTTAAGCTGTAGGAAGGAACATACATGAAAGAAACTTACACTATTGTTGCAAGAAAGTAAACACACACAGTTACTAAATGAAAATGATGCTGACAACTATAAGTTCAAATTTAAGCTATTCTACCAACCCAAAGCATTCACTATGATTATCTCTGCAAGTGTTGCAGGAACATACACAGGATATAATGCTACAGGAGAGAACAGTGAATTCTACTTGAAATGTTGTAAATACTTAAACTTCTTACTCTATTATACTCTAATACACCTCCCAAAAGGGGGCCCCTTGCTCATCTTCTACTAGCTATCAACACAGAATATAACTCAAAATCACTCATTCATTGTATTTCTAGAAAAACTAATTACATCATCATAAAACAATACACAGAACTAAAAGAGTAACTTTGCTTCAGGTTATAACAACAATACAATCATCTAACTAGCTTGATTTTGAAAAATCATATCCATTTATATAGAGGATTGATACTTATTTGAACATAAAGATAAGTTCTGACTAATTCATGCCATAAAGAAAGGAGAATGCAACAGTCCACAACATAATATCATAAAGATTTAATAACTGCTTCAATAGAATATTGACCACAGAGGAAATATAGCATAAGTGTATTCCTATATTCCTTGAAATGATCATTACTTCAATTCATCAGGCATGTTCCATGGTATCATAATGGTTCTCTTCATCATGATTGAGTCTTCTTCACTTCATCAATGTTTTCTGATCCACTCTCCAATCGCTCCTCTTTCCCTAGAAGATTAGTAGCACATGCATATATATTCAAGTATTCAACCATTCAACTTAATCCAAATATTAGGACATACATTCAAATAATTATATGAAATAATGTAGCATATATATAATATTTAACAATATATGTCAACTACTATCTACCCATAGGTTTTGTGAATTTGACTATACTTATAGCATGTACATAAGTTCAAGTACTTAAAAGACACAACAAGTGCTTGGGCAATGTCTAGAACATAATGTAAAATTAGTATGAAACAAAGATAAATTATTGTCCCATCATGTGCCCCCTACAATCATAATGCTTGTCCTCAAGCATTACACTTCTTAGCAATTTGTTTGAACTCTCCAACTTCATCCTTTCCCCTCCTTTTTCTCTTGAAAATGTAATAGAACCCTCTGGTTCTTTCCCAATAGTCCATCTTGTAGTCTTCTTGTAGCTGGTCCAATTTTGTAGCATTAATATCATACAAAGGTCATAGAAGCATTGGTGGCTGGAATGTCAAGGGACACCAGAGCCCACACTGAATTTTCCTTCACAACTGCATGTACTTAGGTGCCTAGTTAATTTCTTCTTCTAGGTTGAGAGGACTATGTGGTTCTGACTTCTTAAAATCCTTTGGCAACCTGTGCCATCTATTCCTGACACCAGCTAGGGCTCTCTGAAATGTGAAATGGGGCATCCCTTGATACTCTTTGTATACTTTTTCTTTGACAAGAAAAATTATGTCCCTAGTTTCTGTTAGGAATGGGAACACTGAGAGGGGGGGGTGAATTAGTGTTCACTATATTTTAACTTTTCACTTTAATCTGAATACTGAATTATAAATGCTTAAGTACTAAATTAAACATTCACATAAACATGAAACATGAAATCAACACATGACATCAATATGGTTATGGGGAAATCCAAATAGGTAAAAACCCCAGTGGGACTTGATACCCACTAATATTCTACACTAGTGTTTTGTGATCCTTGTTAGAAGATCCTTTACCCTGTTAGGAGTAGCTTTACAATGCTTTAAGTACAGTAAACCTTGTTAAGGGTCAGACCCTGTTAGGAGTCCTTTACAATGATCCCTATTAGGGGAGTGGACTCACTGTCCTAGAGCTCACTGCTCAAATGATGAAGGCTACAACCTTCTGAATTCAGATACACACTATATCTGCAGGTGAACTGTCACTGTGACACTGCTTGTCAGATCAGTTCCTTCGGTGCACTAATGCTTTGACCTCTAGAAAATCTTTAATACATCATATTCTCTCTTTGCATACCTCTGCTCTTCTTAACACAACTCTATTACAACTTCCATACTAATTACAATGGGCGCATCTTATATTTATACGCTCATACAAACAAAACAATTAGGTCGGTCCTATAGCTAATTACAAACAACACTTCCAAATGGATTGGCTTAAGCATTCTTACAATTATACATGTACATATGTCGAAAACCTAAATACAATGGGCACATAGCCTCTACAACATTAATTTATAATCACAAACCAAAATAGTCACTGTCGGCTCCATGCTCTGTTCACTGCTGGCACACACTGGCTATGCAACTTCAACTGACTGTAACTTACACATCTTTCCATATCTACTTATGCGCTCATAGACTAAGCATAAGTATAGTCTAAGAACCTTAGCTTCCAGGGCGCATACCTTAATTCATTCATACACACGTGCGATGATGCTTTGAGTCTCTGGTATTCTATTAACTATCCAGTCTTCAATACTTAACTGAATTCTGATATCTACACTTAGTGTGCTGACTCCAAACTGCTATATAACTTTTTTTCCATAATGAAAACACTATATCTAGTCATATAATTTAGTATAGACAACTTGCCAACAATTTCTATTTTTGTATTGACATAAGTGAGACTGAACTAGTCCCGTAGTAGAACATTGGGCTTACTACATTCATCCCTCAAGGGTAACTATTCTGATCTTTCTTGATCCTTTTAATTATCTAATTGCCAGACATAATTATTTTCATTGTGCATCCATGACATCAAGACTTTTAGATGTATGTTTATAATGTAAAGCAAGGGATTCTAATCAGTCTCTCCAGGAATGATAAAGTTATGGAGATATAGTTTACAAAGCAAGTTTTATTGCCAAACAGGAAGGGTTTGGTATAGACCATAAAATTCTTGAGCTGTCCTAAACTAAGACTCTTTGTCTTTTATGGTCATCATCGATTGGAACAAGAGAAATTGCTCTTTTAAGAAAATGGCATATACTCTAGGAGGATGCTTGCAAACTATGATTTGGTCGGCCAACTTTAAAGCATGGTCCATCTACTATTTCTGTTTCTCCATTTTCTCTTTCAAGTCCTCTATTTCCTATTTTTGGTCATCAATCTCTTTTTGCATCTTCTTTCTCTCTTCTTTCCACAGAGTCTTCTTAAAAACAAACTGAGTGTACAAACTAAAAAGAATGGATTGTAGAGTAGGTGGGCCAAACTATTCTAGCTGAGTCTTTTTCCTTTTATTTTCACTATGGGCCTTCGCTAAGTAATTAGTGAACCAAGTTCTTCTAAAAGGTACAATAGCATTTTGAAAAACAAGAGTGAGCTAATGGTTGAGACAACTAAGGTTCTTCTTACTTATCTTCTTGAATTGTTTGATGACTTTGTTCGGTTTCACTCTAATGCATGGGAGGCTCATTATCAAGTGGATCATTTAAATTCTAGGGAAGATCTGGAGCATTCGGTTGAACTAGGGAACTATCAGAAACATAATCAACATGGGGTTATGTGGCAGGTTTTCCTAAGAGAACAGATTGGCTATCTAGAGGAACATGTAGAATTTTCCCTCTCATCCGAGAACTTCTCTACAAAGGAGTCTCTGTAACCTCTACAGTTTTTTTCTTAGCATCTTTCTTCGGTCTCTCTACAGTAGGAGTGGTTGCTGCAGGAGCCAATTTTCTTTTCTTATTTCTTAAAGTTATAGGGCTTCAAGGTTCATTCTTAGGAATTGAAGCTCCTTCACCAATTTTTCTTTTCCATTTCTTTTGGGAAGAGGTAGGTACATTTTCCTCTGGAGTAGGGGAAGGTTCATTTTCCTTAGGATTTTCAGGTTATTCTTCTTGGTTGGTTGTTTCAGCAGCTCGCTCAAAAGGAATTTCATTCTCATTAAGAGGTTGTCCAACAAGTTTGTTTTGAGGATGCAAAGTCTTGGCCCAAAAAAATTCATCCCATGCCAAGGGAGACACATCTCTAAGAGATTTTTCAACTAGTAATTTAGTCAGGGCATGGTGTGTAACAAAATTTGGTTTTCTTTTATGGGTTTCTTCAGCACTAATTCTCAGCATGTTATATAGAAAAATTAGAACATTTACTGGAAAATTATGCTTGATATAACTAAGGAATATAAAATGGGGTGCATGCAAATGGGAAAAGCTTCCTTCACATGTGAGGTACCTTATAATATGTGATGCCAGCTCATTAAATGGGTCAGAAAGTGACATGCACTTGCAGCCTTATTTTTTCACCTCCAATGGAGGGTCTAAAGGAAGGGTGAACTAAGCTCAAGCTGACCCAACATTATGTTCATTAGGATGATGTGTTAATATTATTTAGAACAAAAAAGAGGGGGTGAATCAATTTTTCTCAGGTCCAAATGTACCAATTGAACTTTAAAACACTTCAAAAAACTCAGATCTAATCACCAACACAACTCGGTCTCTAGAGTATATATATATACCAGAAACATATAACATGTAGTCCACTATCCAAAAGTAATTAACTTGCAGAATATAGAAACATTCACATCAAACATTCACTTAAGTATAACACCAGGATTTATAGTGGAAAAACAATTTGGGAAAAACCACTTTGTAACATGTTACTGATATATTCACTCTTCTGAAAATGAGCTCTATGAAAATCCAACCTTGTTAAAGATATACAAACACACTGCTAGTTGTGACCCTGTTAAAGGAATTAAACATTCTATCAAAAGTGACCTAGTTAAAGGATTTAAGTACATTCCATTAGAATGACACCTTGATTAAAGGATTTAAACAATGACTATTAGGTCAACCTTGATTAAAGGATTTAGAATGATATAATGGTTATAAAGTAGCAGTAGTTTCTGATCTGAAAAACATACAACTCACTTTACAAATAATAGATCTAATTCGCACATATATGTTGATATACTAACTGAGTTCCATTTCCATCTCCATCACTGATCTGCTTGGAATTCACTTAAAGAAATCACAACTTTGACCAACTCCTTCATCTTCAGCCTTCTACTTAGACTTATCAATCAATAACATCAACAACTCTAGCATACTCTATAACCTCATAGTTAGGTTTTTCTTTATACCTCCTCAATAGGTAGATCCATGTTTTGTCACTTAATCTCCTTCATAGATCTTAGGTTTAGGTCAGATTCATCAAATCCTTTCAATATTTAAGTTCTTAATCCTTCCTTCTAGAAATATCTTCAATATCCTCATTGAAACTATAGTAAAATGATTTACCATGCATTAAATTATCCATACAATCAATTAATAAAGTCAATAGGATTTACATAACCCAAGAATTCAACTATGTTGGCTGGGGATCTGAATTATTCCTCCAAATGTAAATTACTGACACTCGGTCAATATTGTGTTCATCTCCTTGGTCATCTCTGTATAACTTGGTCATCTCTTCAAACTGTCTTCCTCGGCTAACACTGTCGCTCGGTATAAACTGATGTTTGGTCAACACTAAATTTACTCATCATATGCTAATGCTTGGTTGACACTAACATCACTCGGCTTAAACTTGATTTCTTCACTTTTTCTCAGGTAAGCCTACTTCTTCAATCTTTCTTCTTACTTAGATAAACAATAGATTGTCTTATCAATGTGCCAAATAATCAAGTACCCATTGAAGTATCAAATAACTCAACCTTTCCTTAGGTTCTCTTGTTACCTCCCTTGCCCTTATCCTTTTCATCAATCAATAGATATGGTACTTTCTTAGATAGCAATTGTCTTACCAATTTAGGTTTGACATCAATGACAATACAACAATTGCTTCAATTGCAGTTTCTAACAATCTCCCTCTTTGGCATTGATGGCAACACCACATGAATAACACATGATTTACCAACCAATCCAAAACTCTGTCATTGCATTGGAAATATTTATAATATCCTTTGCTTCATTCTGATTCACAATAACTTAGCCTTGCTTGACCGTTTACACAGTTACTCCCTCTGAATCTTTACTATATCTTTCTCTCTTTGATTCTCTGAATCTTCTTAATGTTCTTTGTCTGTGTTTTCTCTGAATCTCTCCCTTTATCTGAATCTCTCCCTCTTTGATGTGTTTTCATCTGAATCTCTCCCTCTTTGACAATAATGTCAAAGGAGTATCTAGAACTTACATCTTTCATATGTAGATGTCATCTTGTCAGTTCAATAACAATATTTCTCCTTCTGTCATCTTGCTTATGACTAATTATCATCTTTTCTTTACTTTTCACAACTCTATGTAGCTCCTAAAGTGTGACCTTTTCTACATCAATTTGTTAGATATTCTGAGTAGCACATTTGATGTAGTGCTCCTAGCTTGACTAGGCAGCCTTAGTTAGGAGAAGCACCCCTAGTTTACCTCTAAGATACTCATGACCATCCTTAGGTAAAGCTTTTGTGAATATGTCTGCTAGTTGTTCCTTTGTGTTCACATATTCCATTCTCACTTCTTTATCTTGTACCAATTCCCTCAAGTAATGATACTTAATAGCAATATGTTTGGTCTTTGTGTGCATCACTAGATTCTTTGATATGTTGATAGCACTTGTGTTATCACAGAAGATAACAACTGGTTTAGTGATTTTCTCTTTCATTCTTTTGAACAATTTCTTGATCCATACCAGATTTGAACAGTTCACTGCAGCTGCTACATACTCAGCTTCTACTGTAGATTGGGAAATGCAGTTTTGTTTCTTGCTTGTCTAGGAGACTAATATTTTTCCCATAAAGAAAGCTCCACCACTTGTACTTTTCTTGTCATCATCATTTTTTTCCCAATCAGCATTAGTGTAGACTCTTAGTTCAAATTTCTCATTCTTCTTTTAATACAATCCATAGTCTTCTGTCCCTTTCAAATATCTCAGTGTATCATCTTAAAATGGAAGCACTTCCATGATAAGAGCATTTAGCCCTCTGAGTAAGTGGTTTGGGGTCATCTTGAATTCCTTGGATTGATCTTTGCTTTGATCTAGCTTTCTCCCCGCCTTCCACATCTTTCTTGTTTCATTCTAGGTGAAATTACGGTTAGGATCCTGAGGATTCTCCTTAATTTCCCTCTTCCATGGCTCTATTTTCTAGGTAGGACTTAGAGATAGGTCCTCTTGGCCTTCATCACAGTTATCATAGGATTTTATGCTTATCCATGACATTCTATCCCTATTTGATATCATTTCAAGGTCTCTGGGCATCCCCGAGACCTCATGTCCTGGTTCTAACTGAATCTAGGCCTGGGGTTAGAATCGAGGTTGATCCTGACTAGGTCAGGATCGAGCTCAAACTTGACTAGGTCAAGTTTGAACTCAAACCTAACTAGGTCAGTCCCAACCTTGATTTTTCCCCCTTTCTTCAAATTTCTAGAATCCTTGATTTCTGGGTATCAAGCTCTCAGGATATTTGTTTTCCTGCCTCTAGGTTGGCCATTTCAGGTTTCAGAATGGGAAATCCTCTAATTTCATTTAATCTAGGTATATTTTCTAAAGGTTAGGACCTAATTGAAATTTAATTCTCCAAGGTGGCCCCTCTAGAGGATTGTGCCCTAGTTCACTATAAAAGGAGGCCTTCCTCTCTCATTTTCTCATCCACAATCAAGCAATTTTCATCCATTATTCACATCTCTCCATCAAGTTTTTCATGCTCAAGCTCTCTCAAACTCTCAAGGTGATCAAGCAAGAGTTTCATCAAACATTTTCAAGGAAGCATTCAAGTCCTCTTCTCCATCCAAGTTCTCCATTAAAGATCAAGGATTTAAGCATTCAAGCCATTGAAGGGACTTGGTTCAAGCATTCAAGATTCATCATTCAAACCCTAGATCTAGCCATCATGATGGTGTGATCTTCCCTCAAGATCTTTTGTTCATCTTCAAGATCCATTTCATTCTTCCCTTAAGGTGGATTCTAAGCATACAATCATGGAAGTTTGATTTACATTTATTGTTTTGTTCAAGCTTCCATATCAATATACTTGTTTACATTCAAAATACAATTGCATATCTATTGAATTGCATAGCTTCATTATTAGATCCTTTTCTACTACTTGCTAGCATTCCAATTTCAATTTCAATATTAAGGTTGATTCCAAACTGGGGTTTGACCAAGGCAAACCCCTCAAACAAACAACAAAAACCCTCCTTTTATCTTAGGTTTAGGTGTGAGATTTTGGATCTGAGAGTGAATTTGGATATCCTTTTCGATGAACTTCTGAGATCTGTGAACAGAATCAAAATTGCCCTTCAAATAAAGAATGTAGTATTTGACCTTTTATGAGGGTCAAACTCGACCTGAGCTCATCTTGGAGAAAGATTTCTAGGTTTTCTATGTCTTGGCATTTCTAGTTTGGAATAGGTTGCACAATTTCCTGAAAGTACACACAGATGTCAGAATTTGACATTTTCTAGATCTGCCCTAATTTGAGGTTAGTATTTGTATTTCAATTATTTTAGATTTCAAGCATAATTTAACCATAGGGAAATATAGGGTTTCTCTCTCTTTTTCATATTCTTCATAGATTGATTTGATTGTGCATTAGCCTTTTGGTTGATCAAATTGGATCTCTCCTTTGGGAATTTGGATTTGGGAATAGATCTCATATTTCCCCTACATATCACACATTACAACAACAACATCCTAAATAGAGGTGATCCATTTTTACCTCTATTCATTTTGGTGAACCCGACTAGCTTACTCTCTTTATTTTTGGTGTTAGATTCCCTTTTTAGATCTAGTTTATGCTCTTGCATTTCAAAATTCAAAAATTGAAAAAAATCTATATATTCAATAAAATACAAAAACATATCTTGCATTTACTATAGAGATTGTTAAGATGTTTTGGTGCATGGTTATGTTCTTTATCACTCTTCTTTTAGCATCTCTTTATACTACCTATGATGTTTATGAGAGTATCATTCACTTCATTATGTTGATGACCCTTCACTTTGCTCTTGCCTATGCTTTTGTGAAGTTGACCGACACTAGTCTGCTTACGTTTAAAACTTTTCTTAGGGATTTATGTGGTAGCCTTATTCATCTTTTAGATTATGTGAAGAATTTGGTAGATGACACATCATATCCTAATCTTCCTAATCCTAATCCTATTAATCCTAATCTGATGCAGGAGCATCTCGGGTCCTTGGCAATCCTGTGTCACCAAAAATATTTGGAGTTTGTTTGTGTTGCTCGATTCCTGCTTTAACTGAGTTGGTCGGTAGCTGGTCAGTTTCCTTTGGTTACTGAGTTGGTCGGTAGTTATTTAGTTTCCTTTGGTTACCGAGTGTCATTGGTTATTCCCTGGGTGGTCAGTTAATTCACTAACGCTCGGCATTGCCTGTCTACTACTCAGTTATCTTGCTTACCGATGGGTCTTCTTTTATTTCCTGTTGTGGCTGAATTGTGCATTTATATTGGATCATGAAATTAATTCTAGAATCCATCATTGGGAAGCATGTCATCCTAGATCTAACTGTTACTTCTATTAATTATGGATTTGAAGGCCGACGCAATTCGGTAGCTTCCTATATAAATGTAGATGTTTGGTGGTAGTTTAGGGGTAGTCAAGTTAGAAGATAGATGCTAGACTTGGTAATAGATCCTCACATGTTTGAGGACTTCTAAGTTTCATTGTAATATCAGGCCGTAACTGAGAAGGCCTTACAACCCAGAATGTATGATTCAATTGTTGAAAGATAATGAAAGATCTGGCATTCTTTCTCTCACTTTTGTTATTTGTTGCTTCCACGTGTGTGTGGCAGGCTTGGAACATTAGGGTGAGACATCCCTTGGCCCCTCTTGCTCCCTGCCTTGCATCAGGTGGTATCAAAGTGAGGTGAGATCTTGATCTAGGTCTATGGATCTAGGTTTGCTGGTTCCTCTTGAAACCCTAGTGGATTGTTGTGGGGTAGCAAATTGTGATCTGACCTACAATTGCAGAGGGTTGTTAGGATGGTTCATGGGAGGCGAGATGCAGATCTAGGATTGGAAAATATGCTAAGATAGATTACTGCTAGGTTGGAAGCAGTTGAGACAGCCCAAAGAAGAGGCAAACATCTTGAAGATGTTAGTGATGATGAAATTGAAGAAGAACAGGCAAATGTAGAACCTGCTCCTGTTATGGATCAAGGTGAAGAAAGATTTTGGAAGGTTTTGACAAGTCTAAAGTCAACACCACATTTCAATCCTCTTGAGTATAGTGGAAAGTTGGATTCTAATGAATTGGTGGACTGGACCACCGAGATGGAAAAGTATTTTGAATATGAAAATATTCCTGAGGATAAGAAGGTAAAGATTGCAAGTACCAAGTTTAAAAGTCATGCATCCTTATGGTGGGAACATCTGCAATTGGATAGAAAAAGGAAAGGTAAAGATAAAATCAAGATATGGAACAAGATGGTAAATAAATTGAAAGGAAATTTCTTACCCTGTGATTATCAGATTAACCTAATCCGGTGAATGCAATGTTTGAGACAGAAGGATAGCTCGGTAAAAGAGTATACTGAAGAATTCTATAGATTGGATATCAGATCTAGACACAATGAAGATGATGTGGAAATAATTGGCAGATACCTAAATGGTTTGAGAGTTTCCATCCAAGAGGAAATTAGTATGGTCAAGTTGGAGAGTATTGAAGAAGCTTATCAATTTGCTTTGAAAGTCGAGGAAAAATTGAACAAGAAACATGAATAGAGACAGAGAGGAAGAGGTGGTAGATTCCCTAGAGTAAGAGGTAGATCTAATGGTGAAATTGGTAGATCTAAACTAGAAAAGACAAATCTGGACAAAGGCAAGACTGAGTGGAAAGGTGAAAGTTCATCTAGAGGTAGAGGCAGTAACTACCGAGGTGGTTATAGAAAAGGAAGTTTCTGAGGAACTTGTTACAATTGTGGAGAAGAAGGAAATAGGTCATTTGAATGTACACAAGCAAGTAAGAAGGCTGGTAGCAGTAGGAATTTTGTGGTACAAGAAGAACCACTAAATGAACCTGAAAAAGAGAATAACCTGATGGTGAGGAGAGCATTGTGGATTGAGAGTAAGAAGGAAGATCCGGTAAAAAAAAGTTTGTTCAAGATGTAGAGTTTCTAATAAAGTTTGGAAGGTAATCATTGATAGTGGTAGCTCGGAGAATCTGGCATCTGAAGAGATGGTCAATAAACTGCAGTTAGAAAGATTGGAACATCTGAAACCCTATCAGATTTCTTGGATCAAAGATGAGCATACACTCCTGGTAAGTGAACAATGTTATGTGAATTTGAAGATTGGAAAATACTATGATAAGGTATTGTGTGATATCATGTCTATGGATTGTTGTCATATTCTATTGGTTAGACCTTGGCAATATGATAGACATGCTATATATGATGGGAGATTGCATAAGTATACTATTGTGGCTGATGGAAAGAAACAAATCTTGTTAACATTGATGGAAGAACCTGTTAGTAATGTTTGCACATCTGTGAAAGATTTCTTAATGGAAGGAAGGAAGTTTGTTAACTCTTTGAAGAGGGATGATGTATGTTTTGTTGTGATTCCTAATAAACCGAGTAAGAAAATAGGAGATAATGTCCCTGAGGAGATTGATAAGTTACTCACCGAATATAGTGTTATTATTTCTAATAATTTACCTGATGGTTTTCCATCGAAAAGAAGTATTGATCATTGTATGGATCTAATCCCTGGAGCTAGTTTACCGAATAAGGCACCTCATCGGTTAACACCTACCGAGAATGAGGAATTGAACCGATAGATTCAAGAGTTGTTGGAGAAAGGTTTGATCAGAGAAAGTTTGAGTCCTTGTGTAGTACCTATTGTATTAGCACTGAAGAAGAATGGGGAATGGAGAATGTGTACTGATTCCAGAGAAATCAATAAGATAACAGTGAAGTATAGATTTCCTATACTAAGAATGGATGACATAATGGACAGTTTGACTGGAGAAAATTATTTCACAAAGATTGATTTGAAAAGTGGGTATCATCAAATCAAAATCAGAGAAGGTGATGAATGGAAGACTGCTTTCAAGACAAAGGAAGGTTTGTATGAGTGGTTGGTTATGCCTTTTGGTTTAACTAATGCACTGAGTACTTTTATGAGGTTGATGAATGAAGTTTTGAATGAATTCTTGGGTAAATTTTTGATTGTATATATTGATGATATTATGATATTTAGTAAGACCAGAGAAGAAAATTTGTTGCATGTAAGACAAGTTTTGCAGAGACTGAAAGAAGAAAAGTTGCTGATAAATCTAAAAAATTATTCATTCATGAAAGAAGAGATTGTGTATTTGGGATTTGTTATTTCAGTTGATGGTTTGAAGATGGACCCTGAAAAGGTTGAACCTATTCTGAATTGGCCTACACCTGTGAATGCTACTGAGGTAAGATCATTTCATGGTTTGGCAAGTTTTTATCGAAAGTTCATAAAGAATTTCAGTTCAATTTGTAATGCTATGACTGAGACTATGAGAGGAGACAAAAGAGAATTCAAGTGGACACATGGAGCTAATAAAAGTTTTGAGAATCTAAAGTAGAAGGTTGCTGAACTACGTATTTTGGCATTACTTGATTTCAGTAAATTATTTCAAGTAGAATGTGATGCAAGTGGAAGTGCAATTGGAGCTGTATTGAGTCAAGAAGGTAAACATGTTGCTTTCTTTAGTGAAAAGTTGAATGATGCTAGAAGGAAATATTCTGTGTATGATCAAGAGTTCTATGCTATTGTTCAAGCACTGAAGAAATGGAGACATTATTTGATACCAAGTGAATTTGTGTTGTATACTGATCATAAGGCTTTACAGTATTTGGATAGTCAGAATAAGTTGAATCAAAGACATATGAAATGGGTTGAGTATTTACAAAGCTATACATTTGTGATAAAGCATAAGAGTGGAGTCACTAATCAAGTTGCTGATGCATTAAGTAGAAGAAGATCTTTGATGACTGAGATAAAAATTGATATTCTTGGTTTTGATGAGATGAAAGGTTTGTATGAAAATGACCCTATTTTTTCTGAGCCATGGAGAAAGTGCAGAGCACCTATACAAGATCAACATGATACTAAATGGTATGAATATTTTATTTAGGAAGATATGTTGTTCAAAGGTATTCAATTGTGTATACCGAGAGGAGTAATGAGAACTAATTTGATAAAAGAGAAACTTAGTAGTGGTTTCCCTGGACACTTTGGCATTGATAAAACATAGAATTTGTTGAAGGAAAAGTACTTTTGGCCACAGTTGTATAAAGATGTTCAGAAATTTGTGAAAAGTTATGGTATTTGTCAAGTTGCAAAAGGATTAAGTTAGAATACTGGATTGTATACACCGATTGTTGTACCTGAGAAACCTTGGATTGATATCAGTATGGATTTTGTTCTTGGCTTACCGAAGACAGTGAGAGGTAATGATTCTATATTTTTTGTTGTGGATAGATTTTCTAAGATGGCACATTTTATACCATGTAGAAAAACATCAGATGCAGTAAATGTAGTAAATCTTTTCTTTAAGGAAATTGTGAGATTGCATGGGTTACCGAGGAGTATTATCTCTGACCGAGATAGTAGATTTGTTGGTTATTTTTGGAAAACACTTTGGAAGAAATTTGACACTGAGTTGAAATATAGTTTGAAATTTCACCCTCAAACCGATGGATAGACTGAAGTTGTGAACAAAAGTTTGGGAAATCTTTTGAGATGCTTAGTTGGAGACACACCGAGTAATTGGGATTCTGTGTTGGCACAAGCAGAGTTTGCATACAATAATTTAGTGAATAGGAGCACTGGAAAGACACCATTTGAGATTTTGAATGGCACACAACTGAGAGGAATATCTGATTTGAGAGACATTGATGATGAGAATAAAAGAAGTGCTGAAGGAGTGAAATTTGTTGAATACATGAAGACATTGCATGAAGATGTGAAGTTGAAGCTGGGAGATAGTAATCAGAAATACAAAGATAGAGATGATAGATCAAGAAGACATAAGACTTTTGATGTTGATGATGAAGTGATGGTTCATTTGAAGAAAGGCTAGTTTCCTATTGGCACATATGGAAAGCTGAAGATGAAGAAGTTTGGGCCTTGCAAGATTTTGAAGAAATTTGACAGTGGAAAGGCATATGAACTTGAGTTACCTAATGACATGGAAATATCACCGATTTTCAACATTGCTGATTTATATGACTATTATGAACTTGATGAAGGAATGACAGTATCGATAGAATATCCTAAGAAGCAAAAGGAGGAAGTTGAACAGATTTTGAAGGAAAGAGTTAGCAAGAGTACAAGAGGAAAATAGTATATGGAATATCTAGTTAAGTGGAAGAATAGACTGATGGAAGATAGTTCTTGGATTTCACAGTCTAAGTTGGATACAGCTCGGACCAGGCATACCAAATGATTTTGAGAATCATTTCAAAACAACCCCAAGCGTTTGATGCAGGAGTATGCGGGTCCTTGGCAATCCTGTGTCACCAAAAATATTTGGAGTTTGTTTATGTTGCTCGGTTCCTTCTTTAACTAAGTTGGTTGGTAGCTGGTCAGTTTCCTTTGGTTACTGAGTTAGTCAGTAGTTGGTTGATTTCCTTTGGTTACTGAGTGTCGTTGGTTATTCCCTGGGTGGTCGGTTAATTCACTGGCACTCGGCGTTGCCTGTCTGCTACTCGTTTATCTTGCTTATTGACGGGTCTTCTTTTGTTTCATGTTGTGGCTGACTTGTACATTTATATTGGATCATAGAATTAATGCTAGAATCCATCATTGGGAAGTGTGTGGTTCTAGATCTGACCATTACTTATGTTAATTATGGATCTGAAGGCCAACGTAGTTCGATAGCTTCCTGTATAAATGTAGATGTTTGGTGGTAGTTTAGGGGTAGTCAAGTTAGAAGATAGATGCTGGACCTGGTAATAGATCCTCACATGTTTGAGGACTTCTGAGTTTCATTGTAATGACAAGCCATAACTGGGAAGGCCTTACAGCCTAGCATGTATGATTCAATTGTTGAAAGTTAATGAAAGATCAAGGCATTCTCTCTCTCACTTTTGTAATTTGTTGCTTTCGCATGTGTGTGGCAGGCTTGGAACATTAGGGTGAGCCATCCCTTGGCCCCTCTTTCTCCCTACCTTACATCATAATCTTAATCCTAATCTTCCTAATCCAATACCTCATTCTCCATCTGTTAATCCTTGCTCTTCTCGTACTTATGATGGGATTCAAGTTATAGTTCAGGATGTGGATGTGCAAGATTTCTTTGATTTACCTTCTCCTCCGATTCAGGATGATATTAAAGGAAAGGGTAAAGAAACTTCTTTAAAACCTATTATCCCACCTTATACAACCTTTACTCATGAACATGATAAACAATCACCTCCGTAGAAGCTTTACATAATATGTACACTACTGGATATAATATGGTGACTAAACAAGGTTATAAAGGTTTAGGGCTAGGAGTTAATGAGCATGGTATTACGTTTCCAATTCATATACCCCCTAAACCAGATATGTATGGTGTTGGTTGTTCGAAGTCTCAAGTTAAGGTAGGTGATGCTAAACATCATCCTCCTCTTCACATTCTTCTCCCCACACCTATATTAGATAACTCTACTACTCGTCAAGAAATTGATAAGAAGGTATACGTTGAGCTAATGAATTCCAAGAAAGAAATCTTTAGACCTATGTCAATAGATGCTCTATACAAATATAAATGTCCTTTTCATTATAGTAACAAACATTTACTTGTTGATTGTAAACATTTCAAGTTATATGTGAGAGAAAGAGATGCTTTAGGAATTATATCTCACTCTCGTGCGGTTTTACAATTCCTTCATAATTTTGATATCGAGGATTCCCCTCCTTTAGATATAATGTAAATGTTCTTCTTCTCTTGTCTCATGACTGGGGGGCAAGAGGTGTATCTTCATCCAGTCTCCTAGGATCCATTAGGTCTTTTGTTAAAGCTTAATTTTTATTCTTTCTTTCCTCTTTTTTTTTTTCTATGGCTTTGCATTATGTTTTTAATCATCCATAGGATCTATATTTTCTTTTCAAGATATCTTTTCTAAGACATTTGTTTTGTGAAGGTATCCCTTGTCTCTATTTCTAGGGGGCAAGGTACCTCTTTCTTTCTCTTTGTCTAGGGAGTTTCTTTCCTTAGCTTAATGGTATTTGTTTATATTGCAATATTATTTCAACATATTGATAGATGTTTTGACTATGGATAACTTTCTTAGATGAGAAATTGTTGTCCTAACTTGTCACTTCTTCTCTATTTTGCAAATTATGTTCTTTATGAACTTTCACCCTTGCTTTGGTGTTAGAGTTGTTTCCCTCATTTCAAAGATTCCTCTTCCTCTTGTTTGGGGGGGGCTTGATGATTGAATCTTTGTTCCCACCAATTGAAAGATGATATTTTATCTAAAGCACTCCTCTTTGGTGGGGGTCTTGATGATAAGATCTCTTTCTTTAAGGATCCTTTTCCATGAGCAATATATCCTTTTCATGATTATCTATATTATTGGATGTAGGGATCAATATCCATCGCTAAGGATATGGTGTACATTATTGTAAATAGGATATCTCCTTGCATTGTGAAGTAGGTATCCTCTTCCATCTTTGTTCCTACACTTGGGGGGCAAGGATGCCATCTCCTTCTGTCTTTTTGGGATTCATCTCTTTCCTTGGTTAAGCAGTATTTATCTATTATGTGATATCCAATCATACATGAACATTTTGGTTTGCATTAAGGATGTATGTCCTTGATAACAATCTCTTTTATTGTTTGACATTGGGGTTCCATGGTTGATATATCTCTCACCTTGGAAATTGAATAGTGTGCTATCCCTCATAAGGGTTTCTTTTTCACTTCTCGCATGATATCTCTTTACATTCATCCCTTCAATGGCCTTATAGGAGCTATGACCTTCTATGCTTGGACTGGGTGTTGTTTGTGGATATTTTCTTGATACTGATGAAGGCTTTATCCTTGTTCTTTTCTTTCCTTAACATGTCAAAATAGTATGTTTTTTCCATATTAAGGAGGGGGGCATATATAGGGCCTCCCTTGTACTATAGTTTTTTATTTTTATATGCTAAATCTTGGAAGGTAATGCACATAAGTTGCTAAATCCTAAAAAGACATACATTTGTATGCTAAATCTTCTTAAGGTAACACACATAAGTTGCTAAATCCTGAGGAGACACACATTTTTCAAATTTTTCAAATATGCTAAATCCTCTGAAGGTAACGTACATAAGTTGCTAAATCCTGAAAGGACATGCATTTCCAATTTCAAATATGCTAAATCTTGGAAGGTAACACACATAAGCTGCTAAATCCTGAAAAGACACGCACCTATATGCTAAATCTTCTGAGGGTAATGCACATAAGTTGCTAAATCCTGAGGAGACATGCATTTCATATTCATAGTGATACAAGAAGGTGGATCTATGGGTATTCCAGAAGCCATCAAAAGATGCATTACAATTGCAAGCACGGTTTAAGGGTGAACCTGTTGGGTTGTCCCTCTAAGGTGATTCACGATAAGGTGGGCATCTTACTGAGCGAGGTATTCACTTTCTCCTTTCTCTCTTTTTGCTTTCATGCTAGTAGGATGGGATCATGAAGCTATGTTATTTATAGTGTTTCTCTTGTCTTTCTTATGTAAACATTTATGCTTTTATGATAGCTTTCCAAATATGATATTAGTATGAGAAATATTTCTTAGCGAGGTTTCTTATGCTAATTGATTTGGGTTATATAGTACTAACCCTTGTTCTTTTTGCACCCTTGTGCATGTGTGTTGAGTTAGAATCCTTAGTCTAGGGGCTTGTGTCCTTAGCTATGTGTTATTTTATCTTGTTGTGAATCCACTTGGGTCTTCTTTTTCTTCTCCTTTACCAAGAGTTTGTGTCGAGTCCATACTCTTGCTAAAGTGGGGGCTTAATGTATCCTCTTAAAATGGAAGCACTTCCATGATAAGAGTGTTTAGCCCTCTGAGTAAGTGGTTTGGGGTCATCTTGAATGCCTTAGATTGATCTTTTCTTTGATCTAGCTTTCTCCCCACCTTTCACTTCTTTCTTGTTTCATTCTAGGTGAAATTAGGGTTAGTATCCCAAGGATTCTCCTTAATTTCCCTCTTCCATGGCTCTATTTTCTAGGTAGGACTTAAAGATAGGTCCTCCTAGCCTTCATCATAGTTATCATAGGATTTTATGCTTATCCTTGGCATTCTATCCTTGTCTGATATCATGTTTATGTCTCTGGGCACCCCCGAAACCTCATGTCCTGGTTTTGACTAAATCTAGGCCCAAGGTCAGAATCGAGGTTGATCCTGACTAGGTTAGGATCAAGCTCGAACCTGACTAGGTTAGGTTTGAACTCAAACCTAACTAGGTTAGTCCCAACCTTGATTTTTCCCCCTTTCTTCAAATTTCTAGAATCCTTGATTTCCAGGTATCAAGCTTTCGGGATATTTGTTTTTCCGCCTCTGGGTTGGCCATTTCTAGTTTCAGAATGGTAAATCCTCTAATTTCATTTAATCTAGGTATATCTTCTAAAGGTTAGGACCTGATTGGGATTTAATTCTCCAAGGTGGCCCCTCTAGAGGATTGTACCCTAGTTCACTATAAAAGGAGGCCTTCCTCTCTCATTTTCTCATCCACAATCAAGCAATTGACATCCATTATTCACATCTCTCCATCAAGTTTTTCATGCTCAAGCTCTCTCAAGATCTCAAGGTGATCAAGCAAGAATTTCATCAAACATTTTCAAGGAAGCATTCAAGTCCTCTTCTCCATCCAAGTTCTCCATTGAAGATCAAGGATTTAAGCATTCGAGTCATTGAAGGGATTTGTTTCAAGCATTCAAGATTCATCATTCAAACCCTAGATCTAGCCATCATGATGGTGTGATCTTCCCTCAAGATCCTTTGTTCATCTTCAAGATCCATTTCATTCTTCCCTTAAGGTGGATTCCAAGAATACAATCATGGAGGTTTGATTTACATGTATTGTTTTGTTCAAGCTTTCATATCAATATACTTGTTTACATTCAAAATACAATTGCATATCTATTGAATTGCATAGCTTCATTGTTAGATCCTTTTCTACTACTTGCTAGCATTCCTATTTCAATTTCATAATTAAGGTTGATTCCGAACCGGGGTTTGACCAAGGAAAACCCCTCCAACAAACAACAAAAACCCTCCTTTTCTTGTAGGTACAGGTGTGGGATTTCAGATCTGAGAGCGAATTTGGATACCCTTTTCGACGAACTTCTGAGATTTGTGAATAGAATCAAAATCAGCCTTCAAATAAAGAATGTAGTATTTGACCTTTTATGAGGGTCAAACTCGACCTGAGCTCATCTTGGAGAAAGATTTTTTATTTTTCTCTGTCTCGACATTTCTAGTCCACAACATGTTGCAGAATTGCCCTAAAGTACACATAGACATCAGAATTTGATATTTTCTAGATCTGCCCTAATTTGAGGTTAGTATTTGTCTTTCAATTATTTCAGATTTCAAGCATAATTTAACCACAGGGAAATATAGGGTTTCTCTCTCTTTTTCATATTCTTCATAGATTGATTTGATTATGCATTAGCCTTTTGGTTGATCAAATTGGATCTCTCCTTTGGGAATTTGGATTTGGGAATAGATCTCATATTTCCCCTACATATCACACATTACAACAACAACATCCTAAATAGAGGTGATCCATTTTTACCTCTATTCACTCAATATTCTCTTTACAACCATCATATGATTTTCTTTAGGATTGGCAAAGAATCTTGCCACAATCCAAACTTCTAGGGCTATATCTGGTCTATTGTGGACAACATATTGTAGCTTTCCAATCATGGATCTATACAGGGTTTGATTCACTTCAACAGTATCATCAGTTTTAGATAGTTTATGTCTAGTAGCCATAGGAGTACTCACTAGTCTTGAATCCTCCATACCAAAGGTTTTCAATATCTCTTTGACATATTTAGATTGAGTGATAAAAATTCCTTTCTCCATCTAATAGACTTGTAAACCAACAAAGAGTTTTATCTCACCAAACATAGACATCTCAAACTCAGTTTGCATCTCTTCTGAAAATTTCTAACATAGGGCATCTTGTCCTCCAAATATGATATCATCTACAAAAATTTCAGCTAACAAAATCCCTTTACCTTCCTCAACTTTCATATACAGATTGTCATTGTCATTTGTTCTTGAAATGCAATCTTTATCAAATAATTGTGCAGCCTCTCATACCATGCTCTGGGGGCTTGTGTCAATCCATACATCACCTTGTTCAGTTTGCAAACCATATTTTTCTTGTTTGGATCAACAAATCCTTCAGGTTGTTCAATTTAAACTTCTTCTAATATGCCATTCAAAAATGCAAATTTGACATCCATCCGATATACTTTGAAATCTCTATATGCAGCATATGCAAGTAGAGTTCTCACTCCTAATCTTGCTATAGGGGAAAATGTTTCCCCATAGTCTATTCCTTCTTCTTGTGCATAACCCTTGCATACCAACCTTGCCTTGTTCCTTGTAACTTGTCCATGTTCATTAAGCTTGTTTCTAAATACCCATTTTATTCCAATAACATTATTATTTTCTGGTCTCGGCACCAGAGTCCAAGCATCATTATTTTCTATCTGATCTATTTCTTCATTCATAGCTTGATTCCAATCTTCATTTCCTAAAGCATCTTTTATTACTTAGGCTCAAACTCGCATAACAAACATGTAGGGTCTTTCAACTTACTTCTGGTCAGGACTCCAGATTCCTTATCTCCAATGATTTGATCAGGCTTATGGTGTCTTCTCACATATTATGCCAATGTAGGCTTAGAATTATTTTCTCCTTGATCTTTAGGTTCATCATGATAATTTTCAATTTGTGCTTCTGATTTCTCGATAGCATCCTCCTGATGCTCGGCATTGCTTACCCGTGACTCTACATCTAGTGCAAGTGTGTTACTTGCCTCTCCTTCTTCCATATAAATAAAAGATCTATAGTCTTCAGGTTCTTGTTTACCTTCTTGTTCATTCTTTTCTACATATTCATCAACTCTCACATTTTCACTTCCCACAATTTTGTTAGTGTTAGAATTCAAACACTTATAAGCTTTACTCTTAGTGGAATAACCTAGGAATACGCCTTCATCACTTTTTGTATCAAACTTTCCATTTCTATTATCTTTTAGTATATAGAATTTACTCCCAAAGATTCTAAAGTATTTCACATTAGGCGCATATCCATGCCATAATTCATAAGGTGTAGCATTTGTACCTTTCTTGATTTGTACTCAGTTTAAGGTATAAATAGTTGTACTTACAGCTTCTCTCCAGTATTTTTGTGTAACATTCTTCTCAATCATTAGTGTTCTTACACAATCCATAATTGACATGTTTCCCCTCTCAGCTTTTCCATTTTGTGGAGGTGTTCTAGGTGCAGACATCTGTCTTTTGATTCCTCCATCATTGCAGAATAGATTGAGCTCATTTGATATAAAATCTCCACCTTAGCCGGATCTCAAACATTTTAGGCTTCTCCCTGTTTCTTTTTCAAATTTTGCCAAATACCACTTAAACAACTTAAATGCATTAGATTTTTTTTTTCAAAAACCTTACAGTCATCATCCTAGTTTAGTCATCAACAAACATAATAAAATACTTAGCACCACAATAACTTTGTACACCCATAGGTCCACAAAGGTCACACCCATACGTCCACAAAGGTCAGTATGAACCAAATCCAAAGAATTCTCAAAAGTAAATGTCTTGCTCTTGAAACTAGACTTTGTCATTTTACCCAACTGACATTGTTTACACATCACATTATCAAGTTTCTTCAATCTTAAACCTCTAACTTTCTTCTTTTTACTAAATTTACCAGATTGTCAAAGTTAACATGACATAACCTCTTATTCCATAACCACACATCATCAAATTGTGCAAACAAACATGTCTCTTCAAATAAATCTAGATAGGACAAGTTACCTCTTGTCTGTTCTCCACTTCCAATTAGTTCACGAGTAGCATCAAATATTTTAGCCTTTCTGTGATGAAATTCCACTCAATAACTAGCACTGTTAAGTTGTGCAACACTCAGCAAATTATATTTAAGACCTTTAACCCAATAGGCATTTTCACATATGATCTTATCAGTTAACTTAATTGATCCTTTACCTCTCACGGGACATGGTGAATCATTACCAAACTTAACACTTCTACCTTTGTAATGATCTAAGGTTTCAAATTTACTTTTATCACCACTCATGTGATGTCAGAAACCACTATCAATAATCCATTTATCACCTTTACTCACATAAGAAATAAGTGTAGTTTTCTCATCTTCATCAGAATCATCTTTCATAGCATCATAAACTACTTCAATATCAAATTCATCAATGTCACTGTCAGTTTCCTCTTCAGCAATATAATAGGATTTCTTACCTTTATCCTTGTAGTCTTTGTACCTTCGGTGATCTATGTTATCTCTCTTATCTTTTTACTTGCTTTCTCTTTCCTCATCCTTGTCATTCATGTCAGGACACCTTGTAGCAATATGGCCAACTTTGTTACATGAAAAACAAATTATAGGAAGTTTACCTTTGTATTTTCCTTTTCCTCTTTTTAATCCTCTAGCCATGAGAGCTTCAAGATCATCTAGTTCCTCATCAGAAGTGTCACTATCACTGTCACTTTCACTTATACATTTTCCCTTTTCCCTTTTAGACTTATGCAAAACCATTTGTGACTTGAATGCGGATTCAACATTAGGAACAATGTAGTTATCATAGTTAGACAGCTCAAAAGCAATAAGCTTACCAACAAGACTTTCTAGAGTTAGAACATTACCAGGGTTACATCTTGATTCTTGAATTGCAAAAATTTTGACGGCTTAGATACGAAGCAAAGTTTTCAACACCTTACCAATGACAATTTCATCATCAATGATTCCATTAGATCCTCTAATAGCATTCACTATCTCCTTAATTCTACCATAATACTGAGCAATATTCTCACCTTCTTGCATTTTAATTTCATCAAACTTACCTCTCAAACTTTCAGATTTTTCCCTTAGGACATTTGTATCACCACCATAGATAATTGCAAGAGTATCCCACATTTTCTTTGTATTAGTGCAATCTTTGATGTCCTCAAATTCAGGATAGCTTAAGGTAGATGCAATGTCCAACATTTCTTGATTGTGTTCCTATTTTGCTTTCATCTCCTTAGCAGTCAAAGGTGCAGAAGGTATAACATAGTCATGTTCAACATAGTACTTTTTCAAATCACCAATTCCAACTAGATGCAGTTTCATCAAAATCTTCCATGTAGGGAAGTTCTCCTCGTTCAACTTTGGTACCTCCTTTTTATACATCTTGATCATTAGCTTCAAGTACCTTTAAAATTTTATCTGTAAGCACCAACAACTCTGATACCAATTATTAATATTATTTAGAAAAATAGAGAGGGGGGTGAATTAGTTGTTCTCAGGTCCAGATGTACCAATTGAAGTTTAAAACACTTCAATAATCTCAGATCTAATCACCAACACAACTCAGTCTCTAAAGTATATATATATACCAGAAACATATAACATGTAGTCCACTGTCCAAAAATAATTAACTTATAGAATATAGAAACATTCACATCAAATATTTACACAAGTATAACACTAGGATTTATAGTAGAAACACAATTTGGGAAAAACCACTTTGTAACATGTTACTGATATATTCACTCTTCTAAAGTGAGCTTTGTGAAAATCCAACCTTGTTAAAGGTATACAAATGCACTGCTAGGTGTGACCCTATTAAAGGATTTAAACACTCTGTCAAAGTGACCTAGTTAAAGGATTTAAGTACATTCCATTAGAATGTCACCTTGATTAAAGGATTTAAACAATGACTGTTAGGTCAACCTTGAATAAAAAATTTAGATTGATACAATGGTTAGAAAGTAGCAATAGTTTCTACTCTAAAAAAAATACAACTCACTTTGCAAATAATAAATCCAATTCGCACATATATGCTAATTTACTGATTGAGTTCCATTTCTATCTTCATCATTGATCTACTTGGAATTCACTTCAAGCAATCACAACTTTGATCAACTCCTTCACCTTCACCCTTCTGCTTAGACTTATCAATCAATAACATCAACAACTCCAACATACTTTGTAACCTCACAATTAAGTTTTCCTTTAGACCTCCTCAATAGGTAGATCCATCTTTTGTCACTTAATCTCCTACATAGATCTTAGGTTTAGGTCAAATTCATCGAATCCTTCCAACATTTAAGTTCTTCATCCTTCCTTCTAGAAACGTCTTCAATCTCCTTATTGAATCCATAATAAAATGATTTACCATGCATTAAATTCTCCATATAATCGATTAATAAAGTCAACATGATTTACATAACCCAAGAATTCAACTATGTCAGCTAGGGATCTGAATTCTTCCTCCAAATGTAAATTACTGACACTCGGTCAATATTGTGTTCATCTCCTTGGTCATCTATGTATAACTCGGTGATCTCTTCTAACTATCTTCCTCGGCTAACATTGTCGCTTGACAAATTTTGTCACTCAGCATAAACTGATATTCTGTCAACACTAAATTTACTCGACATATACTAATGCTCGGTTGACACTTGTATGCACCCAAAAATGGTCACCTAGACTTTGGGCCCCATTTATTTAATTTATCAATCCTGAATCAGTTTTATCAATAATCAATATTTTTGACATTATCAATTTCTTGATCAAGTCTTAATTTCGATCATATATTGGATTTTTATCCTATGGGCTAACCATTTTATCCTAAGTCTTTATTTGATTAAAAGGAATTTCCTCCCCTTTTAATAAATAAAAGCCCCCACTTTTCCTCTTATCCTAAATTGCACAAATAAAGCATTATTCTTATTTTATAAAAAGGGGAAAAACACTTTTTGTCTCATATGGACACAAAAGTCAACTCCTATTTTCCTATTGGAGGATACTTGTGCACATGGATTGCTCCTCTTTCAAGCTCCACCGTTGATTAGATCTTTTGCCTCTTAATCTCAATGGTCCATTTCACCTCATTTCTTATAAAAGGAGAGCTCTCTCCTTCATTTTCATATCCATCTTTTTCATGCTAATATTATGCTGCAGGTTTTCTAGGTCATTTGAAGCTTCTTTGAAGGCACTCTTGCATCCAAGCTTTGAAGATCTTTGTTGCATTTCATCTAGTTTCATATTTGCTTCCATAGTTGCATGATAATGTCATTCTTAGTGTAGATTTCCTTTTATGCAATAGATTAATCTCACATAGTCTAAATAGGAGGGATTTGTAACACTTGTTCTTTCCTTTTCATAGAATACTTTGCATAGTTGCATCCTCATTTTAGTTGCATTGCATTGCATTTCATAGTGATTCTTGGAGATATTGGCATTCTTGCCCTTGTCTTCACTTGAATCTCTCATTGTGTGGTTGACTAGCAAGTCACAAGCTTGTAGCTCTAGCTGAGAGCAAATTCATAGTCCCTTGCAACTCCATCCATAGAGAGCTATGAGTCAATTTGTGAGGCCTCATTGTTGATAAACCTTACTTGTAATGGTTCATAGAAGTGTGGTCACTTTTGACTCATACATTTTTGGCACCCACCGTGGGGCAGAGTAGATTAGCTTTGTCCTTTAATTTTGTATTTTCCTTCAAAAATTTTGTCAATTTTCGGCTTTATTTTCAGTCTCTAATTTTTCTGTCTCAGAGTGTCGCACAACATTTTACCAATGTCACATGACAGTTCTTTTTATAGCAGTGCAACACTTTACCAGTGTCGCGCGATAGTTCTTTGTATAGCAGCGCGACACTTTACCAGTGTCGCATGAGAGTTCTTTGTATAGCAGCGCAACACATTACCAGTAAAAGTGTCACCCTAGTTGACAGAAAATATTGCCTGTAGTAGGGTGAACTGTCACTTGCAGTAGGGCAAACTGTCGCACAGAGATAAAGTGTCACCCCCATATATTGTGAAGTGTCGCGCGATATTTCTGGTGAGTGTACTGTTGCCTATACCTGGCAGTGAGCTATTTTTGAGCTATTTTATCTATCTTGCAAATTTTAGGCTGACTACTATCTTTTTGAAATTTTCTAAAAATTTTAGCGTTTTCAAATCCGTGCCAATGGGCACCCATTTTTGAAATTTTTTTCCAAATGGTATCGAAAATCAAAGTGTGATATATCATTGGAAAGGTCTTTCCGAGCCTAATCCAACCATGATGGTTTCATTTTCAAATCTTGTCATTTGATCAATTATTTTTGCAGATTATCTGATTTTTCATGTGCTAACCATTGTTAGATTTTGGATTTTCCTAACTCTTGTTGGTCTAACAAGTTGTTTTGTAGATTCTCTTTCTTGAAGGAAATTGATACATTGCATGTCAAAGAGGGCTACTAATGGTTTTTGTAGGGCTGCCCTAAGCATAAAAACCAAATCAAGTGCTTTTTTAATTGCTTTCTTTATTAAGTGCGGCATATACTAGTTGTTTCATTTCATAGGCACTTAATACCTTGTTGTAGGAATTTTGAGGTGGTAGGAGAGTATGCTCTTCACCCTTGTGGTGAAACAGAAATCTTGACCCATCTTGGGATTTTTAAAGCAAGGGGGTAACTAAATCTTTGCTTGGTGTGTTTGAGTGAAGCTCTTGAGATAAGGGAGTATGCTCTTCACCCTTGTGGTGAACCAAAAACCTTGAACCTCAAGAGTTGATCCATCTTTTTTTGGTTTAGTTCTTAGGATCCTTTAGAGGGCTTGCTCTTGAGAAATCAAGAGGAATGACCCAAGTGGGGACAAGCTAATACCGAGCTATTTCAACTCACTATAATCTCAAGGCTATCAAGGACACAAAACTTTGGTAGACATAACACTTGTCTTCGCTTGATGCGAGTAGCTCATGGGATTACGACCATGGGGAAAGCATTGAGCAAGAATGCTTAAGGTACTCTTGAGGCCGCGAGGTCCATTACTTGCTGCAAGGTAAGGAGTCCTCTATGAGGAGCAAGAGAGATGTTATGAACGGAAGCCCTTACTAAGAACCATAGGTTAGAAGCCACCTTATTTATCTGCTTATCTTCTTAGTGCAAGGATCGATCCAAGTGGACTAACCCGGATCACCCCAAGATACTCACCATATGTGTCCCTTTGGTTGTGTTGTTTGACACTTCCACGACAAAGCCAATATCTTTTGTGGGCAACCACTTGGTGTGAGGCAAGGGGGCATCAAGTTGTGGGCTAAGTTGGTAAGTATTGAGCCTTGTCTTGTAGGTAGATATTGCTTGAAGTGTTTTAGATTGTGCTAAACCAATGTGAACATTCTCAACATACAAATAATCGGTAGCTTCCATAGGGTGCAATTTTACTTTTTGATATCATTAGTGATTGTCTTGGCAAGGTTGTTTTTGCCCTTGTTTCAAGTGTTTGAAGACATGTTTGATCCCCTACTATTTGCAAACCTATCCAAATGTTGTTAAAATTGTGATTGAAATCAGACATTTTCACCCTAACATTCAGAAAATCCAAGATTAGGTCCTAAAACTCAAAATTTTGCACAAATTGGTCAAGATCAACATCAGTATCACATCTACCAATGAGAAATAATTTGCCAAGCTAGAAAGCTATTCTTAGTGAAAAGTTTATCTTTAAGATTGTTGATTACACCCTCAGAGAATTTTGGTCCCCTTATTGTCCAAATCATTTTTCATATATCTCAATTTCAATTTGAATTTTGGCTAAGTCCAACCTCCTGATTCAAAAGTGCTAGGGTATTCACCCTTTGTTGGAAGCACCTCTTTGACAGTGTTGGTGACGCCTTTTTATTTTCTATCTTTTCATTTTTCTCTTTGGACAATAGAGAATCTTAATTATCCTAGGTTGGCATTGGCACTTTGAGAGATTGACCTATCACTTAGAGTCTCTTTCTTTCATGTCAGTTACTACAAGATACCAAGTTAGTCAAGGGAAATGACCTCCAGTTGTCAGATCCTAGGTGCTATCATGTTGCTCAACATCTCAATGAACGTTATGGTATCAATTGCATAAGATGACTCTTAGTCTTCTTCTTCCTTCTCCATTTCCCATGTTCTTCTGAAGTCTTCTATTCCCATGGGAAATTCTTCTTCTTCTTCTTGATTCTTTTCCTCTTATTATCTAGTCTACATTCTTCTATTCATCTTTTCTATTCATTTCTTCCATGATTGATTCCTCCTCTTCTAGAACCATGAATTTCAACTATCTTGTTAAGGAACCTCTCTTGAGAATGGATGATCTTGAACTCATTTCTCAATTTGAATAATTGTGTTCCTCCAATGGTTCTTCTAAATATGGCATGGGTGATAAACTTATAGAAAAAATAAAAGAAAAGATGATTGAATCAGATGCCTTTGCTAGAATCATGGACATGATCATATCATGATCTTCTTCTTCCAAACATTTTTCATCACCTAAATCTTCTCATTCTTCTTCATCTTCTCAGTCTTATCATGATTTTTATAAACATTATTCACCTTCTTCATCTTCCAAGTCTTATCATGATTTTTCTAAACATTATTCACCTTCTTCATCTTCCAAATCTTATCATGACTCTTCTAAACATTATTTGCATTCTTCATTATTGAAATCCTCTTCCTCCATGAAGTCTTCATTTTCCTCTTCTTCACAATCTCGTTCTTCTTCTACTTCTCCCAAGATTCTTCCTTCTCTTCAGAAGACATACCATAAAGAGCAACGTGATAGTCCTTATGATGTCTCTTCCACAAAGAGTGATACACCCACCTATGATAACTATGATGATGGACAATGTAGTGATGCCCATGAAACTTCTATTCCTAAGCATCATCCTCGTGGTACACTTGTGATTTCTAAAGGGTCATCCTATTGGGTAGATTGTGATGGGGATCCATATGATTTTGATTTTGAAATAGAATATGATATTTTTTGTGAACAATATGATACATCTACTTCTATTGAGGAAGAGAAAGCTTTCCGTGCTGATTATAAATGTAGATACTATGCGCATCTCTCCTCTAAAAACTTTCATGCTGAAAATAAAGATGACACTCTCAAGAAAGATCATGTTAATGTTGAACCTTTGTCTTGTGATGGTTCCCTTCCATCCTCTACTTCCTCCAATATCCACACATTTCCTAAAGTTGTTATGTCTTCCAAATCTTTCACAAATCCTTCATCCAACAAAGATCCTAAGGCTTTCCATGTAGTTCCCTATAGTTATCCTCAAGGGATACCTCTTAAAGAAACTCAAGCTAACCTTCACTTGGCTGCAAATACTTTCAATAATGTCGAACCTAAAGAGCCTAAGCCTTCATCCGCTATAATGCCTATTTCAGCTAGTCCTTCACCATCTTTTCTAAAGTCTTCCATACAACTCCAACATGCTTCCTTATCCTTAGAAGTGGCTCCATGTCAAGAGGACTCTAAAAATGATAAAGAAAAGAACATAAAGAAAGATCAAGATCAAGAACCCTCCACGTCATCCAATCCTTTTCATGATGTCTCTCCTCTGCTTAAGTCTTTTCCTAAGCAAGATCAAGCTATTACTCATACCATTGAGCTTATTGACAATCAAAATAACCTTACCTCACTTGCACTCTCCAAAGATGAGACTTCCATTAAGGTTATTGAAAATGGTGTTATTACTCCCAATGTCAAGCCTATTGAAAATAAAGAGAAAAATGATGTGTTTATGCTATCCAAAGCAACTTGTCAAGATCAAAGTCTTCCATCTTCTTGTTCTACCATTCCATGTTCACTTCCACTTTCTTCTCTTCCTACATCTTTGTAAGCTTTGAACGATCCTATCAAAGAAATTACTTCTATTCAAGATGTGCATGATCCTATTGAAAATCCTAATGCTCACTCTAAAGATGTTGATATCCTTGGTTGTGATATAGATGCTGATGAACTTATTGATTATCCTTTTGCATCTTCCACATCCATCCTTGGGCCTCCTCCACCAATACTAAGGGCTTCACATCTTCCTTCCATCTTGGGACCTTATGTCCCTTCACTTTCTCCTCCTGACTCTCCTAATTTATCATCCATCTTGGGTCCTTACATCCCTCCATCTCCTATCTTTCCTCAAGATCAACATAGATGCATGCCCTTGAATCCTTTTCATCCACCCACCCATCTAAACCAGTCATATCCTCCTTCTTCCAAAAGTCCCAAGTCCTTTGGAAGTAATTTGAATGTTCAATATAAGAAAAAGAAGCAATACAATAATCCATCAAAAAAAGAGGATCACCATGTCTTCTCTAATCGACATGGAGGCATAAAGTCAAAAGAGATATCTAAGAAGAAAACTACAAGACAAGTATGGGTTCCAAAATCCATCATTGAAGATATTCTCTCTAAATCATCAAAAGGAAATAAAAAGCCTAAGGCTATATGGATTCCAAAGTCTCTCTTGAAAGAGTCTTATGTTGAGCAAAAAGTGAAATTGACATTCCAGCTTCTAAAGGCTTCCACTTCATCTTTTTCCAAAAACATTCTTCCATTCCATGTGCCTGAACCACAACCTCTGCTACACATTTTCCATATTCCTTCTCATATTACTCCATTCACATTTGAGAATTATAACAAGCAAACCAATCCTCTCTTCGAGGAGTCAGATAGCAATAATGAACCAGAATATGGTTTGCATTTGGACTAGAATATGGTTTACGTTTCCTCCATTTTTCCCACTGCCCTTCAAGGTGCGTGTTGATGTTGATCTTTCCTTCCTTTCCATCTACCCTTTCACAATCCTTCCATTCATTATTCTTCTACCTTCTATCATTTTTCCTCATTTGCCTATTCCTCCTATCTTCCAACCTCACTTGCTTTACATAAAACCTTATCCTCCATTTTCCTCTTCCATTTTCCTTTTCCTATTAACATGTTTGAGCATATCATTTTGGATCCTTGACATATCATGGTTTATCCTTTCAAGGAGCATTATCTAAAAAGTTTGCCTTCTTCCAAAAAATATAAAATTCAAAAAAATAGAAAAATGAAAAAATGAAAAAATGAAAAAATGAAAAAAATGATGAAAAAAATTGAAAATGTGCCATGGTGAAAACTTGGAAATAGGCACCTTGGTAGCAAAAGTAAAGAGAAATAAATTCTTCCTATGGTGAAAACCACTCCCTTGTGGCACCTTGGATAAGTACCGTGATGAAAACCTGGCAATCAGGCATCATGCGTAGTTCTTCTACATCTTTCATTCATTCTGTCTTCTCTTTGATCTTAACAAGTTTGAATTATACACAAACAATCGGCGATCCTATGAGCTATTTTACGATGATCTTGCTTTCATTTCATTCATGTTTAGCCTTCATTTTCCTCCATTCATTCTAGCCTTTCGCTATCTTTTTCCCCTTTGGTCTTGATCTAATAAAAAAGAGTAAAAAATGATGCTATGAAGCCTCTTGACATGTCTACTCCTTTGGACTACATCCCTTCCTTCTTTTGCAATGTGCTTTTGTGACTTATCCTATGATGGCCTTTCATTTCTTGTCCAAATGTGCTTCACATGACAATTTTTTTCCCTAGCTTGGATACTCTTGAGGAGTTTGACCTTGACGATTTCTTCCCTCCATTCTACTTCATTCTCTTGTCCTCCATTTCATTCACCAGCTTGCTCATCCATCTTGTCTCTCGTTCCTCACCTTGCTAGACATTGGGACTACATGATGTGATCTTGCTTGGGAGTTTGATGCCCATTTTGTCTGGGGGCATCCTTTGTACATACTTATGGATCCTGAAAAAATACCAAAAAAATTGATATATGATGCTGAAAAAATACTAAAAAGCATATACAATCCTGAAAAATAAAAATAAAAATAAAAAAATTTAAAAATATAAAAAAAATTGAAAAAGTGCCTTGGTGAAAATCTAGAAATAGGTGCCTTGGTAGCAAAAATACAAAAAATGAAAAAAAGGAAAAAATTGCAATAAAATCCAAGTGGTGAAAACCTACAAATAGGCGCTACTTGAGGCCTTTGCACTCCTATTTGTTAGCATGTGTCCTCGACTCTTAGCCTTTTTCCATCATGCCTTGACCTTATTTGACTTGGTCTAAAATTGGTCTTTATTTTGTCTAGGGGCATAACTGTTAGCATAGGTCCTTTAGGTGCATTTGTCTCTTGGGGGCATTTTCACAACAGGTGTTTTTCAACACCAACCTAAACAGTGTTTTTCAACACTACCCTTGCGTCGAGTGTTTCTTAACACTTATCAGATGTCTTTCCCAATAGTCTAAGTATGATGCGATATTTCTCATTAGCAGATGTGATAACCAGAGTCTGACTCTATGACCAACACACATGCACTTAAACAATCAACTTGATTGAGATATGTTGACTTTATTTTTCTTTGTGTGCTGTCTATGAGGATTTGTTGGATGAGTGATCTCTCCCTGAGAAGTTTTCGATGATGCACAGCTAGAAGACTGAGGGTATGAGAACATGTTTTATTTCTTTATCTTCTTGTGGGTATATTTTGTTGATCGTAACTGTCATGAGCATTTATGCTGGTCTTACTTGACACTATGGATTGACAAGGTATTATCCTTGACTGTTTTGCGAGTGCATGTTTCTAGTTATCGTGACTTTCATGTGTCTTGATACAAACATAATCTCACCATATCAAACTTAGGTAATCTCACTGCACTATTCATCTTGACCTATATGTCTTTGATGCCTAGATGAGATTTCCACATTTCTAGCTGATAAAGATCATATTCATATCCACATAGTTATGCTAGTGTGCATTGTATGATCTTACGATGCTACCAATAACGCTCGATGATGATAATTAGATGTCTATAAGCGTTGCAACCTTGCAAGTCAACCACTTTCATAGTAGCTTGCATTCTTAGGTTCATGTTAGTCTAGTTTTGCATCTTGCATATGGAGAGAGCTCTTTTTTTTAATCATCTATGGACTAGTTGGTCAATTGTGCTCATATTCTGATTCTTCTTGATCATATCTTTCAGTTCTGGTCTTTCATGTCACATCATTTTCTATCCATTTTCGGACTCGAAATTGAAATCTGAGTCGCGTTTCCAAGTTTTCTCATTCTTCTACGCAGTTGACTGACCTTTTGAGGCATAATTCTTCAATCTTTGATAGAATTTCTTCCTTTTCATGTCTTTCAAACTTCTAGTCTTGCATTAGCCCTATTTCTATTCTTCTATTTCATCACTGGGGCATGCTTTCATTACTTGATGGTTATTCTATTGACCTTTATTCTCGATTGTGATTTCATTATGATTTGATCAAATCTTTATCAGTTTGTTATTCCTCTCTATCTGATTTTGCTTTCAATTCTGAGGGGGTAGTACGTATTGGATTTTAATCCTTGATTCCTTGATTTTCTTGATTCAGCCATCTTTTGTGAGCTTTTACTCAAATTTGAGATTCTTATCTCTTACTTTGAATGTGATCTCAAAATGACCTCATGTTCAAAGGCCTTTGTTTATGCTTTATTCGGGTGTGATCCCGAATCGACCTCACATCTAAATTGTCTTGTGATCCCAGATCGATCTCACATTTCAATTCTTCTTTGACTGCATGTGTTCCTAGACCGATCACACATTAGTCAAAGAGGGGCAAATGTATGCACCCAAAAATGGTCGCCTAGACTTTGGGCCCCATTTATTCGATTTATCAATCCTGAATCAGTTTTATCAATAATCAATATTTTTGACATTATCAATTTCTTGATCAAGTCTTAATTTCGATCATATATTGGATTTTTATCCTATGGGCTAACCATTTTATCCTAAGTCTTTATTTGATTTAAAGGAATTTCCTCCCCTTTTAATAAATAAAAACCCCCACTTTTCCTCTTATCCTAAGTTGCACAAATAAAGCATTATTCTTATTTTATAAAAAGGGAAAAAATATTGTTTGTCTCATATGGACACAAAAGTCAACTCCTATTTTCCTATTGGAGGATACTTGTGCACATGGATTGCTCCTCTTTCAAGCTCCACTGTTGATTAGATCTTTTGTCTCTTAATCTCAATGGTCCATTTCACCTCATTTCTTATAAAAGGAGAGCTCTCTCCTTCATTTTCATATCCATCTTTTTCATGCTAATGTTATGCTGCAAGTTTTCTAGGTCATTTGGAGCTTTCTTTGAAGACACTCTTGCATCCAAGCTTTGAAGATCTTTGTTGCATTTCATCTAGTTTCATATTTGCTTCCATAGTTGCATGATAATGTCATTCTTAGTGTAGATTTCCTTTTATGCAATAGATTAATCTCACATAGTCTAAATATAAAGGATTTGTAACACTTGTTCTTTCCTTTTCATAGAATACTTTGCATAGTTGCATCCTCATTTTAGTTGCATTGCATTGCATTTCATAGTGATTCTTGGAGATATTGGCATTCTTGCCCTTGTCTTCACTTGAATCTCTCATTGTGTGGTTGACTAGCAAGGTCACAAGCTTGTAGCTCTAGCTAAGAGCAAATTCATAGTCCCTTGCAACTCCATGCATAGAGAGCTATGAGTCGATTTGTGAGGCCTCATTGTTGAGAAACCTTACATGTAATGGTTCATAGAAGTGTGGTCACTTTTGACTCATACAACACTAACATCACTCAGCTTAAACTAGATTTCTTCACTTTTGCGCAGTTAAGCCTACTTCTTCAGTCTTTCTTCTTACTTAGATAAACAATACATTGTCTTATCAATGTGTCAAATAATCAAGTACCCATTGAACTATCAAATAACTCAACATTTCCTTAGGTTCTCTTGTTATCTCCCTTGCCCTTATCCTTTTCATCAATCAATAGATATGGTACTTTCTTAGATAGAAACTGTCTTACCAGTTAAGGTTTGACATCAATGATAATACAATAATTGCTTCAATTTTAGTTTCCAACATAATTCTCCCCAATTGTGGGCAACCCAGTTACTTCTGTAATGCATTCCTATGTTGCCAAAACTATCAAACCCCACACATTTTCCTCTCCTTCCTCAAAGGTGTTCATAAATTTGGTGGCTACTTCTTCGTCAAATTCTGTCAGCTTTAAAAAATACCCAAGCCATCCACAAGCATGGAATCTTTGAACTGCTTCTACATCAGTGAAAAGAATGGTGTGGACCACTAGATCATGATGTATCAACTACCCTCTCATTGTTCCAAATTCTTTCCATGAATTCCTTCTACAATTTTCCAATTTGAAATTTTTTTGCTCTGAAATTCCCCAATTCCTTAATTCCTTCAGAAATACCTTGAAATTAAGCTCCTAACTGCACTTCAAACTATAGATTTCCTTGCAATCTTTATGTTACATTTTTTTAAAATGAGCTATAATGGCGCTTTATGGCAAGGGATTATAGCTTTAAATGTAATTAACTTCCACATAACTTGATTATGTCACCTTGGGGTTACATCAAGTCATAAATCAAGGATAATTTGGGAATTGAGGTATGACACTTGTGCGAAAAATAAAAGGACTTAATAAAAAAAAGCATAAGTATAGATTTGAACTGACAAACAATCTCGCTAAGAATGATGGGTACAAATTATAGTGACTTGGAGAAATTAATACACTTCTCTTCCCCCTACGAAATAAAGACAATTGTCCACACTTGTCATACTTAGCAAGAGGTAAGAAACTAGTGTAATGCCAAATTATAAATATGTGCAATATTATATTAAATTATCAAAATGTACATACTAAAAGTGGAAAATATTGAAGAGTTGTACCTATCATTATGTTGTCAAATGCGCTAGAAGGTGATGAGAATGAAATTTGTCATCAAAGGAACGAGTGTCATGGATGTATGCATCAACTGATGTGGCATTTATTGAGAATGTATAAATATAGAAAATGTGATGACATGGAGGATGTGTGGATGGAAGGTAGAGAAGTGAAGTGGATTAGAAAGAAGAATTTAGAAAGTGAATGGAGAAAGGAACTTCATTGGAAATGAAGTGTTTATTATGAGCATACTTGAAAATAAATTAGGGTGAAGCTGCAGGAAGAAGGTTTGCACCTTCTGCTACAAGAAGTATTACTTGTTGTGCTTGTGGAATAGTGTCTCTAAATTACTGCATGAAATCGTTCTTGGTCTGGGGCTGATTGTAAAGATGAAGTTGATGACCATTGGCCAATAGTTTGAAATAAACTAGATCAACTATTGTTAGTTGGACTGCTCCATTGTCGGAGACATGATCTATCTCATAAGGTCCTAACCATTGTGTTTGAAGCTTACCTGAATTCTCGTGATACTGTGAATCAAATAGGAGTGCCCAATCACCTACTATGAATTTTTTGTTCTTTATATGAGAGTCATGCCACTTCTTCCTCTTTCTATGTACTATCTTTGTTCACTCCAATGCAGATTTTCCCATCTCATCCAAAGAGTTGAGATGTAGAAGATGGTCTCATTGTGTTGCGGGAGGAGATCAATGTTTAGCTTCAGAGAAATATGCAATTTTTTTTATGCTCAAATGCAATCAAAAATATAGTTTTTTCCCATAAAGAAACATAAATGGATTAAATCATGTTGTTATGTATGCTCAAACTGCTTCTGAAAGGTGACTACTCCAGTCCTAGCAGTTGAGTTGAACTATTTTTGTGATAATTGCTTCAATTTATCTGTTGGTGACTTTCCTCTAACCATTTTCTTCTGGATGGTAGGGACTGGATTTCCTATGTCTGATGTTGTACTCATTCATTAGTTTTTTTATCAGGGTGTATGTGAATTGTGCTCCTTGATCTATTACTAGCTCTCTTGGCACACCATAGTGGTTAAATATTTCTTCATATAGGAACTCTACTAATTTATTATCACGTGCATGTTTCATGGATTTTACTTCAACCCATTTGGTTACATACTCTATGCATACCATAATGTATGACTTTCCATTAGATGAAGGGTCTATAGGACCAATAATGTCCATGCCCCATTTATTGAATGGTGTGACAACCACTTGTGGATGTAGATGCATTTCATATAATTTTGTAGGATGACCCATCCATTAGCATTTATCACATTTCCTAGTATAATTGGCTACATCTTTATGAAGTGTGGGCCAGTAATAACCTGTTCTCAATATTTTCATAGTTGTCCTTTTAGCTACAAAATATCCTCCATAGGACTCATCATGACAAGCATGGAGGATGTCATAAGTTTCATCTTCACATACACACCTACTAATGACTTTCTCTAGACCAGTATAGAACACTATATTGTCAATCCAAGAAAATTGAAAACTTTTCTCAACGAACAATTTTCTTTCCTTAGGAGAGAAATGTGTAGGCATCTTGTCAGCTACAAGTTAATTTTCTATATCAACATACCATGGGCTTTTGATAGAAATATGGAACAAATTTTCATCAAGGAATGTATCATCTATCATAGAGGTATCAGTGTCATCATTTTGGAGTCTTGATTAATTATCAGCTACAACATTTTCTTTAACTAGCTTGTCATTATTGTTAGATCAAATTCTCATAAGAGCAAAAGCCATCTTGCTAACCTGCCTAAAATGATCAGTTTGTTCATAATATATTTTATGGTTGCATGGTCGGTATGAACAAATATTAGATATCATGTTACATAATGATGAAATTTATTCAAAGCATAGACAATTGCCAGTAATTCTTGTTTTGTGACTGTATAACTTATCTCTAGTCCATGTAAACTTTTATTGATATAGTAAATGGAATTTTCAAGGTTATTGGATTTCTGGCCTAAGATGGCTCCTATTACATAATCAGAAGCATCAGTATGGATATGGAATGGTAAAGACCAATCAGGTCTTCTAAGCACTAGTTTTGTTGTAAGAAGGGACTTGAGCTGCAGGAAAGATTCATCATAAGTTGGTGTCCATGTGAACACGACCTCTTTTGTAAGCAACGTGTATAATGGACTAGCTATTTGACTAAAATTTTGAATGAAATATCTATAATAACCAACATGTCCTAAAAAGGATCTAACATCATTTTTCTTAGTAGGTGTAGGAAATGTAAGAATTACCTCAATTTTTGCAAGCTCCACTTGCATTCTAGCTTCTTAGATGAAGTGTCCTAACACAACTCCTTCTTGCATCATCATGAAGCATTTTTCACTGTTCAGGGAAAGATTGTGCTCTTTATATCTGATCAACACTTTTTCCAAGTTTTCCAAAGCTTCTTCAAAAGTAACACCAAATGTAGTGAAATCATCCATATAAATTTCCATGCAGTCATGTGAGATGACAGTAAAAATGTTGATTACAATGCTTTGAAAAGTAGCTGGAGCATTACATATACCAAAATAAAATACATCATATGTATATGTTCCCCAAGGACATGTAAATTTTGTCTTTTCTTGATCTCCTGGAGAAATTCTAATCTGATTATATCCACTATATCCATCAAGAAAACATTATTTTTTATCGGCTAAGGTATCTAGAACTTCAATGGAAAGGAAAAATGATCTTTCTTTGTAGAATTGTTTAGTTATCTATAATCTTGATGTAGTCAAGGTTGGTGAATCCAATTAAGGATAGACCAACCTTGCAACCAAACCAATATGTAGCAGCAATACACAATAAGAACCATAGATCTGATATGAAATAGAAGTCTGTATTCATCAAATTACTGATTACATGCAATGTGTTGGGCTGTAAGGCCTTCCTAGCTACGACTAGATACAAAGAAAGTAATGGTCTACTAGATCTCGCAAGATCCAAATCTTTTCCACAACATCAACATTTAGCTAGCCCAAGTCTGCAACACACTGAACACAAGTAGGCACCCAAGAAAGATCTAAACTTGTACTCAAACTTCCAAGTAATCTTCATGTTCCTAAGCTCGTGGGATACTAACTTTCTTCTCCCAAAAAATCCCCCTAACATTTAGCTAAGAACCTACTTAAATACTAAATCCTAGCCACAAGTCGGCTCAATAAGATATACAAATATTAAATTCCAAAACATCAGTCGGCTCTCAAATAGCTTTACAAAATAAATAAACTCTCCAAGATGGCCCCCAACAGTCATCAAATCCACATATAAGATTGTAACACACCTGATCTAGGTCCCCACACATCTAATGGTCAATCCATAATATGAGGAGTGTGACCCAAATTAAATGCACCAGTCGACCAAGCTGATTCATCCAATAATTCCAGTCAGTAAGCAAGAACACTGAGTGCTAGTCAACTGACCACGCCAAGCATGACCAAGCAACACATTTATCACCAAGAAAATAGGAAATTGACTCCTTCAGTTGTCAAGCATTCTTTAGAGACCGAGCACCCAGGAAAACACTAAAACTGAGCAACCAATCTCCCAAACCAAGTAAGAATACCATCAAACCAAGATCAAAACCAACAATCTATCATCAAAGACAAACATATTTTTGGTTGATACAGGATTGCCAAGAATCCTAGGATGCTCTTGCATTAGACACCCCAAGTCAGAAATATTTTCTCATAAGGAAATCAGGAACGCCTCAAGGGAATCATAACAGGTATGCTAAATCTATTCTTCACCCATATCTCCTCTTGTCCTTCATCCCATGTAGTCTTCACTTCATTCACTATCTCATGGAGAAAGTTCTTCTGCTTTCCATTGTGCTTACTCCTCCGGTTAGCCATTGATAGCAACCAACTCTGACCACTACCGATCACAATAGTGCCTTGATAAGGTTCATCCTCCTCAATCAACTTAGTATCATCTATATCTCTCTGTGTCATAAATTTCATCATCTGATGTACCATCTCTATCAGAAAGACCATCTACCTCTTGATCTCAAAAAACTCTTCAGTTATATCATTCTCCTTCTCCTTCAAACTAGACTTTGTGGAAATAGGTTCTTCAACCTTTTGCTCTTGAGGTTTTTCACTGTCACATGGACAACACCTAATGACTCCACATCCCTTAGCCCCAGCCTCCCATAAAGGTATCATCTTATGCTGAGCTCCTTCATGCATAACCACATAAGTGTTAGCATGACCATCAAACAACACATTTATGTTAAACTGCCAAGGTCTACCGAGCAACAGATGATAGGCATCCATAGGAAACACATCACACAATATCTCATCATGGTAAGATCCAATCTAGAAATTAACCAAGCATTGTTCTTCAGCTCTAACCTTAGAAACATCTTGTATCCAACTAATCTGATGAGGATTAGGATGCTTCCTCTTTTCTAAATTCAATTTACTAACCATCTCTTCTGAAACAAAGTTCTCAGAACTACCACCATCAACTATGACATTACATACCTTATCCTTGCACTTGCATCTGGTTCTAAAAAAATTTCTTCTTTGTACTGGTTCAGAGACACATGCAGCTAACCTTCTAGTGAAAAGACATTCACCTTTCTCTGGAACATTCTCAATGTCTTCTTCAGCAACTAATGCAACTCTTTTCTTAGGACACTGCCAACTTCTATGACCAGCTTCACCACAATTATAACAAGTACCAGTGAACTCATTCTTCCACCTTCCTCTCTATCCACAATTCTTAGTAACTTGACCATTGCTAGATCCAACATCAAGCTTAGGATTCTCTATCACATTAGTTTCAACAACTGTCTCACCAGTCTTACCACCTCAGTTTCTACTATTATGTCTACCCTCAAACTTCTTATTCAGCTTCTCTTCAATCTTCAATGCCATCTGATAAGCATCACCTATTTTTGTCATCCGAATAGTGAGTAATTCTTCTTGAATACTAGGTGTCAAACCATAGACATACCTAGCAACCTTCTCTTTATCAGCTTCTAAATGACCAGTCCTAATCAGGAGTCTGTAAAACTCTTCAATATACTTTTGTATCTATTTGTTAGTCTGCTTCAAAGCTTGCATCTTCTTCAACATTTCCAATTCATAATCCACTGGAATGAATTGCTTCTTCAACTTGTCAACCATTCGGTTCCACTTAGTGATCTTTTCTTTTCCTCTTCTACCTCTTTCCAACTGAACTTCTCTCCACCAGATATTTACATGACCCTTCAACTTAGTCTTTGCAAATTTGACTCTGTTAGGATCTTCTATTTCTTCATACTCAAAGTGTTCATCAATCTCATTGATCCAATCAATCAATTCTTCTGGCCTAAGGCTTCTAGAAAATGCAAAAACTTCAATCTTAGGTATCTTTCCAATTTTAGACATAGCCTTCAGGATTCTATTTTCCTCTAGATCTCTGGCTTCTTCTACAGCTTCTTCAAAATGATCTTCTTCTTCAGATTCATCATCACTATCCTTTTTCAAGGTAGTCCTCTTTTTCTACATCAACTCCTCTTGTAGATCTTGCACTTGTTTCTGCAAAGCCCTAAAATCATCAAGACTGAATTCTCTAGCAGCCTCTTCCTCTAAGGTCTCACAATTTCTCCTAGGAGGCATCTTCAAATCAAGATCTAGACACAAACACACAAGATCCACTCGGCTCCAATAGGAACAAACTTTTCTCAAATAGGAACACACTTCGCTCAACCAGATCAACTTGCTCCAACAAGAACAAACCTTGCTTTGATACCACCTAATGCAGTCAATGTTGGTGAATCCAATTAAGGACAGATCGACCTTATAGCCAAACCAATATGCAGTAGAAATACACAACAAGAACCACAAATCTGATATGAAATAGAAGTCTTTATTCATCAAATTACCGATTACATGCAATGTGTCAAGTTGTAAGGCATTTCTGATTGCGGCCAGTTACAAAGCAAGTAATGGTCTACTAGATCTCGTAGGATCCAAATCTTTTCCACAACATCAGCATTCAGCTAGCCCAAGTTTGCAACACATAGAACACAGGTAGGCACCTAGGAGAGATCTAAACTTGTACTCAAACTTCCAAGCAATCTTCCTGTTCCTAAGCTCGCAGGCTACTAACTTTGTACTCCCAAAAAATGCCAATAACATTTAGCTAAGGACCTACTTAAATACTAAATCCTAGCCACAAGTCAGCTCAATGGGATATACAAATATTAAATGCCAAAATATCAGTCGGCTCTCAAATGGCTTTACAAAATAAATAAACTCTCCAAGATGGCCCCCAATAGTCATCAGATCTGCATAGAAGAATGCAACACACTAGATCTAGGTCCCCACATGTCCAACTGTCAATCCATAACATGAGGAGTGTGACCCAAATTAAATGCACCATTCGGCCAAGCCAATTCATCCAACAATTCCAGTCGATAAGCAAGAACACCGAGCAACAGAGGAAATAACCAAGTGCCAGTCAACTGACCACGCCAAGCATGACTGAGCAACACAATTATCACCAAGAAAATAGGAAATCAATGCCTTTAGTTGCCAAGCATTCTTCAGAGATTGAGCACCTAGGAAAACACTAAAACCAAGAAACCAGTCTCCCAAACTGAGCAAGAATACCATCAAACTAAGATCAAAACCAACAATCTATCATCAAAGACAAACATATTTTTGGTTGATATAGGATTTCCAAGAATCCTAGGATGCTCCTGCATCAAATCTACACATATTATCCATTTATCCCTCTTTTTAGGGACTATAACCAAAGGTGAAACCCATTTACTATCTGAGATTGGATAAATAAAACTAGCATTCAACAGTATTTGCAGCTCAGTCTTTACAATTTCTCTTAAGGTTGGGTTAATTCTTCTCTAAGGTTGGTGGAGTGGTAGACTTCCTTCATTGATATAAATTATGTGGGTACATATTTTTGGGCTCAATCCTTTCATATCTCCATAGTCCCAAGCAAAAGCTTTTTCATGTTTAGAAAGGAGTTGGGTTAACAATGTTAATTGTTGTGGTGGCAGTTTATTGTTAACATGAAGATTGTGGCCAGGTGAGAGCTCAACATTAGTTATTAGTTCAAACACTAATACCTCAGATATGGGGCTTGTAGGTATCTCATATGGTAATAATTGATGGATAATATCAGGTGCAACTAGAAGAACATAGTTTTCATAGGTAGACAACTACAAAACAGAGCTTTCAGAGATATCTTTTACTATGACATAGTCATTAGTAAGGATGCTTTGAATTACATCATCATCTTCTTATAGTTTTAGGAAGGATTTTATGTGTAACATCATCAGTTGAGAAACAAAGTTAAGCTCTTCTTCCTCATCTCCCAAATCTGGCCAAATAGGAGTACTTAAATCTAATTGTGGCTGGGTTGGAGAATATAATGCTAACTTCTTAATTGTTTGGCCATCTAAGATTATCACGTTACTTGATCTGCAATGATATTAGCATTAGTTGTGGCTAACCAAGTTTTTCTAATCATAACTATATATCTAGCAAGAGTTATCTTGGGTGACAATATCATGAAGTCAATAGGATATTCCCAGGAATCCAATGTAACTACTATATCTTCTATTATGCCATCTAGGGTGACAGTGGAACTGTCTGCAAGTTGTAAGACTATTGGAGTGGTCCTTAATCCCTCTATACTCACTCTATGCATAGTATCCTTAGTCATAACATTAATAGCAACACCCAAATCTATTAGAGTATTCTTCACAGACTGGCCATTAATTATCATATCAACAACTGGACTTCTAGGATCAAAGTACTTTGGAAAGACTATCTTTTCCAACATAATATTTGCAAGTTGACCTATAACATATACTATTTGGGGATCCTTTTTCTTGCATCTAGGCTTCTTGAGATAGACCTCCTTAATGGATTTTATGTAGAGAGGAACTTCCTTAATATCCTAAAAGAGTAGAATTTGTATATGCATGTTTTTCAATTGATCTAGGATATCAAATGGTGTTTCTCCCTTGGGTATAGGTTTGTCCTTCCTAAGCCTCTGAGGAAAAGAAGGATTAACTATGGTGTGAACATCACCTTGACTTGATGTATTAGATGGTGGGATTGTATTTGGAAAATTAGTTTCTGGAAGTAGTGCTAATGCTACAGGAAGGTCTGGAACTTTTGTAATAACAGGAGGTTCTGGTGCAGGTAGAGTAGTTCTAGATCTCAAGTGAGTATCATTTATTTCTAATGCATAGACAAGGTATTGTAGAGCATTAGTAGAATACATTGGTTATTGTTCTTGATTTTTGTTAGGATTGGGTTGTGGCTAAGCACGTAATTGTATTGGCCTTGGAGGAGGACTTGTGGCTACAAGAGGTGGCATAAGTGCCAGTTGAGACATTGGAGGTGGTAATGATTGATAACCAGGATTTTTATTAGGCCATTTTTGGGGTCATTTCCACTAGTTATATGGTTTCCAATTCCCTTGTGGTGGTTGCCATTAATTTTGAGGCTATGACCATTGGGTTTGATGTGATTTAAACCACTGGTTCTACTAAGTATTAGGTCAAGCATTTTTCCAAGTAGGTTGCGAATACTGAGAAGGATGTTGAGAATTCTGGTTCTTCCATTGGTTATTATAAGGATTAAAAGATTGTGAAGGCTCCTGAGGCATACCTTGTCTTGGGGCCATGGCCGACATTGAGAAATAAAGAATAATTGCTTATCCTCTCCTATTTTCCTAAACTCGGTAGGAAGGTGTTGGGTATCCAAATTTGCCATCAACTTGCACTGACAATACTTCTTTTACTAATGCAATTAGGATTGGTGAATCTAATTAAGGAAAGACCGACCTTGCAACCAAACCAATATGTAGTGGAAACACACAATAAAAATACAAGATCTAGAATGAAAAAAAAGTCTTTATTCATCAAATCATTAATAACATGCAATTTTTCAGGTTGTAAGGCCTTCCCAGTTACAGCCAGATACAAAGCAATTATCAGTCTACAAGATCTCACAGGATCCAAATCTACATCCCAACATCACATTCAGCTAGCCCAGGTCTACAACACACAGAACACTAGTAGGCACCCATGAAAAATCTAAACTTGTACTCAAACTTCCATGCAATCTTCTTGTTCTTAAGCTCGTAGGCTACTAGCCTTTCTTCTCCCCAAAGAATGAATGCCCTAAACAACTACCAAAACATCCTATAAATATAGATTCCCAGCCACAAGTCGACTAATGAAACAATTAACCCTCACAAATAATTAATAAATTCTAAAACATCAGTCAACTCTCAAATATCCTTACAAAATAAATAAACTCTCCAAGATGGCCCCAACAGTCATCAGATCTGCATAGAAGAATGCAACACGCTAGATCTAGGTCCCCACATGTCCAATGGTCAATCCATAACTCAAGGAGCACAACCCAAATTAAATGCACCCGTCGACCAAGCTGATTCATCCAAACAATCCATTCAGTAAGCAAGAACACCAAGCAATAGAGGAAATAAACAAGCACCAGTCAACCAACCACGCCAAGCATGACCAAGCAACACAATTATCACTGAGCAAAAGGAAACTGATGCCTTTAGCTACTGAGCATTCTTCAAAGATCAAGCACCCCGGCAACCATAGAAATTGAGCAACCAGTCTCCCAAACTGAGCAAGAATACCATCAAACCAATATCAAAACCAACAAACTACCTTCAAAGACAAACATATTTTTGGTTGATACAAGATTGCCAAGAATCCTAGGATGCTCCTGCATCATTTACTGCCAACACTGAGGGCATTATTTAGCTAGCTTTTCCTTAGCATCTTCATGCTTCTTTTTATCCTGTATTGTGTCTAGGTGTGTAGCAACATCATTGATAATATCTTATTTGAAATCTGACAGCAGGTTTGAGATTTCCATCTTAGAGATGCCATAGTTATTTCCTTTAGCAAGTGTGGGTCAAAATCCTCTACCCTTCTTTACTACTGATCTTGAATAGTTAAGGGATATTTTCTTAAAATCATCCCAAGAAGATTGAGATATGTCTCCTCTAGCCATAAGGTCCAGTGCTTCAAGACAGTTGTCATTTGCTCCCCTCAAGAAAATGAGTTTTTGTGAATCCTCCTGCAACGCATGTTGAGGATTCTTATGTAGATTGTACAAGAAGCATGAAATGTAATCTTCTAGAGTTTCATCTTCCTTTTGTGACATAAAAAAAATATCATATCCTCTCAAGTTGCCCCCTTTACAATACTCTTTATACTTTTGTAGAAATAGAGTCTGCATCTCATTCCAAACGGTTGTTGCATTAGCCCCTAATCCCATAAACCATCTTAGAAATGACTCCTTCAATTTTGCTAGAAATAACTTGAGTTTGTGACTATCATTGTTGTAGTCAAAACTTAGACAAAGAATGTCAAAATCAAATAGAAAGGTGTCAGGGTCTTCAATGATTAGGCCATATAACTTTGGAAGTGCAGCAATGGGTATATTTTTTAGATTAGCATTATTTATAAGGCTGGGAAGAGGAAATGGAAAGGTAGGTTATGCCATTATTGTAGGTACTTGGGAGTGAATTTATGGCTAGGAAATGACAATAGCTAGATGATTATTAGAAACAGATGCACTTGGGGTGGATTTATCAAGAAAATTGGTCAAAATTTCAACAAAAGGTTGAAGGTCAGATGGATCAAAAGGGTCTTCTACACATGAAGATGCTAAAAGAAATTCTAGACTTGCATCAACAAAAGGTAATTCAACTTCTCTAGATTCTTTGTTTAGATTAATAGGTTCTCTTGGAAGGAATCTTCCATAGACATCTCGTCTTCTTCCTCTTCAATGCATGCAATTAATTGGGTAAACTTGTGAAGCAAGTTTAGGACTACAAACTGTGTGTGTGAAAATTGTACTTGATCTGTAGACACAACACTCAGTAAAACATTAGAGGTTAGCTATAATCAAAATCATGCAAAATTGAAATCTAATCTAACCAAGCGATTTACTACCTTCTAATAGGTGCGAGATTGATGTTCTCAGATTGTAATCGAGATCAGTGACTTAGACGACACCTAAACGAAGGATTTTGAATGCAATTCTAGATGTGAAATTGAATGCAATTAAGCTTTTTTTTTTGGATTTTTCTATGCAATAAGAATGATATGAATCTGATATGAAATCTATGCTAGATGAAATTGATATGCTATGAATGCTATTGAAAACTGATATGCAATGCTAATCTAACAATGATATGAAAGCTATGAAATTCTATGCTATGATATGAAAACTATGCAATTGAAATTGATCTCACAAAGTTTTGAATTTGCAAGTTGATTCCTTAGCCTCCAATTCGACAGCATGATTGTGCAAAAATATGAGATGATTTGTGAAGAGCTGAGGCCTTAATTTATAGAAATCCCGGGCTTTGGAGGTGCATGGAAGAAAGCCATAAATCACTCAAATAACTCAGGTTGATTTTTGAGTTATCTGATCATGAAAGATAGTTAATTCTCAAAATCATGCAAAAATAGCTTTTTAACTCAAATTAGAGTTTAGATCAGCTTTTTGAACTCCAAAAGGATGTTGAGTTCCAAAAAGTCAATAACTTGCATTGATTTTCTGATTTGGAGTTTAACTGTTTCTTCTGAATGTGCATAATAATTAAGAATTAAATAAATAAATAAAATGATTTATCCTCAACTTAACTGATTTTTGAAAATAAATAATTAATTTATGGGTTAATTAATCATTTAATCAAACTTTTATTAAAAACTATAGTATTAAATAATGACAACATGCTTTAATTAATTAAATAAAGATTTAATCAATTATTCATAGGATATTGGATTTATTGTCAAAATTAAATAATATAATTAATAATAGATAAAATTTAATTTAATTAAACAATTAAGTGGCAAATATTAAATCTAATTAATTAAATATGGGAATATTCAATTAATCAAACTTAGGATAAATGTGATTTATCGCCAAATAATTATTAAATTAAAGATAATTAAGATAATTAAGAATATTACTAGGAATATTCTTCGATGTAGAATTTAAGATAATCAATTAGATTCGATGATGTGCAGATGTGCCTTAGGTTAGGACTTCAATGTCTATTTTGTTCGAGTTGATGATATAGGAGGTTAATGAACCTATAGCCCATTTTTGGGGTATTACACAAACTACTATCTAGAAAATAGGAAACTATCTAAAATGATTCAATAAGGTTCTCATCTTGATGCCATCCCTAGCAACGGCACCAAAAATGAACAGCCCCATAATAGGTAATAATAATCATGCCAAAGCTTCTCCTAGGAATAGTGTATTAAAACTAAGTATTATTTTCCCTATCATGAAGTGCATGAATAGTGTATTAAGACTAAGTATTATTTTCCCTATCATGAAGTGCATTTAAATTGTCAACCCAGGGATGTATACTCGAAATGGGACAACACGATTTGTGCACTAAGTCTCTCATTGAATTATTTTACTTAAGCTGTAGGAAGGAAAATACATGAAAGAAACTTACACTATTGTTGGAGGAAAGTAAACACACTTAGCTACTAAATGAAAATGACGATGACAACTATAAGTTCAACTTTAACCTATTCTACCAATCTAAAGCATTCACTGTGATGATCTTTGCAGGTGTTGCATGAACATACATAGGTTATAATGCTACAGAAGAGAACAATGAATTCTACTTGAAATGTTGTAAATGCTTAAACTACTTACTCTATTGTACTCTAATCCACCTATGAAGTGGGCCCCCTTGCTCAACTTCTACTAGCTATCAACACAATATTAACTCAAAATCACTCCTTACTGTATTTTCAGAAAAATTGATGACATCATCATAAAACAATACACGGAACTAAAAGAGTAACTTTACTTCAAGTTATAACAACAATACAATCATCTGAATAACTTGATTTCTAACAATCATATCCATTTATATAGAGGATTGATACTTATTTGAACATAAAGATAAGGTCTGACTAATTCATGCCATAAAGAAAGGAGAATATAATAGTCCACGATAGGATATCATAAAGATTGAATAAACACTTCAACAGAATATTGACTGCAAAGGAAATATAGCATAAGTGTGTTCCTATATTCCTTGAAATGATCATTCCTTCAATTCATCAGGCATGTCCTGTGGTATCATAATGGTTCTCTTCATCGTGATTGAGTCTTTTTTTCTTCTTCATCAATGTTTTCTGATCCACTCTCCAGTCGCTCCTCTTTCCCTAGCAGGTTAGTAGCACATGCATATATATTCAACTATTCAACCATTCAACTTAATCCAAATATTAGGACATACATTCAAACAATTATATGAAATACTACAACATATATATAATATTTAGCAAGGTATGTCAACTACTATCTACCCATAGGTTTTGTGGATTTGACTTTACTTATAACATGTACATAAGTTCAAGTACTTAAAAGACACAATAAGTATTTTGGAGATGTCTAGAACAGAACATAAAAGTAGCGTGAAACAAAGAAAAATTATTGCCTCATCAATATCCTTTTATTCTCATAGGACCATAGATATCAGTATGAACTAATTCCAATATTCCATTATATGAGTAAGACTTCTTTGAAAAACTTGATTTAGTCAACTTACCAATCTAACATTCCTTACACATAACTTTATCAGGCTTGCTCAATTTCGGTAAACCTATGACTCTATTTTTCTTACTAACTTTGATCGTGTTATCAAAATTTACATGACAGAGTCTTTTATTCCATAACCACACATCCTCAACTTTAAAAAACAAGAAAATTTTTGTAGCAATATCAAGGTAGAATAAGTTACCTTTTGATTGTTCACTGGTTCCAATCAAATCTCCAGCAACATCATAAATCTTCACCTTTTTGTTCTAAAATTCTAGTGGGTGACCAATGTTATTCAATTGTACAACACTCAACAAGTTTTTCTTTAGTCCTTAAACCCAATAAGCATTATCACATTTGATATTTTCATTCAACATAATGGGTCCTTTTCCTCTTATAGAACATGGAGCATCATTTCCAAATCTAACAAATCCTCCATCATATTCTTCTAAATTTTCAAACTTTTCAATTTCACCACTCATATGATGTGAACAATCATTGTCAATTATCCATGGGCTGCTTTTGGTAACTTGAGAAATAAGGGCTTTTTCATCTTCATACCTTTCTTCTTCTAAATCATCATTTATAGCAACATAGACAACTTCCTCACTTTCGTTTATGTCAGTATATTCTTCATCAGTTATTCCTTCCTCAGCTAGGTAGCATGATTTATTTCCTTTTATCTTTGTAGTCTCTAAAACTTCAATATTGGTTCTCCTTCTTGTCTCTTTTATCATTCATTTCATTATCAGGATACCTAGATGCAATATGACCAATCTTGTTGCAATTAAAACATTTTAGAGGCAGTTTACCTTTATACTTTCATTTTCCTCTCGGTAGCCTCTTTGCTAGCAGTGCTTCTAATTCTTCTTGTTCTTTTTCTTCAATTAGGATACTATCATAGTCACTTCCACCTAAACTATAATGATTCTCTCTTTCTCTTCTTGAACTACCAATGCTTAAAGATGAGTTAAAAGTTGTTTCAATCTTCGGTAAACTATTATCAAAATTACTAAGCTCAAATGCAATCAACACCTTACCAATCAAACAATCAAGAGTAACAATATTATTAGGTATGGATCTTAGTTCTTGAATAGAAGATACTTGAATATCATATTTAGGTGAAATTTTTTTGAGAATTTTTCTTACCACTTCTTCTTTAGTTAATGTTCCACCAACACCTTTGATAGCACTTACCACTTCCTTAATTCTAAAATTGTATTGTGCAATGTTCTCTTCTTCTTTCATTCTCATCTCATCAAATTTTCCTCTTATTCTATCAACCTTTTATTTTTGTACATGCAAATCATCTCCATAAACAAGTGCAAGTTTATCCCACATCTCTTTTATTGTAATACAGTCCTTTATGTTATTGAACTCAACATCAGTCAGGGAGGAAGCAATTTCAATCATTACCGAGTTGTGTTTCTTTTTTTATATCATTTGATCAAGTGTCATAGGTCCAGGAGGTGGTGGAGTGTAGTCATTATCCAAATGGTTGAGTGCAAAATCTCTAATTATAGATAGGTATAACCTCATCCTTCTTTTCCATGTTGAGAAACTCTCCTTGTTTAACTTAGGTACTTCTCTCCTATACGTCTTTGGATCTTTTACTCAAGTCTTTCAAACTTATCCCTTTAGAGTACTTATGTTTGATATCAATTGCTGGATTACAAAGGGGGGGATGAATCAGTAATCCTTGATTCTATGTACCTTTATAAATTTTCTCTAATTCAACTCCATGTCAACTTGGTCAAACAAACTTCAACATTAACCAACAATAGTAAATTAACTTTATCAATCAACAATCACATTCACAATAAACTTGAACAACACATATAACACAAGTATTTAACGTGGAAACCCAATTTGGAAAAAAAACCATTGTGGGAATTGTCACCCACTAAAGAAATACTCTTCTGAAGTATGCTCGGGTTGAAAGGCAATCTGGTTAAAGTTACTATGCACATTGTTAAATGTGGCACTATTAGGGGATTTTCCTTAGATCTATTAGGATCTACACCCTGTTAGGACTGGTTTGGTTAAAGGTCTTCAAACACTCTTCTAGAATGTCACCTCTTTCAAGGATTTACAATAAGACCATTAGGTCCACTTGGTTAAGAGATTTTTTTGTTACAAATGTTAATAAGAAATAGTATATAAATTGATCTGCAAATATGAAACTACCTCTTTCTTAATCAGATCCCTTGTGTTCTCTTTGTCTTCACTTCATTCCATCACTTTCCAGTGGCTTCAACACTTCATCAATCTCATCTTGCTAACTTAGATTTCAACCTTTTTCTTGTTCCCTACATTAGTCAGTGACGCATCAACCCTTCAACTTGCTAGCCTTCTCTTCATACAATTTCATACTTTATATAGACTTTTTTTTCCTCTTAATCTCCTTTATTACGTTTTCCTTTGATTAATCTTAGTCATCCAATTATCCTCATAAACTAATTCAATGAATTTAGAACTCATTAAAATGGTTTATCATCACCTTGGAACTTGAACTTTCTTGGAACTTGTACCTTCACTTTTTGCCACTTAGATCTATACCATAGATCATCACCTTAAATTTTCCTAACTGTAGATCTCTTTAACTAACTCTTCCTTATCTTTAGAATCTTCCAGATCATCATAGCTCATCATTAAATTTCATTCTAATCTTTGTATTTAATTTATGTTCTTTTCTTAGTGGCTAACTTCTTTTCATCAATCAAAATTCTATTTATGTTTCTTGGTAACTGAAACCTTCTACTTGGTGTCTTGAATTCCTTTCTCTTTACCAAAACTTACTTTCCTTTTACCAAATGACTTTTTCTTTCTCAGTAACCAAGTTGTTTTGTTTACCAACTTGATTAATCTTCTTTACCAACTTGCTATAATTAAATTTTTAGTAGAAAATAATTATATCAACATAACCTTATCATTGTCTGATATGTATTAGCTTCCCAATTATGTTCTTCAACTTCACAACATTTCACTTCCTCTTCTTGCTTAACTCACTCAACTTATACCATACTCTGAATGATAAGGTAACTAAATATAAACCAGAAATCAATTGATTGACATCAATGAAAAGATAATAAATAATCTAATCCTTCTACAATCTTGTATACCTTTTGCTTGTCCAAATAATGGTATTAGAAACCCATAGCGTTGGACTACCTATTTTATGATTGGACACCCTAAATGGTTTCTAATTAGATCATTCAGTCTCATTTAATTATCGACCAGAGACGTAAACTTGGAATGGCATCCGCAAAGTATATGCTTCAAACTCTCTTGATTTTCATGACTAATATATGGAATTCAAATGTATTGAGCTTTAGGAGTCTATGCTAATACAAGTAAATGAGTTATTCTAGAAAATAATTAATCACAGATAGGGGCTACTCTAACTGCCTATGTTGTAGGAATAGTCTACTAGTTATGTTACTAGTGGCTACAGGAACAGGAGAGTTCTACTTCACTTCTAAACAAGGATGAAAATGATTCCTACTCTAACAGAGTAATTCACTCACCAAGTGGGCCCCCTTGGATGAGTGAATGGAAAACACAATCAAGATAAAAGATTTGAACTCAAACTGTGCATTCTATTCATTCATGGAACACTAATACATTTGGGGGCATTTTGCGACGGCTATGTGTCGCAATAGCAACACCCATAGACGTCGCTATTTTTTAGTCACAAATTGCGATGTCTATGGGTAGCTGTCGCAATTGCGACACATATCCCGTCGCAATGTGACTAAGATTTGTTAGCGGCATGGGCATCGCCCCCCTATCACATGGCTTCGGAGGGCCGTCGCAATCGCGACGGGCCTCCCAAGCAATTGCGATGAGCGCCTGCATCGCATTATGACGGGTTCCCGTCGCAATTGCGACGCCCGTGGGTGGATTTAAAAAAAAATATTTATTTAATACATTGCTAATGAACCACATTAATGCTTTTTTCTTTCAACAAATGAGGACAGCCACTGTAAAGACAACATGATAATGTACACTCACTGTAAGGATAGTCACAAATGAGGACATCTTGCAGTGACTGTCCCTTGTGTAATTGCCACTTGAATGTATTGCTATTCAGCCACATTAATGCTTTTATTCTTCAACAAATGAGGATAGTCACTCTAAAGACAACATGATAATGTACACTCACTGTGAGTGTACATTATCATGTTGTCTTTAGAGTGACTATCCTCATTTGTTGAAGAATAAAAGCATTAATGTGGCTGAATAGCAATACATTCAAGTGGCAATTACACTAGGGATAGTCACTGTGAGATGTCCTCATTTGTGACTATCCTTACAGTGAGTGTACATTATCATGTTGTCCTTACAGTGAGTGTACATTATCATGTTGTCTTTACAGTGTCAATATATGCATTATTACTTAAACTGAAGAGTACTCTAAATAATATGTCATTGTGGAGTTCTGATTGCTTCCAATTTGATATACGCTTGTTCTACTTATGTATCCAGCATCATGTAAGAAAAGTTGATGCTTTTAAAATAGATTCATTTAGCCATGAAATGCCTGTGCATGTTACATACAAGATTCCAAGGCCCAAAACTGATTACTCATTATAATTCATGTACAGAATGATAATCAACCACAACGAGGCATGCGTAGGCGCTGCTTAGATTTTGAGGCATCAGAAGCTCATAGAACAAACTTGACCAATGGCTCATGGAATGCAACAAACTTATTGCCTAAAACAGGAGCATTGGTAACCACAGATGATGGTTTTGAAAAGAACACTTCACCATCAATGTCACGTGAGGGAACTGCAATTTCTGATGGCAAGCAACTTGTAGTATATAAGAAAGATGCAGGTACAGATGCTGGGAATACATTGCTAATGAACCACATTAATGCTTTTTTCCTTCAACAAATGAGGACAGTCACTATAAAGACAACATGATAATGTACACTCACTGTAAGGATAGTCACAAATGAGGACATCTCACAGTGATTGTCCCTTGTGTAATTGCCACTTGAATGTATTGCTATTCAGCCACATTAATGCTTTTCTTCTTCAACAAATGAGGATAGTCACTCTAAAGACAACATGATAATGTACACGGGCTGTAAGTGTACATTATCATGTTGTCTTTACAGTGACTATCCTCCTTCAAGTGGCAATTACACAAGGGACAGTCACTATAAAGGAAACATGATAATGTAGAGAAACGTTGTCATTTGTATTTTCAACAGTGCCAAGAGAGATTCCCTCCGCGAAATCACAGCTACAATTTCTGAGTACGTTGGGTTTATTTTTCTTTTGTCATTATTATGTAATCTGGTATTCAGCTGTTACAGAGCTAAAATACCCAGAAATGAGGACATATCTGTGTTGAATTTATTGTTAGCGGCTTTGGTTATTTAGAAGTTTAATTTTATTTGTTCATCTTTCAAGCACAAACATTTTGTGGACCGTAACATCTTCATTGTTTCGGGTATGCAATGAAACAGCCGTAACTTGCAACTACCTTCACGGTACTTGTGTACATTATCATGTTGTCTTTACAGTGACTGTCCTCATTCAAGTGGCAATAACACAAGGGACAGTCACTGTGAGATGTCCTCATTTGTGACAAGGACAGTCACACATGAGGACATCTCACAGTGACTGTCCCTTGTGTAATTGCCACTTGAATGTATTGCTATTCAACTACATTTATGGGCCCGTTTGGACCACAGCACACAGTAGCATCTACAGAGAAGAATATCCCAGGTGTAACAAGTTGTAAGAATATACCAACAGTTCTAAGAAGTTCCCTAGCACATAGTAGCATCTACAGAGAAGAATATACAACATGAGGGCAGCCACTGTAAAGACAACATGATAATGTACACTCATTGTATGTGTACATTATCATGTTGTCTTTACAGTGACTGTCCTCATTCAAGTGGAAATTACACAAGGGACAGTCACTGTGAGATGTCCTCATTTGTGACAAGGACAGTCACACATGAGGACATCTCACAGTGACTGTCCCTTGTGTAATTGCCACTTGAATGTATTGCTATTCAACCACATTTATGGGCCCGTTTGGACCGTGGTACATAGTAGCATCTATAGAGAAGAATATCCCAGGTGTAACAAGTTGTAAGAATATACCAACAGTTCTAAGAAGTTCCCTAGCACATAGTAGCATCTACAGAGAAGAATATGGGTCAACGAGGTTGACTTCAAAGCCATGCAATCTAATGGTAATATTAATATCATAATTTGACATACTATCAGAAATACTTCCTAAATAGACTATTCAATCTTATAAGAGATGGATTCATGAGAACTATTATTTATGAAATATGAGTCAATGACTTTAATTAAAAAAATTACACAATCTAATTCTTGTAAAAATATCAAAATTTGACACATTGAAAATACCTTCCAAAAGTATCGTTAATTGATTAATATGAATCACTACTCATGAAATATAATTTTATAAACCTAATCTAAAAACTACACAATAAAAATCTTAATAGCAATATTGTAAGAAACTATTCCCAAAAGCAAGCCTAACAAAATTTGATGAAAATAATTTTTGTTTCACTCAACTTTGACATTCACAACTTCCTCTTTTATTATAATAAGAAAAAAAATGTCTTTTTAGATATACCTCATGAACCATACTCGAATAATCTATCATTTTTCTTCTCAAAAACATATTTGCAGAGCCTGCTTCTTTTACTTGTTTGTACTTTTATCTCTCTGATGGAAAGGGTTCCTTCAGGACACATTTTTCCAAGTTCACTGCTTGAGATATTTGAGGAGGGTTCCCCTGCTTGAGTATCCATCCAACCCATATTCGAGTAGTTCTACAATTGCACAGTCTAAATTAATAATACTGACAATTGAATGACGAATGATGATACATAGAATTGATATAAACTAATCCTAAAAACACTAAAACATTATTAATATATTTATATTTCATAAATAAAATTGATATAAAAGATCTGGAAAGATACATTAAAAAATAGAAAAATAGTAATTTATAATAGAAGGAAACTTAAATTGCTATTTAAAAAAAAAACAAGAGTCTTAAATCTTATCATTTTGTTTCATTATCATCCATAAGTACACACCTCTAGCATAATAATTATATTTTACCACCCATAAAATGAAAAAAAGATTTTCACAAGAGAAATTGAAGCTAGATTATAAAAATGAACCATCTTATTGGAAACTGGAACTGTTATCATACCCAAAAGGACTACAAAATTTCACCTTATCATACCCAGATTGTTGCTTTGCCTGGCGGAGGGAAATTTGATCAGTAAAATTGACACAGAGTATGTTGTCTCCATTGTCATGCTGGATAACAAAACACCAACTTTAATGGGCATGTACTGTCCCTTGTGTAATTGCCACTTGAATGCATTGCTATTTGATGCAGGGGCATCCCTAATGCAAGCCAAAGACACCATGATTGAAGGAAGTTGCCATGAAGCCAAGGAGTCAAATCCTATCAATTGGAACATAAGATTTTCACCTTGGAGCTTTGAAGGATTGACTGGTGAAAGGTCCTTTTGATTGACAAATCAGAGTCTTTTTGAATGACAAATTAGAGTCTTTTTGAATGACAATAAATTAGAATAGGAGTTTTAGATGTTTTCTTGGTTTGTAATAAATATTAAGGATTGATTTTATCTCCTTATAAACATCCACTTGTTGGACACAAGACCCCTTGGTGACTTATAAACCTTGGGCATCTTTTGAGTCCTTGGATGAAATGAGCATAGTAAGTGTTTATTAGGTGTCTTTTAGATGTTGTTAAGAAGTTTGAAGGTCCAAAATAACTTTAATAAGGTTCCTAAAGTTTCACAACACATTTTTAACCTTCTCGGCAAAGTTGTTTGCAAAGTTGTAATGCAACTTTAAAAGTTGCTTAGCAAAGTTGACATTTGTTGGATAAACTGTTCTAACCACCTAGATGGTTGAACCAACATTTGGAGAGCCTATTTTAGGCTTCAAATGGTCGAAGACAGACAGAGAACCAGTATTGTAATCATTTTGCTTTCATAAAAAATAAAAATAACCCTGTTTTAGTGCATTTCTGGTGAAAAATGAACTCTGTATGGCTGTACGGATGGTGGTTGGATGATAAAATTTTCCTGGAAGTTGTAATAGTGACATCTGATGCTTTGGAAGTTGGTTTGATTGATTCTCTTTGTTTTATATCTAAGTTATTTCAAATTTTCTGTGCATTGTTTACAAACCCTCATTTTCAGGGTTTGACTGATGTAAAGACCTTAACTCACATTTCAACCATTGGAATTCCTTCTTCCTTGGTGGACTGAGAGTTAAGGATGTATATTTGTATATTCTAAAAGCCCTGACTACTCTGCATCACTATTGAACCACATTAATGCTTTTTTTCTTCAACAAATGAGGACAGTCACTATAAAGACAACATGATAATGTACACTCACTGTAAGGATAGTCACAAATGAGGAAATCTCAGAGTGATTATCCCTTGTGTAATTTCTGCTTGAATACATTGCTATTGAACCACATTAATGCTTTTTTCCTTCAAGTGGCAATTACACAAGGGACAGTCACTGTGAGATGTCCTCATTTGTGACAAGGATAGTCACACATGAGGACATCTCACAGTGACTGTCCCTTGTGTAATTGCCACTTGAATGTATTGCTATTCAACCACATTTATGGGCCTGTTTGGACCACGACACACAATAGCATCTACAGAGAAGAATATCCTAGGTGTAACAAGTTGTAAGAATATACCAACAGTTCTAAGAAGTTCCCTAGCACATAGTAGCATCTACAGAGAAGAATATACAACATGAGGGCAGCCACTGTAAAGACAACATGATAATGTACACTCATTGTATGTGTACATTATCATGTTGTCTTTACAGTGACTGTCCTCATTCAAGTGGCAATTACAGAAGGGACAGTCATTGTGAGATGTCCTCATTTGTGACAAGGATAGTCACACATGAGGACATCTCACAGTGATCGATTGTCCCTTGTGTAATTGCCACTTGAATGTATTGCTATTGAACCACATTAATGCTTTTCTTCTTCAACAAATGAGGACAGTCACTCTAAAGACAACATGATAATGTACACTCACTGTAAGGACAGTCACAAATGAGGACATCTCACAGTGACTGTCCCTTGTGTGATTGCCACTTGAATGTATTGCTATTCAGCCACATTAATGCTTTTCTTCTTCAACAAATGAGGATAGTCACTCTAAAGACAACATGATAATGTACACTCACTGTAAGTGTACATTATCATGTTGTCTTTACAGTGACTGTCCTCCTTCAAGTGGCAATTACACAAGGGACAGTCACTGTAAAGGCAACATGATAATGTAGAGAAACATTGTCATTTGTATTTTCAACAGTGCCGAGAGAGATTCCCTCCGCGAAATCACAGCTACAATTTCTGAGTACGTTAGGTTTATTTTTCTTTTGTCATTATTATGTAATCTAGTATTCAGCTATTACAGAGCTAAAATACCCAGAAATGAGGACATATCTGTGTTGAATTTATTGTTAGCGGCTTTGGTTATTTAGAAGTTTAATTTTATTTGTTCATCTTTCAAGCACAAACATTTTGTGGACCGTAACATCTTCATTGTTTTGGGTATGCAATGAAACAGCCGTAACTTGCAACTACCTTCACGGTACTTGTGTACATTATCATGTTGTCTTTACAGTGACTGTCCTCATTCGAGTGGCAATTACACAATGGGACAGTCACTTTGAGATGTCCTCATTTGTGACAAGGACAGTCACACATGAGGACATCTCACAGTGACTGTCCCTTGTGTAATTGCCACTTGAATGTATTGCTATTCAACCACATTTATGGGCCCGTTTGGACCACAGCACACAGTAGCATCTATAGAGAAGAATATCCCAGGTGTAACAAGTTGTAAGAATATACCAACAGTTCTAAGAAGTTCCCTAGCACATAGTAGCATCTACAGAGAAGAATATACAACATGAGGGCAGCCATTGTAAAGACAACATGATAATGTACACTCATTGTATGTGTACATTATCATGTTGTCTTTACAGTGACTATCCTCATTCAAGTGGAAATTACACAAGGGACAGTCACTGTGAGATGTCCTCATTTGTGACAAGGACAGTCACACATGAGGACATCTCACAGTGACTGTCCCTTGTGTAATTGCCACTTGAATGTATTGCTATTCAACCACATTTATGGGCCTGTTTGGACCACGACACACAATAGCATCTACAAAGAAGAATATCCTAGGTGTAACAAGTTGTAAGAATATACCAACAGTTCTAAGCAGTTCCCTAGCACATAGTAGCATCTACAGAGAAGAATATACAACATGAGGGCAGCCACTGTAAAGACAACATGATAATGTACACTCATTGTATGTGTACATTATCATGTTGTCTTTACAGTGACTGTCCTCATTCAAGTGGCAATTACAGAAGGGACAATCATTGTGAGATGTCCTCATTTGTGACAAGGATAGTCACACATGAGGACATCTCACAGTGATCAATTGTCCCTTGTGTAATTGCCACTTGAATGTATTGCTATTGAACCACATTAATGCTTTTCTTCTTCAACAAATGAGGACAGTCACTCTAAAGACAACATGATAATGTACACTCACTGTAAGGACAGTCACAAATGAGGACATCTCACAGTGACTGTCCCTTGTGTGATTGCCACTTGAATGTATTGCTATTTAGCCACATTAATGCTTTTCTTCTTCAACAAATGAGGATAGTCACTCTAAAGACAACATGATAATGTACACTCACTATAAGTGTACATTATCATGTTGTCTTTACAGTGACTGTCCTCCTTCAAGTGGCAATTACACAAGGGATTTGTGTTTTCATTTGTGTTTTCAACAGTGCCGTAACCCTCCGCGAAATCACATCGGGATATAAGGGCAAAACAAACAAGAACGTTGTCATTTGTATTTTCAACAGCGCCGAGAGAGATAAACAAACTTAAAACTCAGACTTAAGAAAGATGAAGGCAATGCTTCAAAAGGCCGATGCCCTAAATATGGGAAAACACAATACCACCATTAAACATATTAATGTGAGCCTGATTTAAGTGTTATAATGTGTACGTTTTAATGTTTTTAATTTTTATGTGATGCTTATGATGGATGTGATTATGATTATGATGTGATTATGCTCATGATAATTGAATTACGTTTGCAGGAAATTGAACCCCTTTCAAGAGCATCCCGCACAGTCTCATGGATCGACAGGTATAAGTCAATACACCTTATAGAAAGTCTATTTAATACACTTATCAATAGTAAGATTGATGTCTTCTAAGATCTCTCCCATTTGCAGGTACCAGCAAATAGGTATTTGTCAGAAGTGTCTTCCTCGGGTGAGGGAAATATAGGAATAGAAGAGGAAAGTGAGACATGCAGTTTATCTAGAATAGGGAGATTAACTAGAGGTCAAAGGACTAGAAGGAAATTCAATAAACACATGAAATTTTTCCTTGCTCAAGGGGGGTCATGTTCTTATGATGATGAGATGAAAGGCGACATCGAGGTGCCCTTGAGGTACCAACATCTACAGAAACATTGGGTACCCAAGGAACTTCCTCCAATAAACACTGATTTTTGTGTTAATGAGAGGATATATCGCATAGCACCATCATCATTACATGGTTTGGGCCTATTTTCTATGGATGGCATAACACTTAAATCAAGCAACTGTACAAAAAAAAAAAAGACGACTTACAACCGATTTATTTTGAAGATTAAGAAATAATTTATTACAATAACATCTTATAATTTATTACCTGTCACTTTCCTCAATCTACCTTTCCCCATCAAGTACTCCCCTTTTAATTTTTTAAAAGGGTCAAGATCCCAAATGCGATCTACATGGATATTTGAAGCAAACTTAGGAAGATATTCAGTAATGTACACCATAGTCTGGTATACCATGTATCCCTCTACCATAGAACCCTCAGGATGTGCTCTTTGTCGAACCAAAGCCTTCAAAGATTTCAAGTGCCTCTCAACCATCCACATTGACCTAGTGTGTGCATGTCCACACAATTCAATCTCCTCAACTTGGTGTATGAGGTAGTGTTCTTGTGCATTGAAAAAAGTTGGAGGTAGACACTTTTGCATTTCACATAATAAATGAGGAATTCTTCTCTTCCAATAGTTTATATCTTCTTTATGGATTTCTTTAGATGACAACCACCTACATTAAGAGATTCAAGTCACAAAAAAATATAAATACGAGACTTTACAAAATAATATACAATAGATTACATAGCAAGAAAAACAAATCGTGAATATAATAAATATATACAACAAATTGAACAGATATTACTGCTTACCTCATGTATTTTCCAAGATCATATATCACCTGTTTGATGTTATTGTTGAAGTGCTCTGGGAGAGATAGAGGTAGCACGTACTGCAGTAATTATAAACCAATCATTTCATTATTTTATAACATAACATAATGAATAGTACACGTAGTTTATGAATATATTGTAAATACAGAAGAACATAACTTACCTTGATGAAAGTATGCCAATCATGCATTTTGAGCCCTGGCGCAAATTAACTTTTCTTTGATATGAGATTGCTTATGTTCCCAGCAAATCCTGTGGGAAATTGAATTTTTCGTATGACTTCTTTTATGGCATCACTTTGCTGCTCCGTTAATAACCAAGGAAGGGCACTTATATTAATCTGATCTCTATTGCTATTTGAGTGAATGAAATTCTTCAGTGCATGATTGGATTCATGAATTTCATTACAAATTTTGACAATTTTTTCTTTGTCACGCCTTCCATCCAGTATTTTCCACAATGTCTCTGTTATATTCTTTCCAACATGCATAAGATCAAACAAATGCACAATTTGTAGGTTCTCGTAGTAGGGCAACCTACTAAATTGTCTGGGATAGCTTTTTAGTCCCTTTGGAAGGTTGTCAGTAGTGCCTTGACAACCTTCACGATCATCAATTACATAATTAGTAAACAAAAATCACAATAGAAATATATAAATTACAAACATAAACCATTAAGTGGAACGACATTACTTCGACGATTAATTCTATTATATTCCAACTTCCATAGGCGAGGTGTCATTCTTCATGGCTTTGATGTAGTCTCTTCTTTCCCATTGAAAAGATGTTTTTCCATACTTCGATACTTATGATTCCTGTGGAGGAAGTGTCTGTACTCATCAAACACATGCTTTCCTAAACTTTTTGAATGACGAGATTTCATTTTTGGACCACAAACTGGACATGCAAATTTTCCCTTTGTTTGAACACCTACAAGATAATGATATAATTGGATTATTAAATATGTTGATTTTTATAATTAGAATTATCATGCGCAACTTGAATTCACTATAACATACCACAAAAATGTGTTAGCCCTGGGGCATCATGTATTGTCCATACAAGTATTGCATGGAATTGAAATTGTCTTTGTCCTATTGGTCTAGACACGTCATACATAGTGACACCGTTCCATAACTCCACCAACTCGTCAATAAGAGGCTCAATATATACATTCATATCTTTAACTTGATATTTACCTACTTGAATGAATAGTAACATTACATAATTATTGTGACCATTTTACTGTAAGATTTGTAAGTACATGTAAATTAATAACTATCAAATGATAAAATACCTGGAACAATCATTGCCAACATAATGTGCTCCCTCTTTATTGACATCCACGGAGGAATGTTATTGTTGATAACAAAAATAGGCCACACCGAGCAAACAGATCTCATCTCTCCAAATGGATTGACACCATCCGCTGCCAATGAAAGCCTGAGATTACGAGGTTCTTCTTTGAAGTGTTGCCACTTTTCCTCTATGTGCATAAATGCTGAACCATCCGCAGGGATTCGAATAATGTCATCTCGACTTCTATTGCGTGCATGGTAATCCATAAATTGTGCCAAGCTAGTACACCTGAATAATTGTCGCATCCGTGGAATAATGGGGATGTAACGAAGAACCTTGTGAGGCACCTTTTTTGTTATTCGATCTGTTCGATATCTACTTGTATGACATACAGGGCATTGTGTTGCAAATTCATGTTCTTTATAATATATAATATGATCATTGGGACAAGCATGTATTGCTTGATACTCCATTCCAATATCTTTCATAATAGCAGATAATTCTCGATATGAGCGAGGTAGAATATTTGATGGTGGTAACAAAAACTCGCCTATCAATCTACAGCAAAAAATATAAGTTTTTAATATAAACAATATTAGTGGTACATTATTCACCCTTTGTTAACTATAAAGACATATATGACATACCTTAACATACGTGACATTGTTATGTTGGATAAACCATTCATAACCTTCAAGTTCAACAACAACAATATAGCAGAGAGAAGAGTTGTTTGGGAGTCTTTGTATAGGGGCTCGTATGCCTTCTCAAGTAGAGGTACATCGAGGCTATCATCATCATCATGATCAGATCCGCTTGGACTAAATTTGTCATGGATCAATGTATTTATACCATCATCTTCAATTGTGTTTTCTGGCGCATGATCGTCATCTTCCATGGGATCATTATCTTCACCTTGGATATTCGCACCCCCATGTTCCTCCATATCATGTACTTTCCTGGGGAGATCAACCTATATAAAATTGATTAACATAAATAAACCATGATCTTCAACTCATCATCAAGTGATTTCATATGTATATAAATTGTTAAAATGATATAATGAACAACTTACCAGTGGATGATAGTCATGCCCCCCTTCAATGTGACCATTCTCCCTACAATGTCTCTTAACTGTTTTGATTAGCAGTCTTCTACGGTTTAAGCCCTTACAAATTTTGCAGGGACAATAACATTTTCCATCACCTTTTCTTTTCAAGTTAGACCACAATCTAGCGATTGTCTCCCTATTTTGTTCTTCACTTATATTATCTGACATGATCGTTCTTCGCAGGAAGCAAAAATTGGGCTATGAAAACTTCGGTCTACAACTTTCAGTGACTAAGCAAAATTGTCAAAAGTACACAAATCTTCTTAGACCTAGTTAAATCCTTTAATATTTTAAAAGTCTAGTTAAAATATACATTAGATTAAAAAATATACAATTTTCATGCCTGAGCACATGGCTACGACTAGTGCAATGGTCTTCTTGCTTAGCTCTAGAAGCTCTCTAGCAATCAAAACATATAAGCTACAAGGCCTAACAGCAATTTCAAAACATATAAGCTACAAGGCAAGACATATTACATGACATGGCAAAAGGATTAAAATATACATTAGATTAAAATATATACAATTTTTAAACCTGAGCGCGCGGCTATAACTCGTGCAATGGTCTTCTTGCTTAGCTCTAGAAGCTCTCCAGCAATCAAAACATATAAGCTATTAGAATTCATTAACTTTCTGTAATTGGAAAACTCTATTTGATATTAGACCGTAAACTACTACTATTCTCTCCATAAGAACTAAGTACAAAATTCTTTCAAGTTCACATCCATGATTCCCTTTAGATTAAAATATACAGCAAAAATAAGCTAAAAGTCTAGTTAAAATATACATTAGATTAAAAAATATACAATTTTCAAACCTGAGCGCGCGGCTATAACTCGTGCAATGGTCTTCTTGCTTAGCTTTAGAATCTCTCCAGCAATCAAAACATATAAGCTACAAGGCCTAATAGCAATTTCAAAACAAGGGTCATCAAATGAACCAAAAACAATGTGTGCAAACAATACCTTGTGAAGTGGTATAGACAATTAGAAGATGCTACTATGTGCTAGGGAACTTCTTAGAACTGTTGGTATATTCTTACAACTTGTTACACCTGGGATATTCTTCTCTGTAGATGCTACTGTGTGCCGTGGTCCAAACAGGCCCATAAATGTGGTTGAATAGCAATACATTCAAGTGGCAATTACACAAGGGACAGTCACTGTGAGATATCCTCATGTGTGACTGTCCTTGTCACAAATGAGGACATCTCACAGTGACTGTCCCTTGTGTAATTGCCACTTGAATGAAGTCAGTCACTGTAAAGACAACATGATAATGTACACATACAATGAGTGTACATTATCATGTTGTCTTTACAGTGGCTGCCCTCATGTTGTATATTCTTCTCTGTAGATGCTACTACGTGCTAGGGAACTTCTTAGAACTGTTGGTATATTCTTACAACTTGTTACACCTGGGATATTCTTCTCTGTAGATGCTACTGTGTGTCATGGTCCAAACGGGCCCATAAATGTGGTTGAATAGAAATACATTCAAGTGGCAATTACACAAGGGACAGTCACTATGAGATGTCCTCATGTGTGACTGTCCTTGTCACAAATGAGGACATCTCACAGTGACTGTCCCTTGTGTAATTAAGTATTGTGGGGAAGCATTCTAAATAACCAAAGCCGCTAACAATAAATTCAACACGGATATGTCCTCATTTCTGGGTATTTTAGCTCTCTAACAGCTGAATACCAGATTAAATAATAATGACAAAAGAAAAATAAACCCAACGTACTCAGAAATTGTAGCTGTGATTTTGCGGAGGGAATCTCTCTCGGCGCTGTTGAAAACACAAATGACAACCCGCTTGATTTCGCAGAGGGAATCTCTCTCAGTGCTGTTCAAAACACAAATGACAACCCGCTTTGTTCAAAACACAAATGATAACCCGCTTGATTTCGCGGAGGGAATCTCTCTCGGCGCTGTTGAAAACACAAATGACAATGTTCCTTTTTTTTTTTGCACTTATATCCCGACCAACATAAGGTCCATTTGTAATACAACATGATAATGTACACTTACAGTGAGTGTACATTATCATGTTGTCCTTAGAGTGACTATCCTCATTTGTTGAAGAAGAAAAGCATTAATGTGGCTGAATAGCAATACATTCAAGTGGCAATTACACAAGGGACAGTCACTATGAGATGTCCTCATTTGTGACTATCCTTACAGTGAGTGTACATTATCATGGTGTCTTTAGAGTGAATGTCCTCATTTGTTGAAGAAGAAAAGCATTAATGTGGTTCAATAGCAATACATTCAAGTGGCAATTACACAAGGGACAATCACTATGAGATGTCCTCATGTGTGACTATCCTTGTCACAAATGAGGACATCTCACAATGACTGTCCCTTGTGTAATTCAAGTGGCAATTACACAAGGGATAGTCACTATGAGATGTCCTCATTTGTGACTATCCTTACAATGAGTGTACATTATCATGTTGTCTTTAGAGTGACTGTCCTCATTTGTTGAAGAAGAAAAGCATTAATGTGGTCCAATAGCAATACATTCAAGTGGCAATTACACAAGGGACAATGTCATGAGCCGTGACATATTGAACTTAGTATAATAATAAAATGATTAGATGATATATAATAATCTATTATTAACGGTATATAACAATAATATATAATTATTATCAAAAGATAATAATAATATATAGTTAGCATAATAAGTAATATGTTAATTAAATAATATTAAAATATTAATAAATAATATAATTATGATTATAATTATAATATAAATTAATAATAAATAATTATTAATAAATTATATATATTATATTATAATAATATATTAAGTAATAATATTAAATCAATTATTGATATAATAATTTTAATATATAAATAATATTAATAAACCTCTCAATATAAAACAATATGTTATCACTATAATAATATTTATTATAATATTATTAATATTACTAACATCATTAATTATAATATTTAATAATAACAATAACATTAATAATAATAATAATAATAATAATAATAACGTTTAAAGCAATATCGAATATCTGTAATCGATATACATCTACATTAAACATCTGCATTATCTATCACGATGAGGAATGAAGAAGTGATACAACAATCACTAGTCATTACACATCGATACCATGAGAGGATGATTAATGAACCAAATACTATGAAGTCAAGATCAACATGATATGAATAAGGGATAGGTCGCTATGTGTTTCAGAAGATGTATTGATAAGCAAGAAGGATAACCATTCATATATTATAAATAATCATTAATTGCACAAGTTTAGACAATGACATATCCGATAAAGCAATATCAAACATGAAGACCCGCTAGAAAATATGCACCATCACTTCCTATGTTATCATGACAATAACATAAACTAGATTGAATTCTACTATCTATATCAATAGACACCACATAGGAGGATATCGACTAAAGGATTGAAAGATTATCGATTGTCTGAGATAAACCACATCTTGTAGAAACACAAAAGCATCAGTGATTATATCACAAGCTATTGATGAATGAGGCATCAGTCATGGATAATAAGTACAATGTATCCTTAAGTATTAACAGGAATGGAAGTCAATTTGAAGATCAAACTCCATTACCAGCAATCAACCAATAAATGGACAATTATCAGAAAATGATATCGACTTATATCAGAGTAGAAAGATTGGATATAATCATAACAATATGGGATAAGGCAAGAGTTAATATCGATTGACTAAATACTAATGATAGTTAGACCAAACTAATACAAACACAATGGATGTTAACTATTGGTTGCACTACCAATTAGGGAAGATTACCTTCATAAAAAGATTTGATATTGAGTCAATCTGGGAGTTATCTATGATCAGAAAATAATGAAATAATATTATGTGAACTGTCGGATTATGGAAAGGTGTGATTAAGAAAGGGACATGGAGGAAGAAACAAGACACGTCTCATTCATAGCATCTCTTCATTTGTTAAAGACAATATAAGAATGCATTCTCGTCAGTCACTCAAGGCATCATTAGAACTTTATTTACTTATCCATATTTGGATATACTCAATAGAGCATCTGCCTTTGGCAGTTTGGTTTCAAGTTTATCATTGCAGATCAGAGACAACACCATGATTGCACAGATAGAAAGGATAGTCAGAAATAGCATCAATATTTGAAGTTGCAAGCATATAATTCAGAATCTGAAATAGCAACATATCACTCATAGTGATATTACACATTTGCATAATTACATCATCATATCAGACACAACAAATACATTGCTCTAAGCAATACTTATTGATTGTATATCGATATTGTTTATATCAGACATACCATCATTATACTATCACTATAAGTGATAGGAAACATCATATTCATAGCATATTTCATATCATTATATCCGACAGTGCTATTAAACATATTGGTATCAATATCATCTTGCACACATATTGTGATTGAATCTGAAATAGCGGTTGATATCTTAAGTAACCTCCATTACTTAGTTTAATTGTAAGTATCTGATAGAGTAAGTCTGAGAAGTGGAGTAATTGTTCCTATTTTCTAAGTTAGCCAAAAAGGGGACATTACAGACAATCACTGTGAGATGTCCTCATGTGTGACTGTCCTTGTCACAAATGAGGACATCTCACAATGACTGTCCCTTGTGTAATTCAAGCGGCAATTACACAAGGGACAGTCACTGTGAGATGTCCTCATTTGTGACTGTCCTTACAGTGAGTGTACATTATCATGTTGTCTTTAGAGTGACTGTCCTCATTTGTTGAAGAAGAAAACATTAATGTGGTTCAATAGCAATACATTCAAGTGACAATTACACAAGGGACAATCACTGTGAGATGTCCTCATGTGTGACTATCCTTGTCACAAATGAGGACATCTCACAATGACTGTCCCTTATGTAATTCAAGCGGAAATTACACAAGGGATAGTCACTATGAGATGTCCTCATTTGTGACTGTCCTTACAGTGAGTGTACATTATCATGTTGTCTTTAGAGTGACTGTCCTCATTTGTTGAAGAAAAAAAGCATTAATGTGGTTCAATAGCAATACATTCAAGTGGAAATTACACAAGGGACAATCACTGTGGGATGTCCTCATGTGTGACTGTCCTTGTCACAAATGAGGACATCTCACAATGACTGTCCCTTGTGTAATTCAAGCAGCAATTACACAAGGGATAGTCACTGTGAGATGTCCTCATTTGTGACTATCCTTACAGTGAGTGTACATTATCATGTTGTCTTTAGAGTGACTGTCCTCATTTGTTGAAGAAGAAAAGCATTAATGTGGTTCAATAGCAATACATTCAAGCGGCAATTACACAAGGGACAGTCACTGTGAGATGTCCTCATTTGTGACTGTCCTTACAGTGAGTGTACATTATCATGTTGTCTTTAGAGTGACTATCCTCATTTGTTGAAGAAGAAAAGCATTAATGTGGTTCAATAGCAATACATTCAAGTGGAAATTACACAAGGGACAATTGATCACTTTGAGATGTCCTCATGTGTAACCTTTGTGAAGGCAAGTGCCAATTTGTACCCAAGTTACCAATATTGTGGCAAAAGTGGGAATGAAGCATTTAGGGGTCAAATTGGGAAAAGAAGTGTAGAAGTGGCCTATGTGAGGTCTAAATAGCCTAACTAAGTCATGGTTAGGGTCCTATGGTGTTTGAACAATAAGTTTTGAACCAAAATCCCAAAGGTTGTAACAAGTTGTCAATGTTGTCATTCACAACATTGACAACATTTGTGCAAGGGAGCATTTTCGAGTAAGATGGTTATGTAACTATATGAAACCATTGAATTAGGCATCAGATCAACTATAAGAGGCCTCCATCGATCTGTGCAAAAGGTTGGGGGGAAAAACATTTGGAATTAAGAAGATTTGTAGAGTAACACGGTTTTAGTGAATTCTTGAGTTTTTTTGTTTCTTTGTTTTCAGTTGATTAATGGATTAGATAGCTCGCAGTGTCTATTGGAAAAGTTAGTACAAGTTGTTTTTTTATTCTGTGTTGTGTTTTTTTTGAGTTTTGAAGCATTCCAACTAGTTCGTTAATTCTTTTGTTAAGTACCCTATCATTGGTTTGAACCAGGCAGGTTGAACAAATGGAGTCTTAGCTCATCATTCCATTGTCAATTTTGTATGGGCTCTTGGAATGGGTGAGGAGACTCCATGTACTATATGTTTGGAAGGAGGGGCCCTGGGAAGCTCATTTTCTATGTTTGCAATGATGTCCTAGGTGAGTCAGTTGAGCACAGTTAGGGATGACAAATCATTACAAGAAGATTACAACAAGTTGAATGCATTGGTTGCTTCAACTAAAATCTCATGGAGAGGTAGACACACATCTAAAGAAGCCCCAAGTCAAATTAGAAGATTGGGTGAGTTTCTTTGGCTGCTAAGAAAACAAACTCTTAGTCAGACTGTCCAAGTTGTGTCAAAATACTTTTTTTCAGGCATGGCTGTAGCAGTTGGTGTACAAAAAATCTAGGAGGAGAAGACCTTAGATATCTTGGAGTTCTCAATAAAGGGCATCTGAATCCTAAGCCCTTTAGGTGGCTTAATATAAACAAAAAGGCTTGACAAAGGCCTAATTGCTAGCAGCCTATTTTTGGGTGCAATTGGCATGGTTTGATGAACCGGATTGAAGTACTGATGAAAAGTATAGGTGAAGGAGTAATATTGAAACCAATAGAGGTCCTAGTGGCCAGCCTCTCCATGGAGTAAAGTTCTAGTTGAATGTGTTTCAATTTGTGAAGACAAGACTAGGAGTGTCCTAGTAGCTAGATTGGTATTGAGCAGAGTTCGTTGTATTTCTTGTTGGTGTGCACTAGTTGAAGGAGTGGGATCTTGGGTAGAGATACCTAAAGAGTGTAGGGATAGTTAAGTACCCTATCAAGTCAAAACATTGGCCTAAAGAGACCCTAGTGAAGGATAGGGAGTGAGCAAGACAAAGTGTTACATCAATTAACAAGATCATTTTTTGGTAATTGTGTACATTATCATGTTGTCTTTACAGTGACTGTCCTCATTTGTTGAAGAAGAAAAGCATTAATGTGGTTCAATAGCAATACATTCAAGTGGAAATTACACAAGGGAATATCACTATGAGATGTCCTAAGTGTGACTGTCCTTGTCACAAATGAGGACATCTCACAGTGACTGTCCCTTGTGTAATTGCCACTTGAATGAGGACAGTCACTGTAAAGACAACATGATAATGTACACAAGTACCGTGAAGGTAGTCACAAGTTAGGGCTGTTTCATTGCATACCCGAAACAATGAAGACATTACAGTCCACAAAACATTTGTACTTGAAAGATGAACAAATAAAATTAAACTTCTAAATAACCAAAGCCGCTAACAATAAATTCAACACAGATATGTCCTCATTTCTGGGTATTTTAGCTCTCTAACAGCTGAATACTAGATTACATAATAATGAAAAAAGAAAAATAAACCCAACGTACTCAAAAATTGTAGCTGTGATTTCACGGAGGGAATCTCTCTCGGCGCTGTTGAAAACACAAATGACAACGTTCTTTTTTTTTTTGCCCTTATATCCCGATGTGATTTCACGGAGGGTTACGGTGCTGTTGAAAACACAAATGATAATGTTCCTTTTTTTTTTTGCCCTTATATCCCGACAACATCGCAATTGCAAGTTAGGGCTGTTTCACTGCATACCCGAAACAATGAAGACGTTACGGTCCACAAAATGTTTGTGCTTGAAAGATGAACAAATAAAATTAAACTTCTAAATAACCAAAGCCGCTAACAATAAATTCAACATAGATATGTCCTCATTTCTGGGTATTTTAGCTCTCTAACAGCTGAATACCAGATTACATAATAATGACAAAAGAAAAATAAACCCAATGTACTCAGAAATTGTAGCTGTGATTTCGCGGAGGGTTACGACGCTGTTGAAAACACAAATGACAACGTTCTTGTTTTTTTTGCCCTTATATCCCGATGTGATTTCGCGGAGGGTTACGGCGCTGTTGAAAACACAAATGACAACGTTCTTGTTTTTTTTGCCCTTATATCCTGATGTGATTTCGCGGAGGGTTACGGCGCTGTTGAAAACAAAAATGACAACGTTCCTTTTTAATTTTGCGCTTATATCCCGACAACGTCGTAATTGCCACAGTGCAAAATGTATTCTCGTCGCAAATTGCGACGGTGTCGGGCTATATTTAAAAAAAAATCCAAAACCGCATGACATTTGCCTGCCGTCGCAAATTGCCGTCGCAATTTCACCCCAAATGTATTAGTGGAAAATGAGTGCACTTGGATTAAAAGTAAAATAATACTGCAGATACAATAGTTCTATTCAGAAAATTGACTAACTCTCAAGAGTTACAACAATCATTTTATTTAAAGGAAAACTACAACTACTCCCTAAATCTAAGATCACTCCATAAATGAGGATCATTATAGATTCATAAAGTCTTATAACAGAAATAGCATTAATCAGGCATAAGTCCTCCTAGAATATAGCACGTTGTGGGTGCTAGATCCACATGCTACATATAACAGGAAATGGTATTGACTTATTCTACTTGCGAAGATCTTGCAACAATGGCTGGGTTTGACTTCTTTAGTACCACTATGTCGATCCTTGAATACGACATGACTAATACTTGAAAAATAATTAATGCACACACAACCTTCGATACATACATATTCACATCATTAATATTAGGAAGAAAGTGTTAAGCTCTAATTAATACTCTTACAAGGCATATGGCTATAGGAACGAAACTACCCAAAAACATAGCATAGGAAAAATAACATTCATTAGTATATATAACTACTTTATTCTACCATTTATATCCACTAGTTTCAAGAAAATATACCATGACCTTTTACCATCCACATTCCTTCTTCGTGTCTTCACATATATAAAATATACATATAAAAACCATAAGTTCATGTGTCTATTTGCAAGTAAACTGCTTGAAAGAAAATAAAAAGAACTTAGAAAGATGGCCATTTCAGAGGCTCATCGTCTTTGATCTTAGTCAGTCTTCATCATCATTACCATTAGTTATAGTAACAGGAAGAATAGGATGTATCCAAGGAGGAATGATTTGATTATTGTGTCTAATAGGTTTGGATTGAGGTGTTGTGGTTCAAGATATGTTATATTGACTATGTAATTATGAATTTTTGGTTGCCTTAAGTTGTAAAACATTTTATATATCATTTTGATGTATTATGAGGAGTGTGTGTGGAAGAGAAAGATCGTGAATGCAGTTTTGCAATTGTAGGGTTTGGATGGTTTGCATGTAAAGTAGAGATTGAGCTTGAATTGGATGTGTACTAGTAGAGGAGTGTTATTTTCTCATATCACTTTCACTTGTTGATTCCTAACAGTTTCATCAAGATAAAATCCCTTAACCTAGTAGACCCTAATAGGTCTGATTTGTAAATCCTTTAACTATGTGACTCTTTAATTAGGGTTTGAAATCCCTTAATATGGTTACTCCTAACAAGGTAAAGCTCCTAATAGGGCTATAGGTAAATCCCTTAATTAGTTGGCTCCTAATAGGGTCTTGCTCTTAACTGAGTGCACTTCAAAAGATGCAGAATTATTTTTGGGTGTCATCCCCATGTGTTGTTTTTCTTGGTTAGATTTCCATGAGAAAAATATTGGTGTTATTGTGTTGTATGGTTGTGGATGTTTATCTTAATTGGTTTGTTTATTCATGTAATGGATGTTAATTGATGCAATTCATTCAGTGGTTTATGAAAAGTTTAATTTGTTAGGTTATTAATTCACACCCCCCCCCTCTCAGTAATCTTGGACCTAATAATAATAAAGGATCCTTCATTCATTCCTTCTTCTCTCTCCTATGCAAGTGTTTTCAAGCATATCAACATTTAAGATATAGGAGTGGCATTCATAGATCCATGCATTTGTGAGGGAATTCTTGATTCTACATCACATTTCAAAGCCAACTCTTTGGATTCCAAGGACATTTAAGAATCTTCATGGGTATGAGTGATTTCTACATCTATCCATGAGGGTTTATGCAAGGTAAATCTACCATTTGACATTTTACATACTTTCCTTTATGCAATTTATTTCTATTTTCAATGGTGATTCCTAAACAAGGATTTAACCAAGGAAAACCCATTTAGACAACCTTTCCCCCCCTTTTTTTTGTGTACATGAAAAAGTTACAGAGCCACTAGATTGGGATCATACAAATCGGGTACAATCAGAAGTCCTTAGAAAAATTTAGTCAAAATTTCCAGGTACATAATGCTATTGGTGATTTTTCCCTAGGTACAAGATGAGCTCCAACCTTTCCCTTCCACTTTAAACTCAAATTTTACTTACAATTCTATTTTAAGCTCTATTTTCCATATTTGTACTTTTATGCTCAATCTCAATTTATTTATGTTTGTTATTTCTATTTTTTTGCATCTTGTCTAATTAAGCGCTTTAATCACATTAGCATATTATTTCCATTTCATCAGTCACATATTTTTAGGAATCAATCCATTTTCCCACTTAGCATTTGAGTCTCCTCTTGAACCTAGTGGGGCATATTCCTTCTGAATATGTAATTGCCTAAAAAGAGAGGTGATTTACCTATCTTTTGTATTGCTTCCCTTTTCCCATTATACATTTTGGTGAACTCAACTCATAACATTGTCAAATATGATTTAGTGTCTAGATATCCTTGTATTCATTATATTAGATCATGTCTTTATTACATTGTATTCATCTAAATATATAGTTTCCTCTTACATATTTTTGATTTGGTGGTTAGATCCTCTTTGCATGATCTCCTTTGTATGCATTGTAGTAGTAAATCTTTACATTATATTTTCTATATTATATGCATTTCCTACCTTTCATTTTGATAGTTAGATCTAGATCCACTTTTTCATGCTTTATATGAGATTTTTGAATTTTATAGTTAGACATTTTTTCCATTAAATATATTACTATTTTGGTTAAATTTAATTATATGTCTCTTTCAAATCTTATAATTGCATTAGATCCATATTTTATTCCATTCCCTTTTTCATGAGTGTTATCACCTTGAGTCCTACTTATAGCATTCTAGTTAGGAGAAGCCATAGACTTATGGGTTCCTTTAATCCTGAGTCCTCTATTTTTCCTGGGGATCTTGATAAGACCAACATGCATCCTAATGAGATTAATCCTATCATTGGAAACAACCTTTCTCATTCTTCTCTTGATGAAGATGAGGCCTTAAGATTCCCTCCTATGCAATTTCAAAAAATTTCTCATGACTTTGAAAAATTTGAGCAATGGTTAGGATAAGATAATTCAAATCCTAAGGCCATATCCATTGTAGAAGGTTTGAGGAAGATTATTCATAATGATGAACATGGTGTTAACATCTTGTGTATTATCTCTCATCTCATTAATAACAATGTCAAGCCTATTAGAGATTGTGTTCAAGAGCTAGGTTTCATTTCACCTACTACTAGTGTTGAGACCTCCATGCCTATTTCCACCTATATTCCTATTGTGTCCACTTATACTCCACCCATTGTGAAAAATTCAATTCAAAATCTCAATCCTACACGTGTTAGCATTCCTAATCCCATTTTTTCTACTATTCCTTCAAGGATGCCATGTGTTTCTTTACCTTCATCAATGCCCACTTACAATAGTATTTACATTTCACACTCCACCATTCCTTCAATTTCTCATAATGCTCCAAATATTTCATGGGTGTCTCCTACGATTATTTCTATAAATTATACTATTAGTAAATTGACTCAAATTGTGTCTTCTTTGCAACAACAAATTGATTCTAGGACCTAATCCAAGTTCAACATCACTACTTGTGACATAGATAGTCCTTTGTCCTTGGATATCATCCCTAATGTTATTCCTCAATACATGGAGATCCCTCACCTAGAGACTTACAATGGTAAAGGTGATCCTTTGACCCATGTCAAAACCTTTCAACCCTTGTGGAGTGATTGCTGTCATGATCATAGGATCATGGATAAATTGTTTACTAGAACCTTCTGAGATAAAGCCTTCCAATGGTATTATTCTTTGCCTCCTTATACCAAATAATTTCATCAAAATCATTAATTCATCCAACAATGTTGATGAGCTAGCTGTGGTAGAAACATCTAAAGGTATGGCTCCTTTGTCATCTATTTTTATACCTTCTCGTAATTTTACTCAGCTATCTAAATCTTTGCATAATGTGATGTTGAATTTTATTAATGCTAAAGTGTTAAATCTCCCTCTTATTAAACCAATTGACACATCCAAACCCTTTCCTAAATCCTTTGATCACAAAGCTTTCTACCAATACCACCATCAACCCGGTCATGATACTAAAAAGTGTTTCTATTTGAAATATGTTATTCAAGACCTCATTGATTCTAATACCATATCTATTGAGATAATGATCAACAAAATAAAATTGTAGCACCTCCCAAACAAAACTAACAAATCTATACCAATCCTTTGTCATCTCATTTGACCAATAATGTTGAGTGTACCCAATCTTTTCTTTCTTCTTCCACTCATGTTGTTGACTATGAAAATAAGTGTATTGAAGCCAATAATTTTGTCAAGCTCATTGATCAAACCAAGCCTAAACCTCAACCCAAAACTGACATTTGCATTAGCTTTGACCCTAGCGAGATAATTAAAGCACATGATGGTCCTATTTATATTGTTTCAAAGGTTAATGTTCTCTATTCTTGTGGTGTCCTTATTGACCTTACCTCTATGGTGAACATGATAAATGAACAATATATTTTCAATAGATGATTGCAATGTGATTTATATGATAAATATGATGTTATGATCCAAATGTGAAATGGTTTCTTTTATCCTACCCATGGTTCTATTAAATTTTTCATTGAATTTGGTGGTAAAACTCTATATGTAATATTTTTTGTCATCCAAACTTCTGATCAATTCCAAGTCAAACTTTGTGTTCCTTGGCTTACCTCCATGCAATCTATAGCATCTCATATTCATAAGTGTTTGAAATTTCCCCATAATTGATAAATCATGACTATTAATCATAGTCAATATCTTCCTATTATACCTCGAGATTCCATTGATCTTGATTTTTGATGGCCTTCTATACCTCAACCCACCCAAACCCACAGAGATAACCTCTTTTAATCATATTAAAAATATAATATCGAAAAGATTTGTGAGCTTTGAAATCCTAAGGATGTTCCATATTCTTTTCCCAAACCTGGACTTCTCCCTACTCCACCTACACCTCCTATATATACTTTTGTTCCACTTCCTATATCTTATAAATGTTAGCTTGGTGGTATCTCTCAACCTAGTGAGGTTCCCTCTATTCTTTCTTGTAAGGAAGAAAAAGGCATGATGTTGATTAATCTTGAACCAAACTAAATTTCTAGAAAAACCAAGTGTACCCACTGTGTTTGTGACCATTATCATAAATATTTTCTAGAGCCTAACAATATACTTCCCAAAACCCTTCTTTACCCAAAATACCTATTGATTCTTTAATTCCCTTTGATCAGCCCATGTATAGCCCAAAGGAGGAAGTTAACTCTAAAAAGATGAAATTGAAAAAATATGATAACTCTGTTTGTATCTTGGATTCCATTACAATTAATTTGGATGAAGAAGATACTCTTGATTATGATCCTAATGCAACTAATGATACTATTCATGATAGTGATTGTGATGATATGTATGAGCTTATTGATGTTAATCATGATTTACCAGCTATATTTTCACAATAATTATCTCTTAGTCCTAGTGACAAACAAAGTGACCCATCTTCATAGCATGGTCCTTATTTGGAAATGGTCATTATTTCATCTACCATGCTTGATGTTTCTCCTCTTATGTGTTTCCCACCTTACCTAGAAACACTACAGACTAAGATGGGTGGGGCATGCGATATGCTTGACTAACTCCTTTTGTGTGGTGGATTTTGTGTGTTTACTTGAAGTAATGTGCTTCCCCTATGATGTGTTCCTTGTTATATATTTTTTATAGATTTCTTTAGATGACCCTTGTTTCTCCATTGGTGCGAGGTGATAAAGGAACTGATCTCTTGTGACATTCCTCTATTTGTATCTCACTTCTTCTATATGTTGTTACATATTATATCATGCATGTGTCACTATGTGTAAATGTGTCTTTGTGTTGTTTGATTAGGTATGATGCAAAATAGTAGCTACCTATTCTTTTTGTTCTCTATGATGTCAACCAAAAAAGACTTTTCTGTGTTTAACTCTTATGTGACGTTCTTCTATTGTGTGTGTAGTTTTACTACCTTTAGGGGATGATGACAGTTCATTTTGATATAATATCTCATGCATTATCATATGATCATACTAACCCCAAAGTTAGTAGATCCCTTCCATTCTTTCTTTTGTCATGTGTTCATTTCCCTTGGGCTATCCTTTCTTGGGGGCATTTCACATGAGAAACATTTTTTGTGGGTGCATGTATGCTAAATTAAAGTCATTGCTCTCATTAAGGCATTTTCAATTGCTTTAATGTGGTGGCATACATTCTACTTTGTGTTTCCGATTTTACACACACACATATATTGATTCAATGCAATCCCTCTTTTTGATGGCCAAGGAGATAATTCTTTACTTGTATTCATCTTTTTCATTGGACCCCTTATAATGAAAACAATGCTTTCCTTAAGGAATGATCCTCCTTCTTTGATCCCTATGGAGACAATTATTTCCTTGTTCTTGATCATTTTCATAGATCCCTTAATAGAGACAATGCTTTCCTTTAGGATGATCTTTCCTTTTCTTGATGTCTATGGATATAATGGTTTCCTTAGGCCTAATCACCCTTGTCGGATCCCTTAATGGAGATAATGATTTCCTTAAGGACTGATCTTCTTTGATGGGTTGACTATAATAACACAACTTGCTAGACTTTCAATACCATCTCTTGCAACACTTTTTTCTTTGTATTATCCATAGTAAGGAATTCCCTTACTAGGCTAGTGTTCATGCATCTCTCTCTCTCTCTCTCTCTCTCTCTCTCTCTCTCTCTCTCTCTCTCTCTCTCTCTCTCTCTCTCTCTCTCTCTCTCTTTTGTGCGAGTGAGCGACACCTCTTTTATCTTGGGTATGGATTTGATAAAGGCTTGAATTACTTGGGGGCTTGATGTTTCTTTGTCTCTTTGACCTTGATAAGATCATTCTTATGTAACCATGATCATGAGCATGTCTCATACTCCCACTAAAGTGGGGGATAAATGTATAGTCCTAGAAAGTTAGCACCCATGATTGTATACTTTACTAAGACCTATTAACCCCTATTTTGGTGATTTTGAGGTTTGAATGTCCATTATGATTAATCCTACCAACCTGTCCTTTATCCCCCGACCTCTTTTCATCTATCCCAACATCCCCTAAATTTTGGCTCATTTCCCATGGTACAAAATTCCAATGACATTTTGTCCCAGGCATTTGGGGCCCAAACTCTGCCTAGGACCCAATATTGGGGTATTAGCGGGATTTTTGAATTTTTGGTTAGCCTTGATCATTTCTCAATTTCAAAATGATGGATTAAATTATAAAAGGACCCTATCACTTCTCATTTTGACGTCCATAATCTATATTTAAGTAACATCAAGCAATAGAGAGAAATTGAACATTTGGATTCAATATTTGAGGGCAAGCATCCAACTTCAAGATCTTTGTATCTCCATTTCTTCAAGATCTTTCAAGTCAAAGGAAATATTCTCCATTCAAAGAAATTTTTTCTCCCATGATAGGAATTATCAAGCAAGCAAGAAAACCCTTCATTCATTCATTCTTCTCTCTCCTTTGCAAGTGTTTTCAAGAATATCAACATTCAATTTATAGGAGTGGCATTCATAGATCCATGCACTTGTGAGGGAATCCTTGATTCTACATCACATTCCAAGGTCAAATCTTTGGATTCCAAGAAAATATAAGAATCTTAATTGGTATGAGTGATTTCTACATCTATCCATGAGGGTTTATGCAAGGTAAATCTACCATTTTCCTTTTTACATACTTTCCTTTATGCAATCTCTTTCTATTTTTAAGGTTGATTCCTAAATAGTGGTGTGACCAAGGTATGCCCCTTTAGATAACCTTTTCTCCCATTTTTTGTGTGCAAGAACAAGTTATGGAGTCACTGGATCGAGATTAGACAAATTAGGTATAATCAGAAGTCCTCAAAAAAATTTATTAAAATTGCCAGGTACAAAATGCTAATGGAAATTTATCCCTGGGTACAGGATGAGTTTCAACATGTCCCTACCACCTTCAGCTCAAATTTTACCTACATGTCCTTTCTGATCTCTACTTTCTAGATTTGTAATTTTTTGCTCAATCTCAATCTACTTCTATATTTTTTTTCTAGTTTTATGCATATTTTCTAATTAATCACTTTAATCATAGTAGCATATCATTTCCATTTCATCAATCACATATTTTTAGTAAGGAGTCCATTCTCCCACTTAGTGTTTGAGTCTCCTCTTGAGCCTAGTGGGGTATATTCCTTTTGAATGTGTAATTGCTTGAAAAGGAAGGTGATTTACCTATCATTTGCATTGCTTCCCTTTTCCTATTATACTCAAATATATCATCTTATCCTGAGATACCAATTATTTTCACTTCTTCGGCAATCGTAAAAATTACCCTTGACAACATCTTCCTTCTCAACCTCAGCAGTAGCAACATATTTCTTTACAACCTTAGTGTTTGTGCCTATAAGTGATTTCTAAAATAATCCTAAATAAATTTCTTCTCCAATCAATAGGCATTTTAGATCAATGGCCAACTGACAATAATTTTCTCATAAAATGACCAAATCCTTATACACTTTGGGATCTGCAAAACCTAGGTGGGTATACCTAGTAATACTTATAGATATCCAGCTAGTTCTAAACAAGTATTACAAAACAATAGATGATTCTCAATATATACTACTTGAATACATATACATGCTCTCAAAATTGGATCTATTCTAGGTATATGTTTTTAATACATATTTGAGAGTAAAATACTTCAAACCTGCATAAAACAAGAAAGTAACATGATTTGAGTATATATTTGATTCTAAAAATAAATACATACAACTTCAACAAGAATAGTGCCTAGATCATAGGGCAGAGTCTAAAAGAAAACAACCCATATATTCATGTAACAAAAATAACTCTAATCAACTAGACTAAAAAATTTATGCTTTACATAAATGAATCCACTTATATAACTACAACATCATTCATATGAATCTCTATGATATATTTAGCCTCACAATAGTTTGAATATAGTCCTTAACTCCTTCCTTGAAGATTACCCATATAACAACCACACAATACAAGAAAGTTTTAGAGATAAATTGAAATACCCTTGATATTATATATTTGTACGTAGAAAAAATACATAATACAAAAACAATGTTGCAATTCTTCTCATTACACTATGCAAAATTAATTGAAACTAAAACATGAGTACGTATGTTGCCTGCAATATTTCTACCACCCTAAGGTAAACATTTTCCTTATTTACATGGCTTAGAGAATGAAATGTTCACAACACCTAAAACATGGCTTTGTTATTCCTTTTATAATTGCAAGGAATGCAACAAGCTATAACCAATTTATAGATATTTCATTTTTTACTACCACTAGTCGGTTACAAAGATATTTTCCCAATTAAAATTATTGCCTCTAATTTTGTCTTATAGTGAAACCGATCAGTTGGTTGCAAGATAACTTGATGCTAGAATGTCTCCTTGGGAATCAACCAGACTTGTGAGCCATGCTATTATCACATAGAGATGGTGAATGATGTAGAGAGGGATAAAATGTAAGATTCTCACAATTTTCCCTCATGGGGGAAAACTTTAAAACAATTACACAAGGGGAAATGGATGCCTCCAAAGCCCTATCTTTTGACCTTGCATTTGTGTATCTCTCTACATCCCACCTACTAGGAAGAATCATAGTAATAGCCAGAGAGATTGGAATTATTTTCAAGCCACAAATAAACTTTGTAGAAGCACTCAAGGCTTTTAATATCTGTCAAACTACCTATGATAATTTGAATATCCATCTGGCTACAAGATAGAATATTAATTGGCTCACATCAGTGGTATCTATTTATCTCTTGCAACATGGTTTTATTCAGCCATATTCTCTTTCACCAAAACTCATTTGCTTCCTTAACAAGCTTCATTCTTATTCCTACAAATAAAGAAACACTTCTTTTATAATGTAAGATATGAACACTAGAAGGCATATTTATTTATTTTCTTCCCTTAAGCTATAGTTCACATTTCTCAAGTCACACAGTGGTAGTATCAAATTGTCATATCTAGAAATTCTACATTGATCTAACAACTGTGAGATCTTCATATCTACATTTCTTGGTTTCCAAAAATCCACTAGGACACTCCACAGGTTTTGACAGCAAACCTTATGATTTCTTGACCCATACTAATATTGTAGCTCTACACAATATCCATCAAATGTTGTACCTATTTCAAAAACTCTACATGTTGCCACTTCTTCTTTAATACACTATTAAAAACCCATGATTGTTTCCACCCAACACTTTCCTTCCTACATGGAACCATATGGCAATTGAAAACTTGCTTGATGTTGGTTCCAAAATCAACAGATTGGAAAATTATATGAGTCTGCCTGACTCAATGCTCAAATCTTCCAAATAATTTGGCCAACTAACAGGAATGATCCCATTCCCCTACACTTTAGTCTCTGCAGAACCAAGGAGGGTAGGCCTATACTTTAATAGAGTCTCCTGGTTAAAGTTTTTTTTTATAGCAGATTGTCTTATATCTGTGTTTGAACTTTAGGTGATCTCTCAAGATGGAAATTTTGTCTTGAGAAAGATCAAATTATGGGCTTCAAAATTATAACTTATATCCCTTGATCACTTGTATTTAAGAGTATTGAATGCTTTAGGTTTTTATTGTTGCTTACAATTATTGTTTTCTTTCAGACTGAGACTTAAGTATATAATACTAGACTAGTGCCTTCTTCCTGGTGGAAAATAGAGTCAATTTCCTCCTTGATCCTATGTATAACTATGTGAGACAATTTTTGCTTCCACTCCTAGAATGGATCTGTCAACTACTCTGACCTTTTATCATGTGTTCTATTATTAAATCACACTGCAACTAGTCTTAGTGAATTTAATTTTTACTAGGAAAAGACCAATAACATAGAATTGATATGACAACTATATGAATTATGATAATCAAACTATAGTATAATCATAAATAACTTCTCCACATGATGACTCAAATAACTTCTACTTCTGGGAATAGAAATCGCAAAGAACTGATCAAATTGTATAATTAACTCACAACTTCAACAAAAAGACAAAATATTGGCTTTATATTAATATTGAAATGTCCACTTACAAAGATAATACTAGAAATGAAAGTATTTGATGTAATTCTATTTCTTTGTTTCCCTTGTTTTGATTTCTCCTTTTATAGCATTAAGGAGCTTTTTCAAACCATTACATCCTTTGGAAATGAATAATTATCTAATAGTTTTCCAAATAATCAAGCATTTAATTGGTCCCCATGTCACATCATTGCTCTTTAATTTTATTTCAATGGATAGTATTCACATGTGATTATCATATGATAAATCTTGATTAAAAATCACTTTATTAGGTTATTCTAGGAAAGACTCTTTTAGAATATGCATCTCATACGATAATTCTAGCCTTCATGGAATAATACATCTTTATAAATTTTTTCTCTTCCAAAAAATACTCCTCCATAAAATCCTCATATGATATTCATCCTATTACTTTTCCATTATAAAACCTTTTATGGGAGCCCTTAATAATAGAAATATTTCATAATCATTTCTTTGTTGGAAAAACAATTCCACTTTCTGTCAATTCATTAAGACTCAATCAATTTTCTCTGAAGCCTAGATATTTTGAATCAATTTGGTTATGTCCCCAAAATATCATTTTACCACATCTTTGGTTTTAACCTTGATGAAAAATTATCCTTACATAGCATCTCATTTCTCACTTTACTTGATGCTTTGAGAAAAATCTCTTCACTCCCTTTGAATTTTTGTTAATATTTCATTTCAGTTTTTATTCATGAATTCATTCTCTCAACTTTATCATTTTATTATTTCTATTATTCCAAAGAATTAATTTATCCTCCTTATTAGGGCAACACCACTATAAAGAGCTTTATTTCATTATTTTTCTTCTCGCGGGGAATTTTTTAAAACCCTTATCCAAAATATGATTTATACGCATGGCATTTGCATAACTTTAGCTGATGGAGTTTCATCGAAGAGACATATGAAATCAAACCGACTTTAAAAATACTTCCCCCGATAGAGTTTTGTTCCACCGATGAGACATTCATTGGGGGAACTTTTAACTATTGTAAGTCTCATTTTAAACTTCCTTCGATTGCCAATGAGAACCAACTTATTCATTTTAAAATAATTCCAAATTTTGTTTTTATTACTGGTCGAGAGAATGTTGAATGACACTATGGAATTAGATTTTTTCTTGTCTTCAAACTCTCCTTGATACTTTGATCCAACGATCAGTGCCCTAATGTTATGAGAAATCAACTTGCATTTCATCAATGCCTATGGAACATCTCCTTGCACTATTCATTGGGTAAGGCCTTCAGATATTGTAGCTTTCCCGACACCTAGCTCCCCTTGGTGTTGAAATTTGAGAAACATTTAAGTCATTTTCAAACCCTCTGCCAAGCTTCGTGTTTCTCCAGTGACTGCAGTACTTACCATAGCCATCTTTGAGACCTAGAGACTCTTCAAATTCTACATTAATGTGTTCCAACCTATGACTAACATGTCAAACTGCATGGAGTAGAGCTTCTGAAACAATCTTATTCTCTCTACGTACTTTTATGCATGTTCACAACCTGCTCCAATGTTCCCGTGTTGATTTCTCACCTTTCCAAGAAACCATATTCACCCTTTTAGAAAAATGTCTGGCTAGAAAATATATGTGATTTGTGGTATTCAATCAGATATCGCATTGTCACATCCACATTTCCATGAGTACTCGCAGCCAATCGATATCACCCATTTTGCAAAGACTTTTATTTTTCCCTATCGAAAATAGTATCTTGATAAAATATTTCATTTGTTAATATCCAGAAGGGTTATGCTAGTTATCACTTCAATATCTCCTCCAAAAGAAAATTCCATTGGTGGGTACAAAATTATTTTCAACAACCTTTGTAACCATTTCCCTCACTATGTTGTGATGAATGCCTTTGAGCAACACATGTTCCTACTCTCTGTGTGTGCAATCAAACATCCCTTCTATTTGTATTCTTTGGACGATGTAAATAAAAATTGTGGGCCTCGCTTACTTGAAGGTCGTATCAATGTAGAATCTGTATTCATTATTCCTCATCTGATAATGATCTTTTAGAAACAATTCATGTGTATTCAATGGGACCAAGTGCCAACTGTCTTCTCAAGATCCCCAACCTTCACAAATGCTCCTTGATGAGAATATCCATCTACGTGATGTTTTCCCATTACTTATTTCAATAGTTGCAGGCTAAAAATATAATTTAATTGTGTCGTACAAAATTTTGGAAGTGTAGACGGGCCTTCTAAATATTTTCATTTAATCTTATGCTAGATGGAAACTTTGTTAAACATGTTTGAGTGCTTAATCTCAGTATTCTATTATGCAATGTGATGCTTCTTTGAAGGACCTTCTTAAATGATTCTCTTTCTTGTGCATTGTGTCACATCTTCGTGGCTTTTAAATAGATTGTCAACTATTTTAGAATTTCCTTGCATAATCTAGATTTGTATGTTTGGTTCATTCTTCCATAACCATTCTTGTTTGAGGCTGTAACTATACCGATTTATATTCATTTTGACAAAAAACCAAATAAAATTAGGGCATTTTGTTTGGTTTTTAATGAAATTTGATTTATCGATGAAGCCATTTTCTTTTTTGGTAGATAATCTAAGTTGATCGATTACAGCCTGCCATGAGAATTAAATGTGGGCCCACCAATATATAGGCATGTCACCTCTTAAATCATTAATCGTTTGGTTGCTGGAATTAACTTGGAATAAGAAAATGGGAATAGGACAATTGGCATAAATTAATTCCAATTTTGGTCCAATGCAAGAATTAATCTAATTCCTAAAAAAACCTAGAATCCGATTAATTCTCATTTTGGACCAAAATTGGAATTAATTTATGCCAATTTTCCTATTCCCATTTTCTTATTCCAGGGTAATTCCAGCAACCAAATAAGAATTAATACAGTGATTTATTTCTTATCATTATATTGATGAGGTAAAATATTTCGGGAAGAGTCCATATAAGATCCATATGCATGGGCCACCATTTTCTTTATTTGTTTTTGATGTGCACTTCTAAATTTAATTCACACTTTCTTCTTCTTCATAAATTTTTTGTGTGTGAAACATTTTATCTCCTATTACCTTTATGGATGAAATGTGCTCTATTGATGAAATGTTATTTTCTTTGCTTAGATATCTGATGTTTCATCGAAAACAAACCTTCCATAAAATATTTTTTATTTTGATCAATATAAATTCCATGAGTGCCTTGATAAATCCATCCAAGAGTGGAAAATATCTTTTATCAGAAATAGTCTATTAATGTTTTTTGAAAATTTGAGACTACTAAACTTCTGTAAACTTCCTTTTCTTGTCTCTCAAAGTATGCCAAATTAATCAATGAAGCTCTGCCATCTCAGAGATAGGTACACTTTCATGTAGGCATTCATAATTTTCAATCTGTGTTTGAAAAGATGCTTATCTCGTTGAGAAATATAAATTTTCAAAGTAGGCTTCTTACTAACTTTGTCATGATGCAATTAACAAATTTGCATAATTTGTATTTAGTTTTGCCTAGGAAAAAATACCAAATGAATGGTTGTAGTCATGAAACCTTTCACATTGCTTCTTTGTTGTATAGAGAATTGTAGAGATCATCTGGTTAGGTTTATAAATGATTTGAGTTGAAGATATTAATTTATGAAAAGGGCTACTTGGATTGATCTCGCAATGTGTAGTAAAACTTTGAATAAATTGTGAATGCAATGAACTTGGGAAAAATAGCAAATTACGTCATGGGGGTTTGAAAATTGGCACAGGGCTATATTATGATATAGATATTTTAGAGGAAAAGTCAAATCAACAGGAAAGATCATAAGCACAGGAGAATTAAATCTCAAAAATGGCTATTTGAAAGGGTTGTGATATGCAAAATATGTGTATTCCCAAGAAATTTGATATTCGACAAATGGATAATATTTAGATGTAAGGAGCTAGAAAATGGATCAATATGCTCATTTATAGGTAGTAAATAGGATTTCATAGAGGATTTAGTTATTGAGCATGGGTTTTTGGAGGTCAATTTTAGGGTTTTTATTTTATATAGAACTCTAAACATTGCCAAAATTTAGAGCTCCAAACCTGACCCCCTTTTGGCCATACAACAACCATCGATGTTTTTTCCCTTTTTGATCACACTACTTACCCCCAAGCTACCCTCACATTATCCCATTTCATTGTGGGAGCACAGGGTCATGACTATCCCTATACAATTCTTCCTCCTAATAAATACCTTGTGTACCCACATCATATTACATTCAAGACACCAAGACATCATGAGCATGCAGGGTAAACAAACCTTCATGGATCATCATCAGTTTTACTTAACCCCCGCGAACTCACAAGTCACACTTAGAACTAAGGATACCTACTATGGGAGGGGCCACTATATTGCATCTGATTCTTTTGTTTTTTATTGCCTCGCTCACCAGTAGGATACTTCTTGAACTTGACTTGGACAATGAAGGGACATGATACCTAGTGTTGAACACTTCCACACCCATGTCATCACCTCACGATCTCGCAAATCACTTTCCAAGTAGACACATCCCATCATAGGGAAGTGAGGCCCAATATTTGCACATTACCGTTTGAATTGCTAGCACCTGCATACCTGCCACCATACTTGATTTCTCCTGAACATCCCCCATGGGAACATGAGGTTCACTCCCTTTTCATATTTGTTTGGCTGCAATCTGCCTACTTGCACATGAGTATAAGATTTTTTGACTACCAACACGAAGGGACGGGGTGGGGGGAATACATGGTTAACACTTTTGACCCTGCTCACCTAGATGACACTTCGATTGATGAAATGGAAGATTACTAGGAAGCGAGAGAACAATTAAATCTAACAAAAAGGTGAGAACTAGCCACATTGGTAAAACATAAGGGGTTAACAAAGGGGGGGTTGGTTTCCTTATGATTTAACACCCATTTTAAGTCATTTTCAACTGGTTAAGGACATCAACATTCAAAAAGTTCACATGGCATGTTAAGGTAAAAGGGGAACTATAGTTAGCATTTTTTCAATTTAACAAGACCCCTTGGATAAAATAGATGCGACTCTCCCCAGGGGATGGTAAAAATTTGGACAATCCTAACACTCAACAATATTTTCCCTCTCTTTTTTTTCCCTTAGTGACAAGTAGAATACTAGAAGAAATATTTATGAGAGCAATATTTGGTTCTATTTTAATATTTATCTTCTTTTCCTTTCTAGTGGACAAAATTACAAATGTTTCTTTTATATCGTGTTGAATAATATCTTCGGTTTACATCATGATCCTATCGATATATTCATGTTGATATTTGACTATGAGATCTATTTTTTCCCCTTTCCAAAATCTAGGATCAATCAACCATTGAATCATATTATTTTCTTCTCGAGATAAGGAGTGACAGATCCTGTCAAATACAATAGTCCTAATATTTGACTCTTTCATTATTGCATCTCTTCTTTTTCCCATAATAATCTCAAAAAGTTCTCTAGGATTCTATGCTTGTATTTCTTCAAGAGATTTATTACATGCTTAAGTACCTAATCACAAGTTTATCCATGATGCCTTTATCAGTTTTATCAACATTTTCATATTTATCTGCGATAAATTATAAGGACTTGGTATCCATGAAAGCATTAATCAAACTTTCCAGATCCTCTTTTCTTAGGTGGGCTTTCAACACTAGTTGCATCATCAACAATAGCAATAACTCTGGATTTCTTCTTTCTTGGTCTAATAATGTACCTATCCTTTTTTGTTTCATCTTTTGAGCTTTTCTGAGAACCATATTATTCCTTTTGAGTTTTTTTTTCTTCCTTTGACCACTTTCAATTTCTACCATAATAACATCATTAGATATAGAGGGCTCTATAGACCAAGCATGTAAGGAAGTTGGTGGCTTCCAATTGTCATATTCCTTAGCTTTATCAAATAACCCCATTTCCATCAACATGTTCTTCATTCTTTTAGCAAAGGCTTTGTTAGAGTTTCTTGCCACATTTTCTCTTCAATCTTATGAATAGTCCAAAAAATTATCCCTTAGGATCCACTAGTAATTTATGTATAAATTAAATATTACTTTCTATCATTTCATCTGATACTTCACATGGTAATTTTAAAATCCATCATGTTCTTGGCTCAGTTGTAATAATATAGCAATTATGTTGAATCACTACAAAAATGAATGAGTCCTTATATTTTCTTTGAAGATTGTTAGAAAATATATATCTTTCTTGCATTTGGGCCTAAAAATTGGCAAAACATCCCTCAAAGATGTTCTTGTATGAACTCATATCCTTCTAAATATTTCTAACATATTTCCCTATATGTTCAATAATCAGAGAAGACTTCTCCCACAAGGTATTCTTTTGCCCAGGTTGTTCATTTAAAAACATAAATGTAAGCCAAATTATCAAAGAGACAAATTTAAATTGATATTTTCTTTTCCTAGTCTTCTCCAAATTTTCCAACAATTGATCATACAACAATTCACATAGGTCATAATTCTCATTAGCTATAACAATCTAAAGAGTGGTATAAATAGTTGTAGCTGATGTACTTCTCTCTCTATTCTAAAAGTAAATTCTGAAAGCCTATTATATATGATCACTCATACATTAATTGCAACATTTTAGGTTTTTGGGACAATATTTTTCATTGGTTCCATGTCATTTTTAAACAAACATTATCAAGATCAAACAGACTTCTTGATAACTTCTAGAAACTTCATCTTGTACCATCATAAAGTTTGGGGAAATAGATTTATACTTCACAGTACTCCCCCTCAAGCCATGGATCTGTATTAATTACTGACAAGGTTAATAACACTAGAAGAGGGTGCCAAATCAGCAAAGGATGTTAGTTCATCTAATTTCTTTCCAAAAGAAGGTGTTGGAGCTCCAAATTTTGGGCAAAATTTGGAGTCCTATATAGTGATAAAACCCTAAAAAATGGCCTCTTAAACACCATGCCCAATAATTAATGATGGAGTACATGATATGGGATAAAAAATTATATTGCTTTTCAATTAAAAGTTGAGGGACAAAGGAAGGAATATTTATGACACAAATAAATAGAATTAACTAAATGAAGCCTTCAGAAAATGCTAGAATTTCAACCTGCTACAAAGATGATGCCTACAAAGGCTGAAAATGGTCAAATTTTCAAAATCTAAAAATGACCCAATTCAGGAAATCAAATTTCCCATCTCCAATCCAAATCTTAGCTTTCCACGAGGTGTTTTGGTTTTTCAACTAGGCCCAAATCCAAAAATTAGGTAGTTATTTTTTAGTTAGTTTATTGTTTTTCAAAATAATTTGTAATAAGGGTTGTGTCTTTTCACCCTAAAGAGGTGTGAAAGCCACTCAAACATACATATATACATAATGTAAAATGTAGAGAGAGAGACACATTGGAAGAAGCATTATAATTAGAAGAAGAATATTTGTAAGGAGGAATAAGGAGCTTAAAGCATGCCTTTGTAATATAAATTTCAATATTATATTTTAATAATAAATAAAAGGCCCTCTTGTTTATTTTCAAGGCAAAGAGATTACAACTGGCATGTTGATTTGTCCTTTATGATCAATAAAGAGATTATTGGATTATTTTGACAAGGCTTTATTTTTGCATTGGATATTTTCCTGTATTCTTTGTTCGACAATCAAGATAGTGTGAAATATATATGTGTTTCCTTATCTCTGTCTAATCAGACTTCTAGCCAAAGAAGTTAAATTCCATTTGGACTAATGAAGAATTGCATATAAGATTTGTCTATTCCAGAGCTCAGGGGTAATTGATGATATTTAAAACAAATATTGTCTCATAGAGTTGTAATGTATAATAATCTTCATAATAGTTGACTCTGTTGCCCGAATAAACTAAGGCACTGGTCATTTAAAATTATTGGAATATAATTATTGGAGTTATCAATTGAAGTAAAAAGTCTATTTACTTCCTTCTTGCAATTTTGATCAATTATTAATAAATATTATATATAACATTCAAATCATTTCAAGTAATGACATAACTTTAAATTGACCGAGTTTGACGATTTTTGCCAAGCGAAGAACTCATAAGCTTAAATTTGCTATAGAAAATCTTTGAATAAAGTGATCAGGTTCGAGGTGAAAGTTTACTTGCCTAGGTGTAGTGAAGCCTAAAGTGAAGGGGAATTTGGATTATTCCCATTCATTGGCCAAAACTAATTTGGAATCCTATTAGAGAATTGGTAGGCTCTTGGATTTCTAATCTGTAGTTTTGGGAACCAACAAAAGGTTCTAGATCAATCGTAGTTAACACATTTTGATCTAATTTGTTTACCCAAGTGATCTTCATTTTCTCCTATTCTTTGTTTATTTCTACTATCTTCACCACAACACCCATCCTAATAGAGTCAATTCTACAATATTTTGTAATATGACCAACCTTATTGCAATTGTAGTGCAAACTAGTCCTTTTTGGTATTTTTCTTGGTTCATTCTACCTCTAGATCTATAGTTGGATCTACATACAAATACTTTGTGTCCAAGATTGTTACATGCATGACATGTACCATAAAATGGTTGTTTACATTAAAACTAAGATTTTCTACTTATACATTCATTATCCTTATGACCAAATTTGTTACAAATATAATATCTTATATTTATTGGATTATCTTATATCAATTTCTAGAATCAATGGCTTTATGTCCAAATTTTTTGCAAGCATAATAGTCACCATTAAAGATGAACCATTGAGTTACTAGAGGATGAAAATCTTCAATTTTCTTTGCTTCTTCATGACTTGAATTGTTTTCATCTTCATATCCCAAACCATCTTTGTCAAACTATTGTCTATGTGTCCTAGAAAAATATCAATAACTTCCTTTCCACCTTTCAACTTTAACCCTTTTCAATTTGTTCATTGGCTTATGCTCTAGTTCATGTATTTCAATTTGTACAATTCCTCTTCAATTTTGGAACAAACATCAGACTTATTTTTTAACTTTTCATCAAGATTTTCTATGTCCCTTTTTGCATCTTCCAAGAGAGTTTTCTGAAATATAATTTTGTCTTTAGCCTTCTTTAAGTTGAATTTGGCAGCATCCAAATTGGTCAAAGTAGATTTTAAGTATTCTTCCAAATTGGTTTCTACTTCAACATCGTCATCCCAAACACATTGCCCATAATTATCCATATCATTTAGGTCTTCTTCAAACATGGTTTACAATACTTTTGTATTAACCTTAAGTAGTTAGGCTTATTTCAAAGGAATCTGACTATGATACCAATTGTTGAACACACTATACAAGTTAGAGAGCGGGGGCTGGGTGAATCAACCTAAACAAAATTTCTCTTTCTTATGTAATTAACTCACAAAATTAATCATTCAACTGAGCATACAAATAGAAGATCAATAAATATAATAACATCATAATTTTTATACATGGAAAATCTAGCTGGGAAAAAACATGGTGAGTGTTAACACATAGAAATAATTCACTATATATATATATATATATATATATATATATATATATATATATATATATATATATATATATATATATATATATATATATATATATATATATATATATATATATATATATATATATATATATATATATATATATATATATAAGTTGATTACAGAAGGGGAGCTCATTTTTCCATACTCACTAACAAAGGCTCACTCCTAGTGTAGCAAGAGATAAAACACAAAAAGATTGATTCAATGCTGAAAAATTACTACTTACAACACAAGATCCATTGCATAGTATAGAGTAATGTAAACTAGAATGAATTTAACTAATCTAGATATGTTGTCTTTAGATCTCTATACTGATTCACACTATATCCAATTCACAGTGTATATAAAAATACAGATCTTCCAGAATCTCCCTTTTTCATGGAACAATTAGCTCTAGATATCTCCTTAATCAACACTATTTACAATTTTACTACCTCTAAAATCAATAACTCTGATACAAAATTATGCCATCCATAATCCAATTTATACAAAACCTTTTTCCCTTTTCCTTTTACAAAAATATGACCGAGTCATCCATGTAAGTATAGTAAAATGTGAAATAGCACTTTGTACACACTAAGTAGTGCACTTCTCTAAATCGTTACTTCCAAGAGAGTCCATGGATTGGAAACCTTGAGAATGTGATCTAGAGCTCCCTAGGCATGGAGTGCAATGATATTAAGAATGCTCTCAGCTAGAGCTAGTTAAGCCTATAACCTTGCTAGTAAACCATCCAATGGGAGATTCAATGAAGACAAGGGCAAGAATGCCAATATCCTCTAGAATCAAGAATGAGAATGCAATGCAACTATACTAGAAATGAGAATGCAAGCTAAGCTATGAAAGAAAGATGCAAGTGTTACAATCCAAGCTAATTAATCTATGTGAGCTACTCTAGAGCATGGAAATGAAGCTAATCTAAGAAAGCATAAACATGAAACTATGATGCAAGAATATCTTCAAAAACTCAAAAGTCTCTAAGCAATCCTGCAGCATAAGGTTAGTATTCAAAAGATCGATCTTAAAATGAGAAGAGAGCTCTCCTTTTATAGGAAATGAGAAAGAATGGACCATGGATATTAAGAGGCAAAAGATTTAATCAATGGTGGAGCTTGAAAGGGGAGCAATCCATGTGCACAAATATCCTCCAATGGGAAAATAATAGTTGACTTTTGTATCCATATGAGACAAAAAGTGCTTTTCTTCTTTTTATAAAATAAGAATAATGCTTTATTTGCGCAACTTAGGATAAGAGGAAAAGTGGGGACTTTTTATTTAATAAAAGGGGAGGAAATATTCATTTTAATTAAATAAAGGCTTAGGAAAAAATGGTTAGCCCATAGAATATAATCGAATAAATGATAGAATTAGGATTTGATCAAGAATAAGCAATTGATGATTTTAGCAAATAATGCTAGCAGGGGGCTAATAGTCTAGATGACCATTTTTAGATGATTACATTTGCCCCTCTTTGACTAATGTGTGATCAATCTGGGAACACATGCAATCAAAGAATAGATCAGCCAAGAAGGCAAGCAATAGCGATCTGACTCCAAAGTATGAAGTGCAGAGAGATAGAAAATCCTACGTAGTTAGCCTGGTAGTGATAGCACTAAACACTTAGGAAAGAGATGGACATTATCAGAACTCGAGACGAGAACTAACATGTCAAGCGCAAAGATAGATCGATCAGAGCAAATGGAATGGTCAAGCATATGCTCTGGAGAATAGCTGATAGGATACGATGTGTCTGCCCCCTCAGGATCAAAAGCAAAATTAGGTAGAGGGAATGTAGAAGCAAGAGCAACATGATCAAATCACTAGAAATCATAATCAAAGATGAAAGATAACAGAATAAACATCAAGCAGTGAAGGTATGCCCTAGAAAAGATCAAAGGAAAGATGAAATGAATTAAATAAATGAAAGACTAGAAGTTGGAGAGAGATGGTGATGAAAGAGAGAAAAATGCCCCAACAAAGATCGAAAGATCAGGCCTCAAAAGGATCAATCAACTATGTGGAAGAAGGAGAAAGACGATCAAGGTTAACTCAGATTTTAGTTTCAATCTTGAAATGAATAGAGAATGATGTGATATGAAAGACAAGAAGCGAAAGACGTGATCGGGAAGAAGCAAAAGGGGAGCGCATTTGACTGACAGGTCCACAAAAGATGAAAGGAGAGCTCTCTCCATATGCAAGATGCAAAACTAAACTAACATGAACCTAAGAATGCAAGCTACTATGAAAATGAAAAGGTGGTTTACTTGCAAGGTCACAAAGCTATAGACTCTAATAATCATCATCGAGCATTATTGGTAGCGTCGCAAGATCATACAATACACACTAGTATAACTATGTGGATCTGAATATGATCGATATCAGATAGAAATGTGGAAATCCCACCTAGGCACCAAAGAAAGATAAGTCAAGATGACTAGGGCAGTGAGGTTCCCTAAGTTTGATATAGTAAGATTATGCTCACATCGAGACACAAGAAAGTCAAGATGACTATAAGCATGCACTTGCGGAAAACAGTTAAGAATAATACCTTGTAGATCTTAGAGTCAAGTGGAACAAGCATAAACGCTCATGACAACCGAGATCAACAAAATATACCCATAGGCAGAAAGCAAATAAAACATGTCCTCATGCCCCAGTCTTCTAGCTCGGCATCATTGAAAACTATTAGAGATAGAACACTCAGCAAAGAAATCATCATAGACAACACACAAAGAAATAAAGAAAATTTCAGCAATTCAAGTGTTTAAGTGCGTGTTGGTCATAGAGTCAAACTTTGAGTATCGCATTTGCTAGTGAGAAATATTTCATCATACAGACTGTAGGTAAGATATCTGATAAGTGTTGAAAAGCACTCGATGCAAGGGGAAGTGTTGAAAAACATAGTTGGGTAGTGTTGACAAACACTGGTTGAATCAAGTTGCCCAAGAAATCATGATGCACAAAGAGCCCCTAGACTAAGACAAGAGTCAATTCCAGGCTAGGAGAGGCAAAGCGAGAAGTGGAGCGAAAGGAGCACCACGCAAGACTAATAGACATAGGTGCAAGGGTCTCAAGCAGTGCCTGTTTCCAAGTTTTCACCACTTGATAGATTTTTTTCAAGACTTTTTTTTTTTGTATTTTTGCTACCAAGGCGCCTATTTCCAGGTTTTCACCAAGGCACTTTTTTTTCTTCTTTTTTTTTTGCGAGACATCAAAGTGCCTATTGCTAGGTTTTCACTAGGATGCTCATTTTTTCAGTACTTTTTATGCTTTTTAGGATTTTTTTAGCATCATATATGAATGTTTTTGGTATTTTTTCAGGATCAATAAAATATGTACAAAGAGCTCTAGAACTTCAGACATAGTACCTCTTCAGATGTAGATAATTGGTAGGCCCAGTAAGCTCTTCTCCCTCTAATGTAGATAGCTGATAGGCCTCAGACCCAAATGCTATTGTGATAATACAAGGCCCTAACCAATAGGAACCAGCCCTAAGCAATTTCTAAGCTAGCGCAGGATCGTTAAAGTGTGATCTACATATACCGTCGCGGACTTCAGCTAGCACTTTGTCTGACTCCTCTATTTTTAGACACCACAGGAGAGTTCCATCTAGACCCTTCCTATATAAGTCACCAAAGACGAGGGTAAAGTGCAAGGCATTATGGATGAGATTTTCAAGGATAACGTGATCTTAGAAATAGGAAAAGATGGTGGCATTGTAGGAATTGTGGGTAGGATAGTGTAATTCTTCCACAAGGAACTTGAAGCGGGATTTATGCTTTTTCAATTGTAAAATGGATGTCAAAGTAACCAAGGCATTAGCAGCTTTGATCGGAGCTCTAGGAATGTGCTGAAATATGACAGATGCGAAATAATTCTTGAAAAAGTTCACCATTTTTTTGTAGAGAATCATCTTGTCATCTTTTATTTCATAATCATTATTTTTGAGCAGGACTTTATTTTTTCTTTTTTTTAGGTTTGGATACCGCCACAATGTGGTTTTTTCCATTTGACCATTGCTCTTTTCTTTTGATTTGATGATTGAGATACTTGATTTTTGATTTAGTCCTTTTTATGGTTGGTTCATTGGTGGAAGAAGTAACAAGTTCAATGGCATGTTGATCCTGGGTGGACCAAGCTATGAGATCTGATTTTGCAAGATGAAATGAAGTGATTGGTTCAATAGCATTTATGTGAGGGATGTCATCTCTGGTTATGAGAGAGGTCGAGCCTATAGGGAAAGCTCTGAAAGTGTTAAGATCTAGAAGTGTCATAGAAGTACTAGCGTGGTCCATTAAAGTAGTACGTGGATTAAACTCATCAGACCCTACCTGAGACTCATCAACTACGTCGGGTTGGTCACCATAAGTATGAACCACATCCACTTCCATATCCACTATGGAAGATCCGTCAGAGAGAGTATCCCATTCATATTCATTTGAATTTGTTGTTATGCTTCTACTAGGATGCTTGCACCAAGAAGGTTTAGGACCTTTAGAAGTAGAGGCTTCAACATCATTATGTGTGAGATCTCCTCTTTTTATTAACCGCAAAATATTCCTACATTGCCAGCTTTTAGGTATAGCGGCTTCAGCTGTGTCCTCAACAAGTATGTGTTCTTCTCCCCAAAGGAGTGAAGTAGAAGGAAGATTGTCTCCCATTTGAGCCATAGTGTGCAATGGTGACTCATCGGTATCTGTGTCTGAATCACTAATCATGGGAGCATTTCTAGAACATGTAGGGAGGTCATCATCGGCACCATATCCTAGACTTGTTGTAATATTAGAGAGTCAGCCATTAGTATGAATCAAAGGCTCAACTAGGGCGTGTCCATTATCATTTATAGGTCCTTGACCTTGATAGCCCATTTTCTGCAAAAATTTATAGCCTTTACCATAGCGCTTAGGATAGATGGGAGTAGCAATAGTGGTACCATCTTCTTTGTCTCTATAGATCCATTCTCTAATAGCTTGTTCTTCTCTTTCTACCTCTAGGGGTATGGATGCTTGAACAAAATTACCAAAAACTGTCATAGCAGAAGCAGAAGGCTTCATCTTATCAGAAGGTCTCCCATATGATCTAGGAGAAGTAGGCATAGCAGCAAGGGAATCCAGTGTGCATTCACCCATACCAAGGCTCATCATCTTAAAAGTTTTCTCAGTGGCAACCAAGGATGCAGTAGGATCATTAGAGGGTTTTTTGTGAGGAACAAATGTTTCAGCAACAACAAGAGTATTAATAGCAATAGAATGATCCCAGGGAATCACAATTTCAGCTCTGTTATGTGGGAATTTGACACACTGATGGTATGTAGAAGGCATAGCTTGCATGTCATAGATCCAAGGATGACCCAAAAGGATGTTATAAGCAAGTGGGATGTCTAATACTTGGAACATAATATCTTTCATGACAGGGCCCACTCAGACAGGTAATGTGACAAGACCTTTGGAAGATCTTTCAACTTCGTCATATGCTTTTATAGTAATTTTCTATTTAGAATCTACAACAAATTCTAAAAAACCCAACTGTTGTATGACATTGAAAGAAACAATATTTAACCCTGCACCATTATCTATCAGGAATCAGCAGATGCGGGTATGGTAGATCATAACTTCAATGTGTAAGGCAAGATTGTGAGGGTGGCTAAAAGATACATCATCTTTTGTAGAAAAAAGATAGATAATGAGGTGATGAGATGTGGTTGACCATAGCCTGGAACCTATCGGGGTCAATGTCATTAGGGACCTTAGTTGTATGCAAAGCCTTTTCAAGGATCTCCTTGTGCAAAGGGGATAGCTCAAGCAACTCAAAAATAGATATCTGTGCGAGTGTCCGTTACAATTGATGGACAAGATCATAGCTAGACAAAGCTGAAGGAATTGCCGGTTTGGAAGATGAGGCTTGTTTAGGATCGGGCGCGGTTTTAAGGACAAGTTTAGCTTGCCCCCTAGTAACAACATTTAATGCCTCACTTCGGGAAGATGAACTACCACATGTTTGCAAGACCAACTTTGGCATACCATGATTGGTTGTATTATCATCTTGAGGTCTCATCATAAGAACACTCTCAATGGGCTCTACCATGTTGATCACAGGTGAATCAGAAGTATATTTATAGTTGATCTTAGCATCATGATTCTTCTTATGTGCTTGGGAGGTTTCACCTTTGTCATACTTAGGTAGAGGATCTTTGAAAGCCTAGTGATCAGATTTTTTAACTAAGCCATCTGTGAGAATTGCGTCTCCATCAATGAGATCTTGTATAGCATCTTTAAGCGTGAAACAATTGTCAGTCTTGTGTCCCTTGTTTCTGTGATAGTGGCAATAATGATCCTCTCTCCACTAATCAGGCTTAACTGGCAGATCATAGGGATGAGTTTTCTCAGGAAGCGTAAGATAATTATTGGCAACCAAAGTCTTAAGAATCACATCATATGGTTCAGCCAATGGGGTATAAACCCTTTGTCAGAATTGCTTCTTTGGCTTATCTGCATATTGAGGCTTAGGAGCATTTTGAGCGTTGGTAGCTTCTTATAGTTTTGCTGCGTGAATAGCATTAGAAAGGTTGAAAGTAGGCTCTTTAGCTTTAAGGACATCTACAACCCCATCATTGACAACATACTTATTCCTATTCCAAGGTTTTCTCTTGTCTTTTCCATTTTTTCTAGTATCCTTATTAATAACAATATCCCCCTTTCTTATGGCAACATCCTCAATCCTATATGCGCTTTCAACCATTTCATTGAAAGAGGAGAATAGTTGTTTCCTAAGATCATAATATAGCTCAGGCACTAGAGTGTTGACAAAAATGTCAATCTTTTCTCTCTCAGGTAGCTGATGAGGATATCGAGAATAGAATGACCTCCAACGTTGCAAATAAGTAGCAAATAACTCTCCTTGGTTTTGTCTCAGAGCACCGAGATCTATCATGGTGATAGACTGTTGGATATTGTATGAATAGTGTTGTGTGAAATGCATAGCCAACTCATCAAAAGTCTTCAATGGAGGTGTCAACTTTGCAAACCATTCCAAAGCTTGTCCTCTTAAGCTTTGAGGGAATAATCATAGCAAAAATGTGTCTTCATGAAGGAAATCCATGCTAAGAGCATAAAAGTGATGCGCATGGTCATAGGGGTCACCATTTCCATCATACTTGTCATAGTTGGGAACCTTAATATCCCTAGGAAACGGGCCCATGTATAGACTTTTATCAAAAGGAAGAGCACAAATTGATTCTACAAAAGAGACCTTTGGAGGCTCTCTTTCTATTGCCATTTGGGTAAGGCGTTGATTTGTCCGATGTAGTTCTTCCTTAAGGACTTCCAATTTAGTTGGTACTCTTTGTTGGATGATTTGTTTGACATCATAGCCGGGAGGAAGCTTGTATCCTCTAGAAGTCATATATTGGAAATATTGGTCTCCATTGCGCTCTAAAAGCTTAAGCATCTTTCATTGGGAGTCCTCATCTTGTTCAAATGCAATAAGATCCTCACTAGAAATATCATCAACGACCTCTTCCTCATGGTGAGAGGGAGGTGGTCTAGGAGGTGAAGAAGGTACAACAAAAGTTCATCTCAGAGGAGATCTAGGTGGCGTGTTGTTTCCATAATTGCCATTAGCATCAAAAAGTGGTCTATGCTCATAACCACTAGTCTCGGGTTGCTCGTGAGACGTTCCTCTCATAGCCATGTGCCTAGCAGCATCCATTATGTTCTTACTGTGCTCTTTGTCTAAATGCATTTAGTTGTCCTTGTGATCAAAGTGATCTTGCAAACGACAAAATTTCTCTTGCTCAATGAGAGTGAGTGAGACACTGTCTGTGTTTTTTGGAAGACTTAAATGCTGAAAAGAGAAAGCCTCCTTTGTACCACGGGGTAGCCTTAGAATCCTCAAAACTAGAACTAGTGTTGCTAATAGGCGCTCGTGAGCATCTAGTGGGAGAAGGTAATTGAGTGTAATTGAACAGAGGATGACTCTCCTGCTCAAATTGAGACTGAGTTGTAACCGGCATGAAAAAGAATTGTTTTTTCAACCAATAGAATGAGACAAAGTTTCTTAGATGTTGAGAGAAGCAAAAGCCAATAATGATCACTTGTCGAGATAGAACAATAGAGATGGCTGGTCAAAGTGTTCAAGAACTTACAACAATCAATTGACACAAGCTGAGATGTGAGCAAGAAGCTTGATTAGCAAGTAGCTATAGCGGTAATCGTGGTGTGACAAGTGATCAAGAGTAGCATTTGTTAGGCTCAAACCCAATAGTTTTAGCTCATTTTTTTTCAGTCTAGAAAAAATCTAAGCATGTAGACAATAAGCCAGCTTCAGATAAGAATAGGAAAAGACACTCTACAACTGGTTAAAGCTCAAGTTAAACAACTCTGGATTGCAATAGCGACAGGACAACAGAATGACTCAGGGTGATACTTTCCAGGCAAGAAGAGTGATAGTCTTGCAGGAGTGAACTATCACTCGATACTTCTCAAGACAGTGAGTGATAACTGTTCAGTATTGTATGACTCAGTCAACACATAAAAAACTCAATTTTGAAAGTAATTGATCAATGTTTCAGTTTGGTAAGGTCAATTTCACAGTTCAAAATACAGTAACAACAAATAATGGACAAGTTTGCAAATAGTAGGTGATCAAACATGTCATAGAACACTTGCACAAGGGTGAAAGAAACCTTGCCAAGACAAGCAATTGTGATATCAAAACTATAAAAACCTATGAATACAACTGTGATGTTTGATATTTGAGAACATTTGCACGGGTAGATCACAACGAGAACACTTCAAGCACTTACTACCTAGAAGGACAACGACTCAATACTTAGCAACTTGGCCCACATTTGATGTCCCATCGCCTCGCATAAAGTGGTTGCCCACAATAGATATTGGCTTTGTCATGGAAGTGCCAATGACACAACCAAAGGAACATAGATGGTGAGTAATCTTGGGGTGATCTGGGTTATTCCACTTGGATCAATCCTTGCACCAAGAAGCTAAGTGGAAAAATAGGGTGGCTTATATCTAATGGTTCTTAGTAAGGGCTTTTGTTCATAGCACCCCTCTTGCTCCTCATAAAAGACTAGGACCTCGCGGCCTCAAGAGTACCTTAAGCATTCTTTCTTGACATTTTCCTCATGGTCACAATCCCACAAGTACTCACATCAAGCGAAGACAAGCACTACGTCTACCAAGGTTTTGTGTCCTTGATAGCCTTGAGATTATAGTGGGTCGGAATAGCTCGGTATTAGCTTGTCCCCACTTGGGTCGTTCCTCTTGATTGCTCAAGAGCAAGCCCGCTAAAGGATTCTAAAACTAAACAAAGAGTGGATCAACCTTTGAGTGTCAAGATTTCTAGTTCACCTCAAGGGTGAAGAGCATACTCTCCTAGCTCAAAAATTTATCCTAAACACGCCAAATAGAGGTTCACTTACCCTCTTGCTTTCAAAATCCAAAAATGGGTCAAGATTTTCTGGTTCACCACAAGGGTGAAGAGCATACTTCTCCTACCATCTAAGAATTCCTACAACAAGATATTAATTTCCTATGAAATGAAACAACTAGTAGATGCCACACTTCCAAAGAAAGCAATGAAACAAGCAGTTGATTTGGTTTTTATGCTTAGGGAAGCCTTGCAAAAACCATTAGTAGCCCTCTTTGACATGCGTTCTTTTAAGCAAATTCTTAAGCAATGAGAGCACCTTCAAGCACAACTTGTTAGCCCCACAAAGAGTTAGCACATCAAAAATTAGATAATCTGCAAGCAAAATAGTTGATCAAATGAAAAAAATTTGAAAATGAAACCAACATGGTTAGATCAAGCTTGGAAAGAGCTTTCCAACAATATATCACACTTAAATTTTTGATACCATTTGTGAAAATTTCTCAAAAATGGGTGCTAGTTTTCCAGAGTGGCACAGATTCTGAAAACACTGAAATTTTCAAAAAAATCAAAAAGAGCTAAAAAAACCACTTTCAGGCATAGGCGATAGCAGAATGTGCACAAGCGACAATAGAATGTGCACAGGAGACAATAGAATGTACACAGGCGCAAGCAGAATGCTCACAGGCAACAATAGAATGTGCACAGGCGACAACAGAATGTGCATAGGCATGCACAAAATGCTCACAAGTGTCAACTGAATGCTCACAGGCGTGAACAGAATACTCACAAGCGTAAACAAAATGCTCATAGGCGTGAACAAAATGCTCACAAGCATGAACAGAATGCTCACAGGTGTAAACAGAATACTCACAGGCGTGAATAGAATGCTCATAGGCATGAATAGAATGCTCATAGGCATGAATAGAATGCTCACAGCCGTGAACAGATTTCTCGTAAGCGGCATTTCTCCTGTTTGTGCAAAATTGATGAAAAAATGACGTTGAAAATATACAAAACTTGATAAAAATGCAGAGAATGAGGCTCAAGGCCCCACAGTGGGTGCCAAAAATGTACACACTAAGTAGTGCACTTCTCTAAATCATTACTTCCAAGAGAGTCCATGGATTGGAAACCTTGACAATGCGATCTAGAGCTCTCTAAGCATAGAGTGCAATGATATTAAGAGTGCTCTCAGCTAGAGCTAGTTAAGCCTATAACCTTGCTAGTAAACCATGCAATGGGAGATTCAATGAAGACAAGGGAAAGAATGCCAATATCCTCTAGAATCAAGAATGAGAATGCAATGCAACTATACTAGAAATGAGAATGCAAGTTAAGCTATGAAAGAAAGATGCAAGTGTTACAATCCAAGCTAATTAATCTATGTGAGCTACTCTAGAGCATGGAAATGAAGCTAATCTAGGAAAGCATAAACATGAAACTATGATGCAAGAAATGAAAGATGGATGCAAGAATATCTTCAAAAGCTCCAAAGTCTCCAAGCAATCCTGCAGCATAAGGTTAGTATTCGAAAGATCGATCTTAAAATGAGAAGAGAGCTCTCATTTTATAAGAAATGAGAAAGAAAGGACCATGGAAATTAAGAGGCAAAATATTTAATCAACGGTGGAGCTTGAAAGGGGAGCAATCCATGTGCACAAATATCCTCCAATGGGAAAATAAGAGTTGACTTTTGTGTCCATATGAGACAAAAAATATTTTTCTTCTTTTTATAAAATAAGAATAATGTTTTATTTGTGCAACTTAGGATAAGAGGAAAAGTGGGGACTTTTTATTTAATAAAAGGGGAGGAAATATTCCTTTTAATTAAATAAAGGTTTAGGATAAAATGGTTAGCCCAGAGAATATAATCAAATAAATGATAGAATTATGATTTGATCAAGAATAAGCAATTGATGATTTTAGCGAATAATGCTAGTAGGGGGCTCATAGTCTAGATGACCATTTTTAGATGATTACACACTTCACTTTGATGGCTTATAGTAATGTTGCTTAGGTTTGATGTGTGGATGATAAGAAGATTATGTAAGTGAAGATCATTTCCTTCTTGAAGCTATATTAGTTTCTTGGTCAAGTAAGAAAAAAAAATAGTATCACTATCTACTTCTATACTACAATATATTATTATTGCTTTATGTTGTTTATAGATACTTTTGATGAAATAAACTATGAATGATATTGGAATAATGTTTGATGATCCCATTTCTATCTTATGTAATCTAATACTACATTTAAGGACAAAACACATTTATATTTGGTACCCTTTTCTGAGGGAAATTTTTTTGAAGATCGAGGTAAAGCTTGAGTATGTACCTAAAAAATAACAAATTGTTGACATTTTACAAATGCATTCTCTAAGGATACTTTTAAATATCTCTGGGAGAAGCTTGGGGTGATTGACCCACCTTATTAGAGCTAAATGCATATGGTTATGCATTAGTCCTAGGTGAACTTTAATAATATCTTTGATCTAGACTAATGATTGTGGTTGCCTCTTAGAGGGAGCTAAGTATTGTTGAGAGTTGAATTGTATATCTTAGGGTGAGCTAAGAAAAAATTGGTGTTGATTTGCATCTTTTGTCTTTTCCATTGATGTCAAAGGGAGAGAGTGAACTGGGGATTTTAAATACAAAAGTATGTTTCTATCATTCATATATTACCATTAATGAAAAAAGGGGAGATCGTTGTAGTATTGAGAAAAATGAGTGAGTTGGACAAGCAATGATTTAGTATGATTGTTGTGGTATGTTCATCATTGATGTCAACACATTGTTGCATTAATTTCAATATTCTTTTATAAAGTCACGATGAGTACTTTTCTTCACATATCCATTATGTTGTAAATCTATTGATAAGACTTTGATATGTTGTTTGGTGTAATTCAGAGTTGTTGGATTCAAGATTGTATGGTTTAGAATGCAGTGCAATAAATTTGATATTTGTCTAAATATCTATTTGTGAAATGCGGTTTTTGCATTCCTCCACATAATGTTTTTTTATGATGTGCTTTTGGATGTGAGTTGATAATATCCTTAGCTTCATTCATTTCTATTGGTGCATGACTTTGGACTATATCTAGACATGGTTTCAAAGTTCTTGGTTTTCTTTCTCTAGGTTTAGACAACCTCATGTGTTTACACTTCAATTACTTGTCTTAATGAATGCAAGAAAATACATAAATGTGTATGGTCCTATTTTTGGTCTCGGTTATGGCATGTGGTGGTCCACTTCTCATTCCTCCCCACTAGGGAATGTTTAGTGTCGACTTAGTTCAAATCTTGTTTAGTCCTTTTCCTAGTCAACAATGGAAGACTTCAAGAATAAAAATTTGCTATAAATAAAGGACAAAACATTCATGGTAGTGTGTGTGGAGTGTACATGTGTGTACTTTTACAAATTTTGTGCAAGAGTTAAATTCTTATTTAATAAGGATGTATGAAAGAAGATTTGTTTCCCTGATTGCATATTTTAAGTGTGAAGTGTGGTGTAGAAAAGTGTGGAATTCAATGTGTTAGCTACTATAAGAAGTGAGCCAAAGGTAACTACATATTTTTCAATGACTTGTTGTGGTCATATATCAGTGGTGGATTTATTCTCTTTTATCCTTCTTCATTTGGGAAGTGAGCCCTCAAATAATGAGCTTTATTTGGATAGTGAGCCCTTAGCGATGAGTCTTTCTTGTAACTTGCCTTAACTAGTGTTCATATATTTGAGAATAATCTTCTTTGTGGTTTTTCCCTTTATAGGTTATTATTGGCTATTTTGCCACCATTATCCCATCATAGATAATTAATTCAAGACACCTTTATTATGGGCTGGACTCTATCACACATGGGGCAATATGTCATGTTTTATATGTTGGGATTATTGAAAGATAAGTATTGAGAGGGGAGGGGTGAATCAGTACCTTCAAAACTTTTCAAGACTAAAAACTTTGTAACTTAGTAGATAGCATTTAACCGATTGAATCCATTGTCTAAAACATACATTTAAATAATTGAAAATGTAATTTGCATGTAATCTAAATAATAAATCATTCATGAAAATTCATACTCATAACACAGATATTTTGTTATCACATAAAACCTTGTAAGAAGGTAAAAATTGCGATGGGGATGACACCCACAAATCTCCACCACTGTAGTACAACAAAGTATGTCGGTTAAGACTACAAATTGTGATCACTTTTGATGATCTTACCCTGTTAGGAGTAACAATTAGATCAAGTAGATCTGCCTAGTTAGAAGATTTTAACAACACAATGTATGTGTGTACTCGGTTAAGAGATGTAAACTAGGATTGTTAAGTTCACCCTGCCAAGAGATTTTAGATCTGCTACAATGGTTAAACGGTAATAGCAAATGTATTTGTAAATAGCAACTCTATCTTGCCTAAATCAGATCTATAATATACCAAATAGATATCACCTTTTAGTGATGGATGTGTCCTTATGTTCTACTTGGTAGCCTTGTGCATGTTCTGAAAAATGGAATGCTTCTTTCATAAACCTTCTATCAAAACCCTTTGTCCGATCTCTTGATGTCCTTAGTGCAACTACTCTCCTAATACATATTCATAATGACATCTTTACAACTTTTATATCAAACTAACGTGACCTAATTAGGGTTTACAATATTATCTTAGAAAACCTAAGATCAACGGTGTAACAAAATAATCTAGATCTAACATTACATAGAAATCATCAATAACTTAATTACATCCATATTTAATTTTGTCTCGATCTTGGTAAACCATTTTCCTGATTGGTGTGAACTGTTTGCATATGTGTTTGTGCCATTTTATATTACTATGTCATTTCATGTTATACTTAGTAATCACTGCGTTCTTCATTAGATAAATTACTGGTGCTCAGTTCATGTAAATGCTTGGTGATCAGTATGCTCGGTACTTGGTAATTGTTTGTCGCTTGGTGAGTATACTCGGTCAAACCCTTGTTTGGTTAACTTAGAGATCTGCCTTGTGTCTTGCTCGATGTGTAGGCTTTATATGGTTGACTGACTATCATGTCTATCTCCTTTACCAACTAAAAATTTGATTGATACTAATGAAAATCCTTTGATGCTCAAATAGGAGTAACATGCTAGTAATTTGTTTTCAAATCATTGTGTTATCCAACATGACTTTTTATATTCCCCAGGTCTCAAACCATAAAACCCCTTACCTTTTGTGCCTTAGTTTCATGCTCATGTTATAATATTTTGTTGGTCAACTATCCCCATCATTTCACTTAAGATTACCAACTAGAGTCCCTTCTACTCATGTCTATTTATCGAGGCCGTTTTCTAGGTCACCTACCATTCCAATTCTCTCTTAAGATTTCAATATTTATCCTTCAGGCATCTTTGTTTAGATCAACAACTCAACATCGTACATGCTTGCATGATTAATTTCAACATGTATAAAAGGCTAAGTGCACATCTTTGTGGTCAACCACCAACTGTATTGATCAATGAACCATCTTCTACCACGTATGCAAACAATTTAAATGTTGGGAGCTTGGGTGGTTGATGATATTTTTTTGGTATTCCAACAAGCCAACAAGCATGACATGGAAGATATGTGCAAAGGCATGTAATGCACTCGAGGCTTGTTGGGATCTCTCATTTATTTTGTCGAGTTGATGAGAAAAAATAAGATAGATGGAGAAACGCTCTAAGGACTCATCAAGATTTTCCAAAAGTTTCACTAAGCATGCAAGCAAAATCAAAGGGCAAACTAGGTTTCTCCACATGTCCACTTTGGCATGCCATCTTTTCTTCATTGTAGGGTCTCCTTATAGCCATATGATTGCCAATGAAGATCTTCATCAATAATTATATTTTATCTTAACATTGAGATTTTCCTCATTGCATCTTGTCCATCCGATCATGTGCAAGGCTCCTTCATCGACAATCACATTTCAATTTGGGTGGTCGGGTTTTGTATTCCAACGATCGCAACAAGAGTTTTACTAGATAGAGGATTAAGACTTCAATGTCATAGCTACTTTGAGTGACTCTCTTGTATGCATGTTGATTCAATCCTGAGTAGCTCCATCGCAACATCTACTTCGGATTTGGCTCATCTATAAAGGTGGGTGGACAGTTTAAAGGATAGAATGAGCAAGGATAAAAGAAATGGAGAAATGTTTTCAGATTTAGTGTCTGAGTGATGCACAACTTTGAAACTTCTCTTTGCTTGCTTCAACACAAGATGAGCTTGGTGATGATAGGCAGGACAAAGAAAATTGTAGTGATTTATTTAAATTCCTTACCGAAGATTGGACACTACTACACCACTTGAGTTGCAACATCAGACCCTCCCATGATGCGGTCAGGGTTGCAACCCCCTAACTTGCTGGGGATTTTTTGGATTACTTGTTCCTTAATCTACTTATTTTATCAGACTTTGACTTGTTGCTCTATGGCGTCGACTGTAGAAGTAAGAATTTCATTTTTTATATTTTTAATAGCTCTACTCTATACTGTGATGGTAACTTTGATGTTTTTAGGTTGCTTGACTAAGACCTATACTTACCTTTTTTTCTACCTTTGTTCTAAGTTGTTTTTTATGTTTTTTTACTATTAGTGTGTTGTGTATATACACTCTCAAATAATAGTTTTGTAAGGATCATCACCCTAATTTTTGATGCTGATTAATATCAAAACAATTTCAACCCAACATTCTCAATGTACATTTGACCGTATTTTTTAATCAAGTACAATTCAAAATATAATAATTCTTAAATTTAAGTAATTAATAAATATAATCAAATATGTATCGAGAATGCTGGATGGACAACACGCCAACGACCATGTCCTAATGTGGGCGGGGTTTTCGTTGGTGCTCTCGGCCTTCAGAAATGTTCTGTCCATGTGAAACTGGAATCTCGTAATGTACTTTCTCGTCTAAGCTTGAAAGTCTCGAGCAAACCGCCTGGCCATTGCATTTTCAACTTACCAAAACACTTCGAATGCCTCCAACTCTGTCACATTTGTGCCCTGTACCCTGTGCCCTGTGCCCTAGCCACTTCTTCTCAAGAACGAAAGGAATCATGCATATTTTGCCATGTTTTCAACGAGCAAAATGCATGGTAAATCATAGTGATTTCAAGGGAAATAGTCAGGAAAGACAATGCACTTTGCCTCATGGGATTTCCTTCACTGTTTACACTTTGTCAAATCCATCTAGGGTTTATATCAGTGACAAAAAGGGGCTCAACAAATTTTTGAACTAGGAAGCTTCCTTTCGAAAATTTCGGAGTTCTTGAAATTCTGTTGGAGGAGTACATTGCGAGGTTTTTGCCAATGCTTGAAATTATGACTCTTAACGTTGATTAAATTCGTAGTGTATTAATGGAGATTTCAAAATTGTATCCTTTTGCTAAAACTTCCAATCCCTGCAAAGATTGATCCCTAAACACTTGATAAGCCCAATGGTCCTCTTTTCATAAGCATCGGGCGTCTATTTACTATTCGTATTGCAGGTTTTGTACCGGAGTGTGCACAATGGGTAGCTCATGATCGGAGATTGTAGAGATTCCTATACAAAATCTCATTAATCTTTTATAGGCAGAGACTTTCGCTTCATCTACACTGAACATTTGGCTACCATTTGTAGGATCGGATGTGTATGGCGCGCTATCAAAAGCCGACGGATGTTTAGTTCGAGATGCCGGGTTGTTATTCACCTTCGCAACATTGGGGTTACAAACACATATGAGCCTGGTGCAAAAGGTACTCAAGAATCTCGAAAGCCTGATATGTCTTTTAAAGGAGCATTTTTAACTGCATTACACTAGGAAGGTTTTAAGTTTTTCCAACTCCCTTCTAGGGTTGATAGCCTTTAAATATACATTTGGATAATGCCTCTGTAAATCTACACTGTATATGTAATGCTTGCAACCACAAACCTTTTAGCCAGGCCCTTGCAAGGAATTGTGAAGCTGGCCTATCTAGAAAACTAGGGTTGAGATAATGTTGCGTGAAACTGCAGTTTTCATGAGAATTATTTAATGTGATTTGACAAAAGATTATGGTGTCATGGACCACAATGATTCCTGTCCTACGCCAGAACCTAGTTTTCGGAATAGGGCTAATTTGGGAGGTCTGCAGGAGGGAAGTGGGATGGCAGACCGAGGTGAGAAAGATGATGAAAGTCAATAACCGAAAAATAGTTGCAGGTGCAATTGGGTTGAGCTAAATAATGAGGTGTACATTTTCTTTGTTGATATACGTTCCATTAGATTTGCTTTAATTTTATTGTCCGTTACAAATCGATTGAAGAGATTTTAGGGAAAAAAACAAACTTAAGAGCTTTTGGAATTAACATTTTAGATTATATTCCTTGATCCCGTCAAGAAATTTCAAAATCGGATAGGCTGTTTGATACACTTGTAAACTTCATGCAGTTCACTTACCAAAGCGTCAATAATAATTTTACATCTCATCCACACCAAAAAGAAATTGATCCTATTTTTATTGAAAAATATTGACCTCTAATTCTTAGATAGATAAAAGATACATTAAATATATGTATAGGACCATATTCTCTGCTATAACATCCACAAGCTGTACATTGTATCATTAAGACTATTGAATATGAAGTGACAATCTCAAGTTGACTAAGTTCACCTGTGAGATTTTTAAATAAGGAATCCTTGTTGTGGGTGTCAATAATTTCTTTGCATCGAAGATGGGTTCTCTTGTTGAGCAAATAAATGCCAAGAGAAAGTAACAGTAAAGTTGTAAACATAAAAATGAGTGACAAGCTTCTATAAATCCATGCTTGAGATGGAAACCTACTTGGATAAGGAAAGATAGTCTTCTTTTTTTAGGGGAAATCTGGTGTTTACAGATCCCCTGTTGTTGCTTTTGCATCTATAGAATATCTTAGTATTATATGCCTATATTTGCAATTGGTGCAGAGGCCAAGGGGATGAAAAACTCCATAGAAACCAACTGCATCATCAAATTTCACTGATTTGACATGTGATAGTGATGGAAACATTGTAAACAAATGGATGCTTTGAGAGAAACAAAAAATCAAGGCTAGTGAAAGAGAATTGGAAAATATCAAATTAAAATTGGCATATCAAGAGGTTGTTCTATTGAAGGATGTAGCAAAAGTATATAACTAAAATCGTTCATGTTTATTAAAGTATTTAAAAACACTTCATCATATGGTAAAGTCCTGTTCATAATCTCATTTTTATTAAAAAGGTAATATGGTCGCTGATTTTTTAAAGTTATTTTATATTTTGTAAATGTATTTTAAAATTTCTAATTAATTAAAAGTTAATTGGTTTGTCTATTTACTGGGATGTTTTTAATGATATTGTTTTTTTGGGCACACCACAGGTTTTAGAAGAAAATTGAGAGCTGTAACTTTGGACTCATTTTTGGAGAATATATGATGGGTAAATTGTATTGTTTTTAGTCAGTTTTTCTCATTTTGCTTTCTTTTTGTTCTTTTTGGTAGAAAGTATTTAAAAGAAAAAAATCACTATCATATAGGGGAGTGACACCTCTTAAAATTTAGAGGAAAATCAGTCTTGTAGTAATTTTTCCAATGTTGCAATTTTATGGCATTACTTGTCAATGGGTCAATAAAATAATCAAAGAAAATAAATTGACATAAGATAGTGCTAGCATTTTTTCATCAACTTTGTTGGAGTTAAAATATTTTAGTAGATCTTGATTTCTATACATTTGAAGGAAGCTCCTTTGGAATGGAGGTTGGTGACTCAAAATGTAGAATCTAAAATCATGGTTATTATGAGAAAGTATAAGTTGACGCAATAATATGGCCACTCTAAAAGGAGTCGTGATGAACCTACAAGATAAATTAAATAATGCCCTTAGAATATGGAGAACAAAATTCTTGATATTATCTTTGTAGCACCACTTAGAGGGTGCTTTCAATCCTAAATTAAAGATAACCAAGTTACCTTCACTTGGCAAGCCATTGCAAGACATATAAAGCATATGCGTTCAGTGTAATATTCCCCAATTTGATAACAGAATTAACAATAATAATATTTTAATAAATAAATAAAAATATGTTAATTAAATAAATTGATTATTAATATTATTGTCAGTGAATATATCAATTATACATTTACATTATTAATGATAATTAATTAAATTCACAAAGAAGTTATTACATTAATTACTAAATAAACAATAGGCATGAATAAATTATTGTAATAACATTTATAGGAATAAATATAACCATAACCGATTATACGAGTGTTGACGGTGGAAGAACTATGGTTCGAACGATACAAAAACACTATTAAATATTACAAACAAAATTAGTAGTCCTCATTCGATGACTAACTGGTGACAGGGGGACACGTACCTTAAACTCTTCTCCACGTAGTCATATTCCGGGCAATGCAAAGAGTAAACTACAGTCCAACGAACACAACACTACAGAGACGTGTCAATACAACATACCCTTTCATTCGTAACGAACTAGATATAAAAGCAATCACCGCAGGGCATAAAGGACAGGGAACGGAGGGAAAAATTGAGCACACGTATTGAAGAGAAGAGCCATCTATGAATGGCTGGAATTCCATTTAGCAGACCAAATCAGGAAATGGCAAACCTGGAAGTACATGATATTAAGGTATAAATAAGGACCAGCCTCATGATCGGGTGCACCGTATTATTACCCAGGAACAGCGATCATTATAATTACCCAACCCGGCATGTAGATAGGTCTTCACGTCATTTGCATATTCATAAAGAATTATCAAGGGAGTGACCAATTCAGATAAGTAATTCCATTGCACTCATCTTAGTAAGATATCAGTAATAGCCATATATATATAGAGAGATTTGATTGACATACTTATACTCCTTCATATACATAATGAATAGGGGATTATATGGATCATGGAGTAGGAGACTACAGAATAAATGTTGCTCTTGATGCGGAAGATATAAGAAAAGAAATAAATTATATATGGCTGGCAAGCATCAATAAATTAGTATTGATTAAAAAATAAATATATATTAATATTCTTAAGGATATATCAGAATTCTAGTATTGATAAGGAACCCTTAGAGGGTCATATATATATATATATATCAGTTATATTATACACAGTATATATGCTCAGAACTTATTACTGTTTGACTTAAGAGGGGAAGGCGATGATGTTACCAAGGAGGGGTTTGTATAAATTCCAAGCAAATAGATCTATGTCCCAAGATAGGGTGGGGATCAGCGACCCTGAGTGCCTTGAGGGCATCATACCAGGAAAGGCTTAAGGGCGTGATCTGTAAACTTTGATAGTTGGTGTCTAGGCAACTTCGATAACATCAACTCCTTTTGTCTATGAGCTGAATCAGTAATAAGGCTGGATATGAGTGATAAAAATAACTTAAATCTAATAAGATGAACAACTTAACCTATCAAGTTACATTACAACCCAAACCTTAATTGAGAAATACAAGGTAAATTAATTAAGGTCCCAATAGGGGATATTACAAGTGGTATCAGAGCTATGATCCTGCCATCCTGTGGGGTAAGTACAAATTAATGAATCATTATTGTCAATAAAAGGGATAAGACTGCGATATACGCATCTTACTATATCAGGTAATGTTGAAGCCTGAAAACATAATTAAATAAGTGATGAATGGCTAAGATCCTCATATTGCCTTATTAATTAAGGAGGGTCGAAGCAATTCAAGGAATGATGGTCTAAATCCAAAAAGGATAGTTCCCAAGATAGGGTGGGGATCAACGACCCTCTAATCCTTGAGGGAAAAAGTCCCAAGGGAGGGCTTTGATCTGTAAATTTTGAGGGAATCTATCAAGTAATCTCTAAGCACCTTGAATTGTATTCCGACCTTCTCTCTCCTTAGGGAAAAGTAATATCAGATCAAACTTAGAAACAAGAAATATAGAAAGCATATGAAATTAAATTACTTAATATGAAATATGGGATTTAAGAATTGAAATTAATTTAAATAATTTGTATATTATGTGTATACTTTGTGTATGCTTCGTGTCTTCTTGCATCAATGTGTATGCTTCTCCGTGTCTTCAATGTGTATGCTTTTTGTATTCATTTGTTAGTGTGTATGCCTCGTGTATACTTCGATGTTTGCATATATTTATATATTTTCAAATGAATGTGATTCTATATTCAATTGATTGGGAATAGTAAGAATGCCTAGAGTGAACTCAAGATATACTAATTCATATCAATGATTAATATCAGAATTACACTACTACTCACAGCGAAAGATTATCTCTCTAGGAAATGAGAGAAAACTTAAGTTACCAACTGTTATTATCAAATAATGAGGAAACATGTAATTGCTTGAGGACAAACAATTTTGGGGAGGGTAGGACTATAATATTCCCCAATTTGATAATAGAGTTAACAATAATAATATTTTAATAAATAAATAAAAATATGTTAAGTAAATAAATTGATTATTAATATTATTGTCAGTGAATATATCAATTATACCAGAGTTCTTGAACTCGCCGTGAGTCGTCCGAGTTTTCTTAGTCCACAAGCCGTGTCAAGGCAAACGGGTCATAACAATTCGTTTCCATGACTCGGGCCCACATTTGGCAATCTCAGTCAGCAAAAAAAAATACAAAAAAACAAAAGTTATTTTCCATTTTTTTTCACTTATGTCTTCTATTTTGCATTAAACGTCATTCTTTTTGCTAGTTGCGAGAAGAAGAGAGGAAAGTGAGAGAGAGAAAGGAAAAGAAGAGGGCATAGGTTTGTAACTAGTAGGGAAGAAGAGCATCAAGGAGTCCACAAATCACATTGGGGAGGCCATAGGTGGGTTGACCAGGCAGACATAGAGGTTGAGGTTGTGGCTATGGTAGGGGAGGAGGATAAAGCATGATCAGGCTCCCGCGTAGTTGATGTTGATCAGAGTGGCACCTCATAGGTAGATACTATGGCTTGTCAGTCATCCAGGACCTACCTCAGATGCCTTTGTATGAGGCAGAGAGGCTACTCTAAGGCCAAGGTTGAGGCTGAGATTCAACTTGAGCCATAGACTTGTTTTTGTTTACACATATGTTAGGGAACATTTTTTGTCATGGATTTCATAGATTTTATATACATTTGACAATATTTATAAATCTGCATATCTATGTTTTCTATTTCCTTCAGGAACAATTTATGTTTGTACTTATGTGATGGATGTATGTGATCAAATTAGCTTCTATTTGATGATGTTATAGTGTCTTTAAGCTTTATTCAATAATGGGCGCATGAAACAAGTTTTAAATTGTTAAAAATCTCTATTTCAAGGGTTTTTTTTCTTTTTGTCGAGTCATAGCTGAGTCACGAATTGAGTCAGCCTTGCCGAGTTCGAGTCTGGAACTATGAATTATACATATACATTATTAATGATAATTAATTAAATTCACAATGAAGTAATTACATTAATTACTAAATAAACAATAGGCATGAATAAATTATTGTAATAACATTTAGAGGAATAAATATAACCATAATCGATAATACGAGTGTTGACAGTGGAACACCTATGGTTCAAATGATAGAAAAACACTATTAGATATTACAAGCAAAATTAGTAGTCCTCATTCAATGACTAACTGGTGACGAGGGGACACGTACCTTAAACTTTCCTCCATGTAGGCATATTTCAGGCAATGCAAGGAGTAAACTATAGTCCAACAAACACACCACTATAGAGGCGTGTCAATACAACATACCCTTTCATTCGTAATGAACTAGATATAAAATCAATCACCGTAGGGCATAAAGGACAGGGAACGGAGGGAAAAAGGAGCATAAGTATCCAAGAGCAAAGCCATCTTATGAATGGCCGTAATTCCATTTAGTAGACCAAATCAGGAAATGGCAACCCTGGAAGTACATGATCTCAAGATATAAATAAGGACCAGCCTCATGATCGGGTGCACCGTATTATTACCTAGGAACAACGATCATTATAATTTTTCAACCCTATAAATGGAGAAATAAGGAATGACGACATGTAGATAGGTCTTCACGTCGTTTGCATATTCATAAAGAATTATCAAGGGAGTGACCAATTCAGATAAGTAATTCCATTGCACTCGTCTTAGTAAGATATCAGTAATAGCCATATATATAGAGAGAGATTTGATTGACATACTTATACTCCATAGACATACTGAATAGGGGATTATATGGATCATGGAGTAGGGGACTACATGATAAATGGTGCTCTTGATGCGAAAGATATAAGAAAAGAAATAAATTATATATGGCTGGCAAGCATCAATAAATTAGTATTGATTAAAAAATAAATATATATTGATATTCTTAAGGATATATCAGAATTCTAGTATTGATAAGGAACCCTTAGAGGGTCATTTATATATATATATATATATATATATATATCAGTATATTATACACAATATATATATGCTCAGAACTTATTACTATTTGACTTAAGAGGGGAAGGCTATGATGTTACCAAGGAGGGGCGTGTATAAATTCCAAGCAATAGATCTATGTCCCAAGATAGGGTGGGGATCAATGACTCTGAGCGCCTTGAGGGCATCGTACCAAGAAAGGCTTAAGGGTGTGATTTGTAAACTTTGAGGGAATCCATTGATAGTTGGTGTCTAGGCAACTTGGATAACATCAACTCCATCTGTCTATGAGCTGAATCAGTAATAAGGTTGGATGTAAGTGATAAAAATAACTTAAATCTAATAAGATGAACAACTTAACCTATCAGGTAACATTACAACCCAAACCTTAATTGAGAAATACAAGGTAAATTAATTAAGGTCCCAATAGGGGACATTACATTTAGAAGTTTATACTAACTAATGCCAGTCATGTATAGCAAAATACGGTTTGTAGCATTGTCTCTTCCTTTGAAAGGATTTGTACTTAGCATGAAATAATGTCATTGGGATAAAATGTTCATTGGTTCAAACTTGGTATCATCTAGTTGTAAATTCTTCCAATGGAGACATAAAAAACCTAACCACTAACAACAAAGATATGCTATATCCAATGTTTACCACTTCTTGCTTCACATGATTTTGGGACAACACAAGATTTTCTTTAAGGACGTGATATATACCCTCTCACTCATCTAGAGTATTGTCAATTGTTGTAACCTTGGAAAATCCTAGAAGATAAGTATCCATGGAAGGTGAGTGGTACCATAAATGACTTCATTACGTATTGTCTTGTAAGTGCTATGAAACATATGGTATTGTACTACCACTTAGCAAGAGTTAACAATTGATGAGCTTAAGCGGCTTTCTAGTAAATGGTTCATAAGGCAAAACACTTGCTGAAGGTTTTGCAAACGGTGTTGCAAGCAAAGTGGGCTTAAGCTTGGAGGAAACTTCGTGGTTAGGCACACTAGAGCTGGAGTAGTGTTGGGATGGGTGAACTCCGAGGAAGTATTTGTGCTTCACCTTTGTGAGGATCACCTAGATGCAATGAGTGCTGAGTGTTCCATTCATTGTCATGAGAGATGGTTTCTTGTGAACCACTACTCATGAAACATGGGTCAATGAGGTTGACTCAAAAACTACACAGTTGATGATGGACATATTGTCATTGATGTCAAAATCAGAGATCGATGACATTGGAAAAGTTAATAAAGAAGTTAGCATATCCAGTATGAGATATACAGCATATATTCAGTATACAGTAACGGTATATTCAATCTGATATATAACGGTATACATAATCAGTATATACTGCATACAGTAAACAAAATAGCAAATATATTGAAGCAAAGATATAGAAGCAAAGATATTTTTCAGTAAACGAACACGTATACGTATCAGATATATTTATTGAAGCAGAGATATTTTAATAGAAGCAGAAATATATGTATACTGAACAGCAGTGATATATTTTATGTATGAAGGTCTACGAAGGTGTATACAGCATGAAGGTCTACGAAGGTGTATACAGCAAATAATATATATATATATACAGATAATCAGATATTCTATACCATGAAGAAGTTTTTTTTCGGCAGTTAATACTATGAAGAACAGCGTATATTATACAGATGTATATTAATACATACGTAAGAAGAGCAACGGTTTACAGCATTAAGCATATGACACAACAGCTTGAAGAATAACATTCATCGAACCTTGAGTAGAAGAGACGGTATCAAATATGGAAGAGATATACGGCATGAAGATACACACATGAAGATACTGTATATGTTTCAAGCTGCGTATGTATTACCCTATACGGCATAAAGATACAGACGGCATGAAGTTGCTACGTCTCCAGTCAAAAAAAGATTGCTATTGAAGGTTGAACATAAATCAGAGGTTTATACTTACGGCATATAATACGTAAGAACAGAGGTTTATACTTACGGCATATATTACATACGTAAGACACAGTGATGGTAAAAGGAAGATAGAGGAAGATAAATGTCTACAGCGTATACAACATTTTCAGCATAGCATATACATCAGCATAGCATGTACATGACAGTGATGGTAAAAGGTTTCAGAATGGATATAATTAATAACCGATGGCAAATATATAAACAACGATTGTCAACTAAGGGAAAATTATAATATATATCGAATATTTCAAAGAAAGGAGACGATATTATGAATAGGGATATCGTGCCTTCAAAATCATTTGCTAAGTCACGATAGTGCCACGTCATCTAAACTAAAGCCATAATAGGCAACTTGTTAATTAAGAGAGCCACGTCCTTATCAAAGAGGTATGATTACTTGTATCGAAGAGACGTGAACTATTCTTGTGAAAAGGCATGTCTATTTCGAAGGAGCATACATGGCTTAGAAGACATATATAAGAGAGATTAAAAATGAATGTGGAAATAAGTGAGTGGAGTTTTAAAAAAGGCAAGTGATATCGTGGTGAACAGATATATGTATATCAGATTTATTAATCTGATATATGGGTCAGGATTAATGTAAATATAGAAGAGATGTAGACACAAATATAAAAGAGGATTTGATATAAATGAGATGTATATGATATAAAGAAGAGAATAAAAAAGGTGATTAAATTGTCCATAATTCGTTGAAGATAGCAACATTGTCAAGATGGAAAATCAGATTTATGTGAAGTGAGTTGGTGCTCAGAAGTTAGATAGAGGGAGTTGGTGCTTCCAGTGGGTCAGTGCCTACGAAGTGTGGGAGTTGGAGCTTCCAGTGAGTCGGTGCTCATAAACATAGGGGTTGGAGCCTCTAGTAGGTCGGAGCCTACAAATCATTGTAAAAGAATAAGTTTATATAAAAGCAAATTATTTTGTGGTTTTCTCCCATATTGGGTTTCCACGTAAATATTGTGTTCATGTGTATAATTGTTTATTTGAGTAATTGAAGTTATCTTTGAATAAAAGCATTTAAATTTAAAAAGGTTATTATACTGATTCACCCCCCCCTCTCAGTATAATTGTGTGCTCTTCAGTTGAATCCTAATAGCAATATCACAACAAGGGTTAACAACCTAACGCTTTAGTTGATTGCTTAGACTCAAAAACAACATAAACAAGTTTCAAGGCATTTATCATCAATCATAGTTTGGCTATTAGTTTGACAATGATAGGTCAAACTCATGGTCAAATGAGTTCTCTGCAACTTGAATAATTCCTACCAAAACTTATTATCAAATGTAGGATCATGATCAATAACAACAGAGTGTGACATCCCATGAAGTTTAAAATAAGAACTAAGAAGTGTTGAGCCACCATTGAGGACAAGCAAGGGTGAGGCAAGACATAGAAATGGACATATTTGGTTGAGTAGTCAACAATAACCAAAATGAATTGTTTACCTCCAAGAGGAAAGACCCACAATTAGATCCATTGAAAGATCATTCTAAGCCTCATCAAGAATATAAAGACAATGAAGTATGTAGCTTTCCTATGGAGTTTGCAATTAAGGGAGGTTTGTTAAGACACCTTATTGTAGTACTAGTTAAGGGAAAGACTATATTGTATGTAGCTTTCCTATGGAGTCTGCAATTAAGGGAGGTCTGTTAAGACACCTTATTGTAGTACTAGTTAAGGGAAAGACTATATTGTATGTAACTTTCCTATGGAGTCTGCAATTAAGGGAGGTCTATTAAGACACTTTATTGTAGTACTAGTTAAGGGAAAGACTATAAGGGCATCTATCCTTCCTATGGAGTCTGCAATCGGGGAAGAGCTGCTATGATACCTTATTGTAGTACTAGTTAAGGGGAAGAGAGTAAGGGCACCCTACCACTTTCCTATGGAGTCTGCAATCAGGGGAGAACACCCTATTGTAGTAATAGTTAAGGGGAAGATAGTAAGGGCACCCTACCAACTTTCCTATGGAGTCTGCAATCAAGGGAGAGTGGTGAGGACACCCTATTACAGTACTAGTTAAGGGAAAGACAGTAATGACCCCTTTTCACAAGAACCTCTCTAGACAAGCAAAACAAGCAATCCACTAAGTAGACCACCTTGTGTGGATGCCTAACTCCTGGCACCGAGGCCAAGGGGGCCAAAGTTCCGCTCTTGGGCTTAGTATGGGATTGGCTTGGACTAACTTATCATTACTCAAGTTTCTTTTGAAGTTTATATATAAATATATATGTATGTACTGATGCTCATTTTGTGGTTGCAGGGTTCATAATCAAAAGCCTAATGAAGAAGTAAATTTTTAAACACATTTCCATAACTCTAAGTCATTTTGTAAATTTTAGGGTCTAATCAAGGATAGGTGTATTATGTATCTACATCGTGTCTACTTTGTATCTTCATGCATTAATGTGTATGCTTCGTGTTTGCTTCGTGTCTTCATACACTCAAGTATAATCTTCTCATATGATTTCTTATATGTTTTATGTGGTAATACATTACATTGAGTTCCAAGGTTGCCTAGATACAAGTATACTAGAATCAACATTTAGGCTGCACGACATATTCAACTCACATCAATTGCTTGAGGACAAGCAAATTTTGAGAGGGGTGGACTGTCATGAGCCCTAATCAGTGTATGAAATACAAATATATTCCTAAATACATACTAATTAATATAGTCTTAATTAATTAATTAATATAATATTAATCGCTAATATTGATGTTAATATATTAATATTAATAAGTATACAAATGATATGTCAATATAATATTATTAAGCAATATAATAACAATGACTAATCAATTAATAATTAATCATTATAATTGATTAATTAATATAGTTAATATTATCATCAATATATATTAATTAATCAATGTCATTAATGAATATATAATTAATATTCAAATCCCTAACATTAATGTCATTAACCAATATTTAAAGTATTATGAATATATAAATAATTATAATATAAACACTATATTATAATAATATTTAATCTTATATCATAATATAAATATTTAATCCTAATATAAAGATATTATATATATTACCCTTGTATAAATGTTATATTTATTTCAAATATATTATCATTAATAAAATAACATAATATAATCCAAAAGACATGACTTTTGGAAAGAAAACGTATAAGAAAATAATCACGGGAAAGAAAGAAAAAAAAGAAAGGACACGAACAAAATAATATAAAAAGTTTGGGAGAAGAATAATATTAAAAGATTTCAAGAGAAATTCAAGGAGGAAATATAGGAGAAGATCAAGGAGAAAATGTAGGAGAATATTAGAAGGAAATAAATATTAAATAAGCTAAAAAGAAAAGGCATAAAGAAGGTAAGTATATCTTTATTTAAGTTAATTTATTTATTAGCATTGTATGAATTAGATATTAATATTAATATGAAATAAACATTAGAATAATAAGTTATGAAAATTTAAATAATAAATTATGAAATATAGTAATATTGTTATGAAGTAAACTTGTATTTGATCTAACTCAACTCAAATATATTGATAAATAACTAACTAATATATAATATGAAATAAATACATTATATAAAGAATTATGAATTTTTTGTGATTATAAGTATAAAATTATATAATGATATATTATAATTATTGGGGATTGGCATCTTCCTAGTATACAACATTACAAATTACCATTCCCAAGGTAAGTCCAAATACTAATTATGAATTTCAAGACAAATCAAGTAACGTCCCAAAAGGGGTCATTACAGATACCCATCGCTGCAATAGTTATTTTAAGATGTAATTATTTTTGTTGATATAGAATTTATGAATCAAGATGTACATATGCTAGTGTTAGACAACATGGAAGATTAATGATATCAGATTTCCACAATCCATCAAGCTTATTGTAAGATTTTTCTGGGCAGATTGTGTAAAGGTTTTTTTCATCAATGTTTCAGATCACACTTTGCGACCCATCATTAGGATGATACCTTTTTTGTTCTTGTTGAGTTCTCTTGTATCATCTTGATGATGGATCACAGAGTGTGATCCAATACGATGAAAAAATTCTCTTACACGATCTATCTAGTAAAATCTTACAATAACAAGGAAGATATCCAACATTTCTTTTTATATATGTAGATTTAGCCAAATTGTACCTTGTGAGTTCTTTGTTAAGGAAAGAGAGTGACCTACGTTATTGCATTAACATTACATAATGTTAGTGTTAGAAGAATAGCATTCAAGAATGAATGGTTTGGTATTTTATTAGGCATGACCAAAATCGGAGTGGAGTGCATCGCAATTTTGAGAATAAGATAGGTGTTGTACACCTTGCATAAGAAAATAAATATATTTAGTTATGTAAAATAAATATTTATTTGTACACCTTGCCACATCAACTTCATCTGCCCAAACTGTAACAAAGATAGGTGTTGTACACCTCGCATAAGAAAATAAATATATTTAATTATGTAAAATAAATATTTATTTGTGATGCATATTTAGAGATATGTTTAACCACACTAACTATTTATTTGGGCCCACTTTCAAAGGCTTCTAGGACATGGTTATGCATCTTATCTATGGGTTACACAAGGAACATAATTAATAATGGAAAAACTTAGTACCAATCAAAAGGTAAATCTTGGGTTCTATGTTTTTGTTCCCTCATGGTTTTTAGACAAATGGTTTCACTAATACCACTTAGTAGTTTTGTGTTAATTTGATTCTATTTAAATATGTTCAATGTTTGAGGTCCATCATTATTTGTATCGACTTCTTTGAAGAGTGTAAGTATGGAGCATGAAATGGGATATGTGGTTACATAATTACCCATTATACTTAGATACATCAAGGATGCATTGGAGGAGCTTGATGTTTCAAAAGTATTCATGGAGACTTTGTGAGTGCATTGAAATATTTCATTATTGAATAATACATTTTAGTGTGAAAGATTTTGAGGCTCAATTTTTTTGTCATAAGGGCTTTGTTTATCTTGTGTTATATTAATTGCATATTTGTATATTGTTTTGTATGGTAGATTCGAAGTACTCCATGTTAGGTTGTGAATAAAGATCTCATAGGTATTTGTAACCCTTATTATGAGTAGATTCTTGTGTATAATTGAATTTGTGGCCTTGCAAGAAAAGTCTAAAGGAATTTTGGAGGTCACAAGTGTGCTTACAAATTTAAACTGTTGCTAATTTGGACTTCGATAAAGATTTGACTAAGGAACATTTTGTTTGGACTCATATTTCGAGGCTTTAGGGGTGATTTTTTGCTAGAGATATCTTGGATAAAAATTAACCTCACCGTTGAGTCCGAGAGACCTAAAAACTCATAGATTAATTATACAAATGATGTATTTTGGATTTAAAAAAGTTTTGGCCATTTTTAGGACCATGACAGAATCTTCGACTACAACAATTTTGTACATCGATGTAGAATCTATATAGTTCAATGTTTTGATCAATATCCATAGGAAATATCTTTTGACATATATATAGTAGTTAGGTATGATATAAAGTTGATGTAGAGGCACAAGGAAGTTTAATGGTTTTCAACCACAATACACCAAATTAGATCCAACTTTATCTTGATTCCTCACAAGACACCAACTTGCCCCAAATCTGATCAAACTGACTCAACTTAACCCAATGAACTTGGAATCACACATTCCTTACCAAAGGTGAACCTTTCATAAATCCCAAATTTGCTAGATACAACTTCTCACATCATGCCTCTTCTTGAGCACTTCCATGGACATCACTAACACCAACATGAAGTTCCATTTGACTCCAGAGGTGTGTTAGATACAATTCAATTGTTTTCACAGACTTTAGGGTCCCAAGGTAAGAAGAAACAATTGTATTTACTAACCCACAAAACCCATAAGGTTTACTCACCCACAAACAAGTCTATTCCTTCTAGCCCTTCCACAAGACCTTTTGGACCATCACTCTCAAACTTCTTAAACACTCTCCAAACAAAAACCAGTTTCAGATACCCTTTGGCCAATCATAAAATATTCCCAACTTTCAGGTTTGGAACCCCTTATTGACTAGGTCAAACCGTACTGTCTCAGACAGATCTAATAGGCCTAATTGGGATTATTTACAAAGCAAGTACCATTTAGGGTTTAGATCTTTGTGTGCCAATGATTGGAATATGGCTGAATACATCCAAAATCATCGAATCCACTCTTAGATTGTGGCCAACACTTTTTTTTATATCTCTATACCCAAACCCTCACTCATCCGTGGCTAGTCACACAGGGATGCCTAGCCTTAGTTTGCAATTTTGATGGTTGAATCCACTTGCTCTTGGTTCAAGACCTCCAAAATCTTGTAATATACATCCAGAACCCTTGCCATCCTTTGTCCATGATGGAATCATGTTTAAATAACCTTGGAAGACTTGTTTGGGTGGTTGGAAGTGATCCCAACTGTCCCATAACCTCAAAACCAACTTTTTATGCAAATGTTGCAAAAGCTACTTTTGCAATTTTTGACAACTTAATGCCTTGACCATACAATTGACATCATCACATCAAATTTGTGTCCTACATGACGAAAAGGACACAAAAACTCCTATTCTACCTTAGTCTTGCTCATTTGACCAGATTTGACCTATTGGTCTTATAATGCAATTTTGGCTTATCATCCTTACAACATGACTTCCAATGATTACAATAGACATCAAAATGGTCAAAAAGACCTTATTACATATTTGATTTAAAGCTAGATGCAAAAATTCTTCATAGGTCCTCTGACCCATGGGTGCCCCTGCACCATACTCCTGGGGAACAAAGAATTCAAGTCCCCTTGAATGTCCTTCTTCTTTCTAGTCTTCCAATTCCTTTGTATATGGTTCTTGAATCCTGCAAACAAATTTCTTAGGATTCACACACATCAACTAGACAACACCCAAAAAGGTTCTCAAGAGGAAGCTATTTCTTAGGCAATTAGGTCTCTTTAATGGCACTGAAGCATTCCAATGCCTTATCAAACTCAACTGTTATCAACTTGTTCTTACATCATTTTAAACTGTCCGCATTCACACCTTTGACTAATAATAAGTCATTGGTCTTATCAGACCTAAACAGAGATCAACTAATCAGACCTTAAACCGATCTCAAGGATAAACTTTCTCATTGCTTCGAGACCTCATTGCACCTTTGGTTCACAACATCACTACTATGTTTACAAGGTCTTTCAACATACATTCAAGGACACTATTTATTTGAAATGTAAGATTCAAGGCAACAATAAAAAAGTTTTGTTCTGATCAATCAGCAAACAAGGCTTATTAGGTGTTCAAGACTTCTTCCATTACTCTTGAATAGTTACCACCACAACCCTGATCAGAGAACTGAAAAACCTGTTAATGAGGTACTGACATATGTCCTAATTCAAAAGACTCCTCAACACCAACCCATATTCACAATGAAACATTACTGATCTGCAATCAAAAGTAGGAGTCACTGTCTAGTCATAACAGTTTAATATCAACTTTTGTGATCAGAAATCAGAAAAACCAAGATCCTTTGCCAATTGGTTGAGAAAGGTTCTCCATACCTTTTAAATGGTCAGTACAATGATCTCTTACCAGCCCATTTTTCACACAGTCCAATGATTCAACAAAATCTATTGACTGAGACAGTAACAGTCACTGTCATACACAGTTTGACAGAGATCGTCAAATAGAGACTTAACCCCTCTTACCAATCTTTGTTATGCAATCAAAAAGGTTCATTGAGACTTGTCTTAACCCTATTCAACCCCTTGAATCATTGGAAGTTTCATATACATCAAGAACTTTTCAAAATAATTAAACAAACTGTCGTCAACAGCAAAAACTTACTGGACAGCCCCCTTAGGGAAACAAAAATCTTTCTCCAAACAAATCCATTTGCAACTGAGACCTTCACTATTGGAAAAAGGATTCAAGATACCACTAAACCCCAAGGTTGTAGATTTTTCTACTTGTTCAATTGCAAGAAATCAGTAAATCTCTGTCAAACCCTTATATTTTATGGTTTATTGACAGTTTTAAAAGAAATACATCATACTCACTCCCTCCATGAGCAATGGCAGAATCTCCAACCTCATTCAAATTAAAGCTAATCCATCCTATTTTTATCTTCAATAGCTTGCAAGGCGAGTTCAATCCATGGTGAGGAGAAATGAATGTCTGATCAGCAGAATTGACAGGAAAATAACATTAAAAACAGCATTTATTAAAATTTCTTCCTACCAATTCACTCCTCTGCTTCACCCCTGACCCAAAGAGGGTTCTTAAAGCATTTTACATCCACTTGCAACTGATTTTAACCAACTTTCCAATCAGCTGGTCGGTTTAGACTCTGATTAACAACATTTTTGCAAAGCTGTCATCTTAGAACTTGATAACTTTTTATCTAACTTGACAATATGACCTTTAAACATGATCAGTGACCCTAATACATATCAAATAGGACAAAATTAGTCCAATTACCACATTTCAACTAAGTTGCCGATTCGGATTCGGGGACAAATTCGGGTTCGAGAATCTGGTTTGTGGATTCGTGAAATTTTTTTTTTTCCAATTTTGGATTCGTAAGGATTCGTGGTATATATATATATATGCGCATTATATATCCAAAAATATAAGAGAAATATACATAATTCTAAAACTAAATCATTTCATACTATGAATCTATGATGCTTGATCATTGATCTATGCCAAATGTCAAAGATAAACATTAAAAATTCAAATAGCATACTTGATCATTGATTAATGATTCTATGTTGACAATTCTAAAGAAAATCAGCACATTGACTTATAAGCAAAAAAAATAATATAAAAATGTGTTTTTAAGTGTTTTTTTGACTTTTTGGTCTCTTGGATGCGCGGGTCCTTGAGGATTCGCGTGGGGTCCTCATGGACTTGCACGGATCCGGGTAGGGTCTATGCACGGACCTTGTCCGGATCCGCGAATCCGGACGGACCGACAGGTCCATGCATGGACCTTGCCCGGATCCAGCACAGATTGGTTTGTGAATCCAGACCCGGATCAGGGCCTATAGGGACGAATCTGGCTTCTTAGCATTTCAACCTATTTTAGACATTTTTCACATCTTCGACCAATGTTGACCCAATCAGGACTTCAAGGGTCATTATGCACCGAATGGCTTTCAAAGCCTTACAAATGAATTCAAACAAATATGATAGACTTGTTTAACCTCAAAAACATTGAAATGGCCTCGCATTGGCCTTATTACATGATTTTGACCACAATTGGTCATGGTGGCTTCATGTGTCCTTGATGCTCCTGCATGACACTCTTGGGGGACAAAGAATTCAAGTCCCATTGAATGGCCGCCTTCTTCTTTCTGGTTTTCTAGTTCTTTTGTCCCATTGAGTGACCTTGCAACCGACAGGTCCATGCACAGACCCTGCCCGGATCCGGCACAGACTGGTCCATGAATCTGGACCCGGATCATGGCATGTAGGGACGAATCCGGCTTCTCAGCATTTCAACCTATTTTAGACATTTTTCACATCTTCGACCAATGTTGACCCAATGAGGACTTCAAGGGTCACTATGCACCGAATGGCTTTCAAAGCCTTACAAATGGATTCAAACGAATATGATAGACTTGTTTAACCTCAAAAACATTGAAATGGCCTCGCATTGGCCTTATTACATGATTCTGACCACAATTGGTCATGGTGGCTTCATGTGTCCTTGATGCTCCTGCATGACACTCTTGGGGGACAAAGAATTCAAGTCCCATTGAATGGCCTTCTTCTTCTTTTTGGTTTTCCAGTTCTTTTGTACATAATGCCTTGTTCCTGCATCAAAATTGGCTTTTTCTCCTTTGGCTTCTTGCTGTACCTTCTCTTGTCCACGTGGTACTCAATCTCTTCAATGTATGTCTCCATGTTCTCATAGGATAGTTACAAAACTCAGACTCACCTCGGACTTGACAAACTGGATTTGTGTAATGTCACCCACTCGAAACATAATTAATTTACTCGATAATTCCCAATGAGGGTTTGGATTGCACTTTCTTCATATTCCATGAGCCTTAGTTTATATATTCATATATTTTACATATCATTCCATGCTCCATATTTGATATTTCTTTCCCAACTTTTATCCCTGATAGAGTTCAACTATAAAATTCTGTAATTATATAGATGTTTGCCAGCAATATATGATTCATTCCCTTCCTCATCTCTTCCTTACAAAGAGTATCCAATATATTTTATATTCTCTGATTCTTCCATATAATTGGTATTCCCTCTATTTTATATTATCTGCTATTGATCATTATAAATAATAGTCCTTAGTCATGCAATTCTGATCTATATGATCAATATCAATTATATTTCCATAATTCCTTATTCCATCCTCTCCCCAAATCCAGTTGTTCCATATCCATCTATTTATATTCAACTATTCCTGTTTGCTAACAGTAATATGAATATGTATTGGTTGAAAGTAAGTATGTTGACGTGTTTGTCCAGGATCCTTATCGCTGGAACTGGATGATGTTTGTTGAATGCTACTTTAAGCTCTTTAGGAGCGCTTAGTCTTTCTCTAGGAGCATTAAGTCAAATATATTTGTAATGATAAGGATCGAATTTACTAAGGATTCTAAAATACTATTTTAAACAGGAACTCTAATCTATTGTTCGATCTGAAAATGAAGGACGGTGAACTAATCTTCATGGATAAAATACTTATATAAATGCTGTTCCATATTGTTATTCTTTAGATCCCTGCGAGTATACAGACGTAATGACGATGCTTTATTCTCATACACTAAAATGTTGTTGTCCCTGATTGATATTTATACTCCTGCACTGATTTATTAGATGCCTTATCTGAATCTTAGAACTATCCCCATGCACCTTTGGTCATGTAATCAGTGGAATGAATGCCACCTTTTTCCTCCCCTTTTTGGTATGACTGCAAATACCTTCTTATACTTTTCATTTAGAACCATTGGTTACGTCTCAAAAAGACATGTTTATTCATCAGAGAATTCCTTACTAGTTGTGACACTTCATAATTTAAATGCTGTTGTCGATTACTATTATGCTTAGTATATTTTTATATATTATATATAATATTTTTGTTTGCAAGTGAATTTAACTTAGTATATTATTTGCTATGATGTTAAGTATAATTATATATATTATTTAATGTGGTTTGCATATATAATATGCTTATAATATATCATATATATGTTTGATATATGTTATTATTGATTAATTATTAACATTTAATTATATTTATTTAGCCTATAACCATATAAATATACATTTATATTATTTATTAATAACATATATTTATTAATTATCATTCATATAATTATCTATCATTGATTAATATATTTATGAAAATATTATTTATTTATCTATTTATTATAATAATATTATTATTCATTTATTAAAGATCTTATCGTTCAATTTTTATTTATTTTTTGATCGGTAAAAGGCCTAAGCCAAAATTTTTATTAATAGATTAAATTATAGTACAAAGGTTCCATTCTATGCGGGCACTGGTAGGAAAGAATGGAGAAGAAAACCTCCAGTCTAGCCCGGGACCATGGTCCAAAATTCTATTACAAACAATTTTATGAGGGCATTCCCTCATTTACATCAGAGGATGAAGGCATTCCTTCATTTACAATTTCAGTTTAATTTATCTCCATACTCGGTTCTAGCTTGGTATTAAATATATTGATATATCTCTGTATCGGTGGAAGGAAGAGCGCCTCATATACATCAGGTGTTTAAAGATGTCACTTAGCTTATAGTTATAGTTGTGCAGAGTCAAATTAATTCCTCTAGGAGGTGTTTCCATACAACGATTCTTTAACCTGGACATCAGAGCTTAGCTTCGATCTTTGTTAGTATATCCAAATTTTAAAAGTTCTTTAACGAAGGTTACAAAATTTAGAAAGAAAAAACTTGCTAGAAAGAGTAAACTTTTACCTTTCATTGTTCCATCTGTTTCATCATATAAGTTGGTTTATTAGCCATAGTTCCTGTACAAATTCTAGAGAAAAGGTCTATGCATATGGCAGAGAAGCCTCCTTATGAAACGAAAACTGATATCTAAGCTAAAGCTAAGGGGATATGCTAATCTCTAGTCATAATTGATTTATTCAATTATTTTAATTACAAATGAGCTTTTGGTTATCTGCAAGTCTTATAACATCTTTGTAACATTCTAATTCATAATCAGATATACAGTTATATTTCAAACGTATTCTAGTAAAGACATCCATACATCTGACAGGAAGAGATTCTAGTCATATCTTAACCAATATTTAATTCTTCTATCCAATCATCGAAAAAACTTCTATGCACTATACTAATTCATAGTTAACTTAAACTACCAATTATTATAATAAATTTCTTTAGCCCATCTGAGCATGAAGATCTGGTAAGTGTATTCACTAGTGTATATGTAAGTAGGCTGTAAGATGACAGGTTATCTTAGATGTTGCTTCTAAAGTAAGGAAATGACCGAAACCTAGATCAGAGACAAAATCTCATGTTCATTCCTAACATTGTTTTAGGCACATTGAATCAATTTACCACTTGAAAATATTTATCCTTAAACCTATATATGTGATGAGCCATTGGTTGGTAAGCCATGTTTCAATGTATCCTTCCTAGATTAAATTATAATTTAATTACTGTCTAGCTTTTATCTAGAAGTAGCTGCTTTGGGACATTACTGTTGATATTTGCTGTACAACCATACTTATGTGGAAAGAAAGCAGGGGATAGGGCTTGGAGGGTCACTTCGATTCTAGAATAGTCAATTCTAACTCCATATAAATTCTCTGCCGATTGGAGGGATAGTCATAAGAAAGTAATTAACTAGATGGGGACAGTATGCTTACCTTATGATGATGACAATATACTAGTTTGTGAGAAATTATAATCTCATTAAGAAATAGTTGAGTTTAACTGTCACTGATCTTTGGGGATTATTAGGATCTAGCTATGGAAAGAAAGCAGGGGATAGGGCTTGGAGGGTAACTTCGATTCTAGAATAGTAAATTCTAACTCCATATAAATTCGCTGCCGATTGGAGGGATAGTTATAAGAAAGTAATTAACTAGATGGGGACAGTATGTTTACCTTATGATGATAACAATATACTAGTTTGTGAGAAATTATAATCTCATTAAGAAATAGTTGAGTTTAACTGTCACTGATCTTTGGGGATTATTAGGATCTAGCTACAGAGGTACAGAGAATTAAAAAACACATATCACAATTTGATGGAGGAACACAATAGAAATTCATTTATATTAACATATGCTTATTTATGAAAGGGTATCATGAGTATATTCATAGATCCTCTTCATTGCTCCTTATCTTGAGTCAGAGCTGTCTGTAACAGGGGGTCAAATTATCTTCTCATTGTGGAGTATACCTTCTTCCATCCAAAGGTCAATTAGATTTTCCTCTTCAAATTCTACAAGGGACTCTATATCTGTAATTCCAACTTTGTCTAAGTGCCAATACTCGTAGAACCAGTCTTCCTTCTTAGGCTTATGTAAACATAGGTAGTATAGCAGGAAGAACGTGTTTCTCTTAGCTATATCTTCATTCTCTTTATAGTCCTCCAAGTCCTTATTGGCAATGATGGGCGAAGATAGGGGGAGCGGAACCAAATCCACTTTTCTCAGCCTACTGACAATCGGATCCCTCTTTATATGCTTAAGAACTGTATCTAGGTTGCCCAAAAATCTTCTTTTAAAAATTTTGTGACAAAGTTTCCATATTTCCTGTGTCTGGAAACCCCAGGAGGAAATGACGATAACAAACTTGGAAGTGATATCGGTGAGAACCCTATGACAGTCTTCTAAGTTGGTAAATTCCCTGCCTAAGATACGTAAGACAGCTCTGGTAATGAGGGGATGCTTATTTATTAGCATCTTTTTGACATGTTTTGACAAAAAATTACCTACAAAAGCCAACTGGCCCCTGCTACAAGTGAGTTTAACTGAATTTTCCATGTTATCCTACATATATGTTTATGCAGGGACAAGATGAGGGTCATTATAGGGGTATAGACTATTTATAATGATAGAAGTTTTAAAATGCCCAGACTGTTGGATACTAATGGCTGTTCGAGTTTCGACACTCAGTAATGCTACTTTAATCTATTTGAGGGGAGACGAGGCACTTCTTATATCTATGAAGATATGAATGCCGTTATCCAATTGGATAAGGTGAAGAGTCAAAGTTTCTAATAGAATACTGACTAATGAAGTTAGCCAGATTAGTGTATATCTGTTGATTTGATCCTATCTATTGTAATCATATTAACCTTGCTCCTTAAAGGTACTACAGAGAATTTGCCTAAGATTTATGAAAGAATATTACTTGTTAAAAGAGAGACACTGCTATAATTGGTAATTTACAGTAAGAAAATTATGATTAGGAGCAATTGGCCTGCCTTATATAATATGTCCTTGAATAGTAAATATTTACCATAGGTTCTCCGAATGTTTGATATTCTATTAAGGGAGCACATACGAGCTAAAATAGGCACCTTATTTTAGCTCATCTATGGAAAGGAAGACACAATGAAAATTACAAATCTAAATTAGGCCAAATCAGTCAGAAGAAAAATTTAAAGTAAAATTATCCACAGTCCATGGAGATTAAGAAAACTATTTAAGATGTAAATAGAATATACAATACTATATTGATACTGGATTGAAAGGTAGGTACAGGTATAATACTATTTTTACTTTAGCATTATCTTCCTTATCTATAATAGGTTTGTGAAATAAATCCCTGTTTAGTACTTTTAAACATATGTTCACTGTATCAAGTTTTATAACTAAACTATATAATATAAGTTCTCAAAAAGATGATTGAAAACTGAAAATGATATGTTTTCCTCCCTCTGGAGTATCTTGCAATTCCAGATGTTCTCGTCCTTCTCCATTAGGACAATGAACTCTTCTTCAGCTACCGGCTTTTTTGAATGGCGTGTGCATCTTGGTATCTCTTGGGCCACAATGTGATAATTCTCAGTATCTACTTTGTCCAGGTATTCTGGGATGGGGAAGCCCTCCTGTTTCCAGTATTTGATTGCTCCAGTTGAATCCTGCTCTCCAAAGAGGACTTCATTATAAAGGAAATCTAAGTTCCTCAGCATCTTGGGCCAGTGCTTGTCAAAATGTTCTTCATCTTTGAATGAAATCATGGGTATGCGTTGGGATTGAGGAATTGCTTCAAGTTTGGACACTTCTATTTTCATGGTGATTTCAGGGTACGGGATGGTGAGTAGGTTATCTATGCTTAAAACCATATTATCTAGTCCTTCCAGCAGATCTTCGTTGAATATGATCCTAGCAGTCTGGATAATATCCTCTTTACGCGTACTGGCGAAGACAAAGAGAGCTATAAATTGTCCAATGATCGCGCCATTGGTCCTAAATGTGAATGCATTGTCAAAATGCTGGTCTCCCAAAGCTCTCTCAACCGCCCTCCTAGCTAAATTCGACAAAGGGTTTAGGATTTGATTCCATCGCTCCGGCAGGATACAACCTCTGAACACCATAGCTCGACTGCCCTTGGTTGCAAAAGTTATCAGTTTCGTTTCCATCTCTATAGGAAGTTAACTTTTGCAGGATTTGAATTCTAAGACACTCTAAAGACATCTGGGTTTATAATCCTTATATTTGCAGCTGTGCCGCCTGTCCTCATGTCACTCGTGAAGGCTCATGTTGATTCATGATTGTAAGACTCCTCGATCTTTCATTTCATCATAATCATCAGTTCTTTAAAGAAATCAGACTTGTTGTAGATAGTCTAGAATATACAGTCCTTCATGTAAATCAATGATTAGTTTCGATACTAATGATTATCTTGAAACATGTAATTATTTCCCGATATTGATAGTGAAGGGAGTTATTTAATATTTCCATGGGGAAATCATTGGTACTAAAGTCTATCCCGAGTTACCCTGAAATGATTTAATTTATATTGCTTTGGTGAATTGCCAAAAATCTGTCAGAATAATAACTCTCTCTATAGGTGGCGAGAGATCTATCTAATACTAGGGGGTATCCCATATGAGTCATAGCCTACTATTACATGGTTAATGCTAGATAGACATAGTATTTAGAAGACTGTTTAGAGGATTCCTTCAAAGATCTGCTATTATAGATACGTTAGGAAGATTTCAAGACTTTAAAAGGGCTAAACTAAAGTAGAATAGCTAAGACTATAGCTACCTCCCTCTATATTAATCCATATGGTTTCTAATGAATAAAGATTAAAAGTAATCTAGCTAGTATACATAGGAGAAACAAATTTAGAGGGTCTCCTGTAAGTGAAGAGGGCTGATATACTAGGTCTCAAAAAATGAGGTCTGGTTTCAATATAGGAAAAAAGGCAGATAATACAAGGATCTACTAAAGGAAGGCCAAGTTCTAATAGGTATTGGGAATATTGCTATCTAGATATACCAATCTAATAGAGTAAAATTATCTTGTCACGAGCCTCTCTAAACGACTCTCTATATAAGGGGAAACATATACGATAGTTAGAGACAAATCTGCCTGATTCATTAATAGATAATGAATCTGAATATGTGATGGAACTAATTTTAAAGTGATATATAAGTTCCGGCTAACTATATAGATTGTGACATCCAAGATCCAAAGGATGGTCAACAACAGAATTTACCTTAATGTGTCTAATATCTGGGAAACCTAATACTCCAAATGAATTTCATAAATCTGGTTAGTTAATAGGTGTCCATGTTTAGGGGAAGTCAAAGCTTTTATTAAGATTTAAATCTAATCAACCTAGATTTAAACAAGTTTCCTAGGCTTTTATGCCCAAGTATCCCATTTTCTCGTGAGTCTGAATTATCTATCTGAATTGTTGGTGACGGATTTAGTTTGTTAATAGTCATTAGTATTATGTATTATTACTTGTAGGGATGGAGAATGTGATCATTGAGGGCAGCTACTTAGATGCAAATCAGCTTAACCATTTATTATTTATATTCTATCTACAAAGCATTCACCCTCTACTCCCCTATTTGCTAGAAGATCGGCTTCAGAATTTCCTTCTCTATAAATATGTTTTACTTCATTTTGAGGGATTTTATCCAATATTTCTAGGATTTCTTCTAATTTTGAATTAGGTTTCTAGTTTGGCGTTTTCCTAGTTCTGATTGCATTTACAATATAATTTGGGAGTCTCCCTTTATTTCAATTTTTGACAAACCTAATTGATAGCAAATTTTGAGTCCTTCTAGGACTGCATCGCATTCAGCCATGTTATTGGTTGTAGGTTTAATGGGTTTAGCAAATTTAGAAATAGGTTCTCCCTTCCAATTGTGGATAATCCCACCAATACCAGTTGTACCTAGGTTGCAAGCCAGGTTGGACTTCTAACACTTGGCTGAGGTTGATTTCTCTAATTGTGTTGTGTCTGACTTTTTTGATTTGATCTACAATGTATAGCTCTATGACCAAATTTATTGTATGAATAACAATAACCATTGAAAGGTATTACCTCTTTACAATCTCTTGCTATATGTCCATGCTTGTTAAAGGCATCACAAGTTTATACCACCCTTCTTTAGGTGGTGTCCATTTACATGTACTTCTGTCAGCCTTCATTTTTTTCCCTCCTTTTCCGTATAATGGGGGGATTGCCAATTTTGGCCATCGCCTTCTAAGGTTATTATCACATTGGTTAAATGAGTTTTCATAGCTATTTTGGTTTCAGAGTCTGTTATTAATTACTTCGATAATTGAGGCTTCTATTTTATTAGTTATCGATCTCCACTTGAGTTTTTGATTTGTAAAGATTCTTCTATTTCGTTCTTTCCATATTTCCCACAGAACTATAGAAGGAGCAATAACCCAGATATCTTTAAACAGGCTATCCTTATTTGGTGAAGGCCAAGCTTTGAGAAAATCCAATATATCTGTAGGCCTCGCTAAGTACCAATTTAAGCTGTTACTTAACCAGCTCTAGCATTCTTGGGAAAATTCACAATTTAGAAGTAAGTGGTTAACCTCTTCTTCTTGGCATTTGCATAATGGACATCTAGATGGGCCTTCAAAACCTAGTCTCCTAAGTCTACGTGTTGTTAGTATCTTCTTTTGCAAAGCTGCCCAAAGAAATATCCCTGCCTTTGGGAGGCATGCTTTGTTCCAGCATAAGTTTAGGGGGATATCTAAGGTGTCCAGATTCTGTTCTTTCAAAATTGCTTTATATCCATCTTTGACTTTATAGTTTCCGTCGTTTGAGCCAACCTAAATTAGTTGATCCTCTCTATTTTTGTGTGAGATTACTCTATTGCTAAGGATTTCTCGGAGCTTAAAGTTTTCATTGTGATCTCCATGGGTGATATCTATATCTTTCCATACGTGGTCTGCTCCGGGAGAGATGTAATCTTTTACGTACCTACCAATACTAGATTTGCAATTATCTATATATTCCTGTGAGAATCCTTCTCTTTTCAATGGGGAAAACCCTCCCCATGAATCTTCCCAAAAAAGGGCCTTGTTACTTGCTCCAATGTCCCACGTGAGTAGGTTATTGATAACTCCTTTGGATTCTATAAGGAAATTCCAAATACGGGAACCTTTAGTGTGTGAATGAGATATAAAAATATTGATGGGTTCTGTGTTTGGGATATATTTATTCAGAAGGATAGTTGCCCATTTGCTACTGGGATTCTTATAAATTCTCCAAATGAATTTGGCTCCTAGAGCTGTATTCTGCCATTGAAGGTTCTTAATGCCTAACCCACCTTGGGAAATTGGTTTACAAAGATTATCTCACCTAATAAGCGTTGTTTTCTTTTCTTTCGAAGTACTATGCCAGCAATAGTCTCTAAGGAGTTTATCTATATTAGATTTGATGTTGACAGGAAGCGGAAGTAGAGACATTTGATAGGTGGGAATAGCAGATAGGACATATTTAATCATCGTAGCTCGGCTAGCTTTAGTGAGCCATTTTCCTTTCCAACTACATTTTTTGTTTTGTACTTTAGAAACTACTGATTCCCATAGAGCTGCATACTCCCTTGTCTAGGGGGATCCCTAAATATTTGTAGGGAAACTTACCAATTTTGTAACCTAGAATGTTACAAATCTGTCTTTTTTTAGTAGGGGAGGTGTTAACAAAGAAAACTTCTGATTTATTAGGGTTGACACTTTGGCTCGACGCCTTCATTTAGATATCCAGGGTTGTTTTAAATGCCTTTGCTTCCCTTTTATTACATGCCCCTGGCAGAATTGTGTCATCTGCAAAACTGTTGATGGGTTATGTTGGCCACGTTATTAGTTACTTTAACTCCTATAATTTTACCTTCTAGATGTGCCTTATTTATAGATCTACCCAAGGCTTCTGCCATGATCACATATGTTAAAAATTTCAGACCTTAAGGGAAATCAACAAACTGAATTATAAATATTCTTTAGTGAGAATCAAAAGAGGATGGAGAATACCCGATTTAGAAGTCTTGACTATGCTGAAGAATGTCTTCAATTTTGTGATTTCAACTTGTTTCAAGTCTGCCCAACCTTTGTTGAATTTGCTATCACCAAGTTACCTCAATCTGCCCTAGAATTCACCACTTGGATCTACTATTATATGCTTGAATAAGTGCTTTGGTTCGCTGCCAATATATAACCTATTTGATGTTTGAAATTGCTGCCTAAGAGCAGGCCTAATTCGCACTTGCAAGCAGCCCTAGATTGTTGATATTTTCTGCTATAAGTTCGCTCCAAATGTCTGCTATTATTCGCTCCAAGATCTGCTCTAATTCGCCCTTCAATGGTGAATGAATAAGGTTAACAAATGGCAGAATTATCTCCAATAGACAGCTGTCATGTACCTACAATAATGTCTGATTATTGTGCTGCTAGGAATGTACGAATTACTATGGCATGTTATGTTTTTGATGCCTTTGTAATTCACACCCCACCAAATATATATATTCTCAAGGAGGTGTGTCAAAGAGACACAACCTTTCAAACATATTGGGGCCGACCTCAATTAGGTAATTAAATAATTACAAGTCATCATTCTACATGCATGAGTCATCCTTTAGTTATTTAATATCAAGTCAATAAACAAGTCGTCCCTTGACTTCTTTCATAATTCTTTCTCAATGCAATAACATTATCTTTCTTCAAGGCCATAATATCAACAAAATAGAGGAACGGTGATAGTGGATCACCTTGTCTAATGCCTCGAGAAATTTCAAAAAAGCCTTCTGGAGTCCCATTAATTAAGAGAGATATCTTGGGTGAGGAGATACAGTTATAGATTAAATTAATCCATTGTTTGGAGAAACCAAATGCTTCTAAGTATTTGCATAAAAATCTCCAGTCAACTTTATCATATGCTTTTTGGATATCTATTTTAATGAGCATTTGTTGTACTGAGCTGTATGCACTATTTCTTGAGCTATTATAATTCCATCCAAAATTGAACGGTTAGGGACAAAACCTGTCTGTTCTTCAAAGATAATTGATGGAAGAAAGGTTTTGAGCCTGTTTGCTAAGCATTTAGAGAGAATTTTGTAGATTGTGTTATAGAGGGAAATTGGACAGAAATCCCCAGGTTCTAAGCTATCATGTTTCTTGGGGATGAGAGAGAAAAATGTATTGTTGATTTCTGTTAACAATGAGCTTGAGTTTCTGGTTGCTTCTACAGCTTTCCAAATGTCCTCACCTAGGAAATGCCAACATTTTTGGAAGAAGCCAGCTTGAAAGCCATCAGGTCCAGGAGCTTTCTCAGGGTGAAGCTGAAATAGGGCTTTTTTGACTTCTAACGAGAATTTTCTATTTATCCATCTATTATCTTCTTCAGAGATTAATTTGGGGATTGACGACAATAATTTTTTTTGGGCTTCTAAATCGGAATATTCATAGTTGTTAAGAAGCTTTTGGTAAAAGTGAACAAGTTGTTCTGATATAAGTTTTGTATCATCTATGAGATAACCATTTGAATCCTTTAACTTTGTAATTCTATTTATATTTCTTTTGTTGTTAGTACTATTGTGGAAGAATTTTGTATTGTTGTCACCTTCTTTAAGCCAAGTCTCTCTGAATTTTTGTTTCCAAAAGATTTCTTCTTTAGTTAGGATCTCCGCGTGTTTAGCCATAAGTTCTTTTTCCTTTTTATAGGTTGTTTCATTCATTCCTTGGTCTATGACGATTTCATTTAAGCTATTTATTTCAGCCTCTATTTTATTTTTTTGTTCAAAGATATTATTGAATTTTTCTTTGTTCTAGTCCAAAATCTTATGTTTAATAATTTTAAGCTTGGCTACTAGGCAGTACATTCTAGAGCCGGAGACTTTAATCTGCTTTCACCATTGTTCCAAAAGTTGCATAAATTCCTCATCTTGAAACCACATGAATTCAAATTTAAATGGGTTTCTAAGCGGTTTGAATTTTTTTGAAATAGTTAATCTAACTGGGAAGTGGTCCGACCCTGAATTAGTTAGAATTTCTGCAAATGTATTATAATTAAAATTTCCCATATCACCGCTAATCAAGAACCTATCCAATCTTTCAACAATATGGCTAAAACATGATCTACGATTGTTCCATGTAAACAAACCATTATTAGTGTTGATGTCTGTCAAGTTATTATCTTTGACCCATAGACTAAAGTCTTTTTGTGATTGTGAAACAAAGTGTGATCCACCAAATTTTTCTTTAATGTCTAGGATAGCATTAAAATCTCCTCCTAGAATGTGTATATCATCTAGGTTGTTTGAAAGTTGAATATGTAAATCTTGCCAAAGTTTTTTCTTTTCTGAATTAGGGATAGGTCCGTATACATTAATGAGTTTGAATTTTAATTTTGTTTTTAAGCTGATAACTGTTAATAGTAACTAGTTATTATGTTTTGATACTCCCTTGATCATTACTTTCCTAGGGTCCCATAGAGCTGCCAGCCCACCAGGGGCTCCTTCTGAGAAGACTATCTTTGACTTCCATACACCTAGTTTTAGACTAAACTTCAAACTTTCCTCCCTGCTTAATTTAGTTTCCTGTAAAATTATTATTTCAGATTCAAATATATTTAGGTATCTTTTAATTAATGTTTGTTTGTTAGGGGCATTTAGGGCCCTAACATTCCAAGTTGTTATTTTCATTGCCCCTGGGGAAGGTTCTTCCCCTTCCTTGCATTCAGAATGTCAAATAAATTCGGTTGATTCTCAGCCTTACCATCTTTTGCTCTCAATTCATTGATTGATTTCTTGCCTCTTTTCTTCTTGGTCTTAAGGGTAATAGGAGAGGATAAACCCTCAGTGGTAGTTGCAATACCTAGTTGCCTATTATTAAATTCTATAAAAAAATGGGGATATTACAATTCGGGCTCGGACTCGGACTCGACAAATTGAAAAATCGAAGAAATTCAAAGATTTTTAAGGATTTAAAACTTTTTTCATGCATCATTCAGTCAATTAACATCAAAGACACAATAATTAAGATAAGTAGAAGCTACTTCGCACACATACACAAGTTTACATTAATCACATAAGTTTACATAAGACCTTTTGGACCATCACTCTCAAACTTCTCAGACACTCTTCAAACAAAAACTAGTTTCAAATAGCCTTTGCCCAATCATAAAACATTCCCAACTTTCAAGCTTGGAACCCCTCATTGACTAGGTCAAACCATACTGTCTCAAAGAGACCTAATAGGCCTAATTGGGCTTATTTGCAAAGAAAGTACTATTTAGGGTTTAGATCTTTGTGTGCCAATGATTGGAATATACTTGAATACATCCAAAATCATCGAATCCACTCTTAGATTGTAGCCAACTCCTTTTTTTATACCTCTGTACCCAAACCCTCACTCATCCGTGGCTAGTCACATAGGGATGCCTAGCCTTAATTTGCAATTTTGATTGTTGAATCCACTTGCTCCTAGTTCAAGACCTCCAAAATCTTGTAATATACATCCAGAACCCTTGCCATCCTTCTTCCATGATGGAATCATGTTTAAATAACCTTGGAAGACTTGTTTTGGTGGTTGGAACCGATCCCAACTGTCCTTTAACCACAAAACCAACTTTTTATGCAAATGTCGCAAAAGCAACTTTTGCAACTTTTGACAACTTAATGCCTTGACCATACAATGGACATCATTACATCAAATTTGTGTCATATATGACCAAAAGGACACAAACTCGTATTCTACCTTAGTCTTGCTTATTTGACCATTTTGACTAGATTTGACCTATTGGTCTTATAATGCAATTTTGGCTTATTATCCTTACAACATGACTTCCAATGATTACAATAAATATCAAAATGGTCAAAATGACCTTATTACATATTTGATTCAAAACTAGATGCAAAAATTCTTCATATGTCCTCTGACCCATGGGTGCTTCTGCACCAAAAGTCTACAAAAATAACAAGTTTTTTTTAGAAAAAAACACTAATTTGTCAACAATATTGAAGTTGAATTTTGAATTTTAATTTTCCTTTTTAACTACTGCTAACCCCTAGCAACTAGTCAAAATAAGCCCCTCGTCCCTTCGGTTTCATTGGGGTGTAATGCTCCGCTAAGGAATCCTTTGAATGAGGGACAAAACATGCAAAAAAATAGACAATTTTTTTCTTTTTTCTTGAAATAATAATATATAACATGCATAACTTAACACTACATTGCACATTACAACAAAATAAACAGTAGGTCAATATACTGACAAGCATAGTGGAGCTCTACTCATGACTTCCAAGGGTTCCATGACAACTATACTTCTAAGTTCACTTTAAGCACCAAGGACAAATGTTCCTATGAAGTCCATTCATATGATATCACATTAATTTGTAAGCAAAGCAAGATCATACAACCATCTAAACATTAGAAGCACATATCAACCTACAACCACAATCTTTCATCTTTCGTTGTAGCTTCATGGAACTCGAAAGCCTTTCCTTCATTATGATCTTCCAGGCTGTCATGATCATTATGACCGGTCTTTTTAATTGGTTCTAAAGATTCATTAACTTTTACATTGATGCTTTCAATTATTTTGCCTATTTTTTTGTTCAGATACCGGTAGGCTTTGCTTTTGGTAGAGTAACCCAAAAAATTTCCTTCATCACTCTTGGTATCAAACTTCCTAGAGTACGTATCTCTTTTGATATAACAATTGCTACCAAAGATTTTGAAGTAACGTACAGTGGGAGTATGATTGAACCATAGTTCATAAGGAGTCTTACCGGTTCCCTTTTTGACTTGAACTCGGTTCAGTGTGTAGACAATAGTGCTGATGGCTTCTCTCCAGAAGTGATGAGGTAGATCCTTCTGAATCAGTAGGGTTCTTGTGCTGTTGATCAACCTCCTATTTCTTCTTTCTGCTACTCCATTTTGCTGAGGAGTCCTTGGTGCAGATAGTTGTCTCTTTATTCCATGTTCCTCATAGTAGTGAGTGAACTCTTGAGAAGTATATTCACCTCCTCTGTCTGATCTCAGACACTTTAAGCTTTTACCAGTCTCTTTTTCCACTCTAGTTTTGTAGATTTTAAACATGTGGAAAGCTTATGATTTCTCTTTAAGAAAGAGTGTCCACATCATCCTTGAGAAGTCATCTACAAAGAGTATAAAGTACTGGTCTCTAAGGTAGCTCTTTGTCCTCATCGGTCGACACAGGTCTAGAACATTTTCAACAGAGAAGGACTTACTGTTGAAACTTGTTCATGTCAGCTTTCCTAACTGACAATCTTTACAAACACCTCTAATGGGTTTTGTAATCTCAAAAAGTTCTCTAACCGTTTTCTTTTTGCTCACCTTAACAATACTATCAAAGTTTATGTGACAGAGCCTCTTGTGCCATAACCAGCTGTTGTCTTCTTTGGATATAAGATAGATTTTGCTTGATTCTCCTTTGACCGAGGCTATGAGACAAGCTTCTTCTGTTGAGTCTAGGTAGAACATATTACCTTTTCTCTGTCTACTGGTTGCGACATGAGTTCCAGATTGATTCTTAACTATATAGGAACCTTGTTCGAATTCTAACTGGAATCCCTTGTTTAGTTGTGCAACACTCATTAAATTTTACTTGAGTCCTTTAACCCAGCACACATCTTCACAGACAACATTGTTGCAGAGTGCAATAGAACCTTTACCATTGATGGCACATGGAGCATTGTTTCCAAAGGTTATTGATCCGCTGTCATTGAGCTCCAAACTGATAAATTTGTTCCTGTCTCTGGTCATGTGGTGAGTGCATCCGCTATCAATGATCTAATCATCATACTGATGAGATCTTGAGATAAGTGCAATTTCACTTACCACTGGGCTCTCCTTTATTGCAACAAATGCAATTTCTGGATCCTCTGAGTCTTCAGATTCATCGTCTGTGACTCCTTCCTCTACAAGGTAGCATTCCTTCTTTGCCTTGCTCTTGAACCGGTTGCTATTATCTCTGTTATCATTCTCTAGACATCTTGCTGCAATATGTCCTATCTTACTGCAGGAGAAGCATTTTAAAGTAAGTTTTAAAGGAAGCTTTCCTTTATATTTCACTTTCCCTTTGGGAAATCTCTTGGCAATGAGTGCTTCAAACTCATCTTGCTCCATCTCTTCTGAGAGTAGATTTTGAATAGGATTACCACTCTTACCGGTAGAGCAATTACCGGTCTCTCTTCCCTTTTTGGTGGAAGAGGTATTGACAGAAGACTTAAATGTAGCTTCTTGAATGGGTAAGCTATTATCGAAATTACTTAATTCAAAAGCAACCAACTTATCGATTAGGGAGTCTAGGGTGACATGATCTTTGGTCACCAATTTGAGCTCTTGAATAGTAGAGATCTTAATGGCATATTGAGGTCTGAGTGTTCTCAGTATTTTGCTAACCACCTCCTCTTCACTGAGCTTTCCTCCAGCACTCCTGATGGAGTTGATTACCTCTTTGATCCAATTGTTGTAGTGCTCAATGTCTTCTCCTTCATTCATCCTCATGTCATCGTACTTTCCTCTGAGGCTTTCAACCTTGGCTCTTTGAACATTTGGGTCTTCTCCATATACCAATTGTAGCTTGGTCCACATCTTGTAGGTAGATTCTAGGTGTTCAATCTCAGCATAAACATGTTCAGGTAGTGTGCTGGCTATCATATCCATAGCAGCCGTGTGCTCAGACTTGATCTTTTGTTCATCAGGTGTCAGGGTACCAGAAGGTTCAGTGTACTCATTGGTCACATGATTCTAGTATTGATCTCCGTTGGTCTTCATATATAGCTTCATTCTACTGCACCACAAAGTAAAGTTTTCTTTTGAAAACTTAGGTCTTTCCTTTCTCATCATCTTGACTCTTTCTTTATGCAGTTAAGCAATAAAGAAAATAAACCGTTGGCTCTGATACCAATTGACAGTCCCAACCGGTGCTGAGAGGGGAGGGGTGAATCAACACCTCTAATGCTTTTCTCTATAAAACTGGTTAGGTATACTTATGACTGTAATCTAATTAGATTTAAGCATACAATAATATAAAGTAAACAATCACACAGTGGCACTGGATTTATCACGTGGAAACCCAGTTAGGGTAAAAACCACGGTGTGAGGAGACCTCACAAATTTTGTACTCTTCTAGAGTATGCCCTGTTAGGAGCCTTTTTGGTTAAAGGATTACAACACACTGTTAGGTGCGATCCGGTTAAGGGATTTGTTATAATAAGGCTAGTTAGTGCCTGCTTGGTTAAAAGACTTTGAACACCTTACAAGATGCCACCCGGTTAAGGGATTTGATACAAGGGACATGTTAGAGTCCACCCAAATATTGGGATTTAACTATTGTAATTGCTAGAAAACAATAGAAGATTAACCTTTTACAGATGGCTTTTCATAGCCTGATAGGATCTTTGTTTGTGCTCAGCTGAGAATCGTCACCGGTCGCCGTAGGTGTGTTCTCTACTGTTGTGCTTCTCTGCACACTCTTTTGTTTCTTCTTCTCTTTTCAATTTACCCTAGCATCTCTTAAGCTTTTAGGTTCATTCTTTTTTTTGGCAGAATGAAGGCAACTCATATTCTCAATAGTCAGAAGAATGTATAGAGTTTATGCCCTAATTGCACCTCTCATGCAAGATCTAATCACAGATCCCTTTCGGATACATCTCTTAGCAAAGTATTAGTTCACTGAGGAAACATCCGCTGCATGCCTTTGCTTTATGAAGAAAACAATAGATGCGTGGCAAGCACCTTTCCTTCACAAGAGATAACTCTTTATTTTAAAGCCACAAATTTTGGCATTAAATCCTTCAAGCACGCCTCAAACCGATCACCATGTTAACTCAAAGTCTTCCAGATTTAGTGCAGTAAATCCCGGTTAAGTGAGTTGCTTGAAATAGGTAGTTGACTATGATTTCCTCGGTTCTCACCGGAGTCATCACTAGATCGGTTGAGATCCTTATTAGTGAATAGGTAAGAGTCTTTGATCTGTCACTGTTCCTTCCTTAGCTTACTAGTCGCATATTATTCTCGGTTGTGTTGTTGACACCGGTCTGTACCTTTACTTCCTCTGGGCTTGTTTACACCAGTTGTATCCTGGACACCAGTTGATGGTATAAACCACCTTTCCTTGATTGTATACATTTTCCGGTTACTGATGCTTAGTGAAATGACCTGTTGCTCTTGATTACAGTCTTTTCTTTCTTGCATAGTGTCACCGGTTGCCATCCTCTTTTTATACAAATCTCCTTAGATCTTTAGACTTTAGAGAGATGACAAATCTCTCACCTCTTTTGCCAATCAATGACAATACACGTACTGGTAGCAGGCTTACCGGTTACCATCTCTAATGCCAACATGAACACCATCAAAACAAACAATGTGCATTAAAGAAGTAAAGCATCCACATAACGGCTTTGATCCAACCTTACATTGCCCTTAGGAATCACCTAAGAATAAAAGGTATGAGCAAGACGATTCCACCATAACACTATTATAAATCGCATTCATCTAAGTACTTGAAAACAAATCTACTCTAAGTGAGGGAACACAAAGAACATTCAAGCACCAAGATACATCAAGAAATCACCAAATTTCAATGACAACATTATATCTTAGTAGCTCATAAGCAACAATCTCCATATATTGTCCTTTACAAATGAGAAGCGAGGCCTTTATATAGGTCTCAAATTACAATGGATGGCCTAGATTGAAACAAAATAAACAACCCAAATTTTGCCACCTCAGCCCTAATTAGGGTTAGGGCGAGATGAGAGAATCTTAAATTAGTGCATGGGTCCACATGGACCAATCAGAAAGAAGCCACTCAGTGGGAAAGTGGTTAAAGATGACCCATTAATGAAGAAAGATTCCCACTAAGTCATTAGTGCCTCTTTGCCCAGAATAGCCTATGCCTGATTTTGTTCCCTAAATGCTTGGAATTTGGACAACACTATCTCAAATTCATCTATGTTGACACTTGGCACTGCTTCTCATTTGAATTCTAGGATGGTTACGTCTCTTTCACATCTACTAAAATTGCTCTCCCAATTTGCCATCGAGTCTTGAGCGGTGTGCATGACACTTGAGAATATGGAAAGTTCTCAAAGGAATCTTTCAAGAAGGAATTTAATTGGAACTCTTCCAAGTTGCTTCTTAGGCTATTTGCAATGATATCATCTTCTGTCATCCTCTGTACTAGCAAGGCTACAACCGTGTTGAAGATTCCTTTTTGACCGTTCCAACCACTTTTCTTATTCGAGCAGATTCTTCACTAGAATTTTTGAACATCTCCTTTGGCATGACTACTGCACTGTACCAGTGAGAGAAATCATATGCCTCTCCTTCCCTTACCACTCTACCATCAACCAAAGTATGCCTAGGAGTCTCCATCAAGGCTTGCAGTTGTGAGAGTATCTCATTTTGGTAAAGATTTTCAAACTCAACAAAATTATCAGCACGCGTCCATCTGTGTTCTTTTTCAAGTTAAAACTTCATCTCTTCTTGCTTTGCATCTTCACTTCATCCTTTTACACTTTAGCCAATTCCTTTCATCACAAATCTCTTGATTCCATTCCACATCCTTGACTAGCTTGGCCCAACTCTCACTCATATCCTTGACTGACTTGAGTCCCTAGCGAGCCAAAGTTGCTCAAACTCATCTCTTATATTCAGAGACTTGAAAATTGTCATTGAACTAAGACTACCTAGGTCGACTACCCCTTTGCCAAGCAAAACAAGGGGGTCCCCATTTGCAATTTGGTGATGGTGTGAAAACCTCACAACAGTACCATCCCTTGCTCAAACATTCACGCGTCAAGTGTATCTGCTCATATATATGTAAATGGTCAAAGAACATGTAAATAATCAAATATCACAAATCACCGAAAATGGAATTTTAATGATGTAGTCATTCTTGTGTATTCAAATGTTACATCACCCCTTTTCACATATAATAATCATCTAAACATTGCATTAATAATCTTCTCTAAGTTAAATACAACAATAATCATTAATTAACATTAAATACCAGTAACTATCATTAAATATCATAAGATATCATTTAATAGCAGTAATGGACATATAACAGGTCCCCCAACCAGATTACTAACAATACATGATCAACCATGAAACATCTCATCAAATCACCGGCATAACCTTAGTACACATGATTAAATCATTAGCAACTCCAAAAGGCTAAAATAATGTCTATACATGTATTTGTACCTAGCCATCAGCATATAAGATCATGCCACATCATCGCAGAGTCATCTTGCATATATGATCATCATTGAAATCACAAGTATAACCTACTACCCACATCAACTGTGATACCATATGAACAAAAACATATAGCAGTAACCAAATGCATTACAAGAATGCCAATATAAAATAATAACATATGAATAGTCATATATATACTCTAGCTTGAATCAAAGGAAAAAGCAAATGGCAAAATGCAAACATGGGAGGCACTACATCCTACCCCCCATGGAGTGGGCTTGCTACTGGAAGCTTGCAAATAGATAGTGGTTATGACTATCTCAACTAGTACGATTAAAATGCCTCCCATTTTTTTTAAAAAAAGGGATAAATGTTTTTGACCCAAAGCTATGAACCAGTGAGGTCACAATGGGGGACCTCATCCCCATTTCAAAATTCAACAATGGCACTCCAGTGCGGTTTGAACCATGACGGCGAAATAATAACACAGCTTAACCATCACAAGATGCTAATATTGGCAATGACTCCCAGTTTTTACCAAGTACCAAATGTACTTATTTTTTGTTACATTTTTTATATCACCTTATTATTTCTATCATTTTAACAATGGGCACTTCCAACACTTACATCCAACTCAAATTCAAATTGATTTCTACCTAATACATCAAATATTTGACATAGAAAACCTAGATGAGGTATGAAAATGTTTCATGTTATGAGGCTTATACACAATAAATTACTATGTTGTTTGAACTATACAACTTCATGATCTTGATAAGGTTAGCATGGTGAATGACATTTTTTTTTTTATTGGCCTATCTAAACAAATTTTTAGAGGTTTTATGATTTCTCTGATAAATACTCCACCCCCTTTTCACACATACTTCCCAACCCCAATTCCCACCCATATTACATTAATTAAGTTATCTTATTTCCCCTCATACTGAAATGATATATTTAGTCAGGATCTGAAAATTAAAAAATCCACAATATACATGTACATGATAAAGTATTGATTTAGGGCTTGATCCCCCAGGTAAAATATTTATCATCTATATTCTAATTATGTATTATTGTTGGTAATCAAAATTAAGGAACATCTATGGACTAATATCATGTTAGTAAACACAATAATGAACATTAAAAGTATATGAGCCTTATTTTTTTGCTCTTTCAAAATGAAATACTATATACAAATCTCTCAACCAAGGAATTGTATGTGTTTCTCACGTGTCCGGCTAAAACCTGCACAAAATTGCCCAAACAAAATTCATGGCCTAGTGAACAAAATATAACTTACAACTATAATCAATTGTATTTGAATGTGCATTCAAAGACGATATTTTTTCTATACACCCATCTTCATTCAAATGTATATCATTATGGGCCATTTCACAAAATGAATTAGTGAGGACCTTTTGAGTTTACATCTCATTGAGGAGGTCTAGTGACTTTTGTTGGCCTCACCACTAAAGTCCCCTGCAAAATAACAAATTGAAGTTTCAAATCTTTGTCCCTAAATCATATTTAATAAAACCATAGGTTGAATACCTACTTGACAAGCTCATTACCCCATGCGGATTGTGATGATACTTCTATAGAAACAACTTATGGTGATTCTACTTGCTTAGTTTTTGTTATATCTTATCTACAAGTCTTTAACTAACTCAACCCTCTCATTAATTCTTCATGTACAACCACCAAATTGTCACAATCAATTATTTTTAATGTCTACTAAATTATTACCAAACTCTTAGAATAAGATCACTCAAACTATTGTAATAGAAATAGCCCAATGAAAAATTTAAAAATTAACTTTATAAATGCTTAAAATCTGGAAAAATAGAAACAATAATATCAATATATAACCAAAACATTGAATTAACAAGAAAGAAATGTGCCTACACATAAAATAAAATAAAAATTATACAAAATCTGCTGTCTTCTAAGTTAGTGGTGAGTGAGGAGAGTTATGGGAAAGTGACTTACCATAAAATCTATGTTGTAGGCACCTAAATAGTGCTGAATTTAAATCTTGTTTGATTCTTATATTTGATGTAGCTTATCAATAATTGTAATTAAAGCGTGGTGGATTCTCCAATCTTCATTTAGGCTTAAAAGTTTCTTATCTTCGCCTTTCTTCAGGTTCCACGAAGAGCACCTCCTCATTATTCCTTGCTCTTTAAGAATAGGAAATTGCCAATAAAACCGTTCGTAATTTTGGTGAGTAATTATCGTGGTGATTATCCATTCTCCTTGTTGCAAATTAAATTTCCAAGCAGAATCTTCAAAGGATTCGTTTATGGCACAAACAGGAGCAGAGCTACTGACCACAACCAGACAGCTTATGATGATGATTTCTCTTGGTGTACGCCAAATGTCTGAACGGTGAAGGTAAGCCTCAGAAAGCAAAGAACGGTTCAAATTTGACTCCGCTCCATCTTCTGCTCTTCCAATCACTTGAATAAAGCCCAATGGAAAATGCTGAAATGGAAAAGAAAAAAATTCTTGTTTTATATAGAGGAATTTATTTTCATTTACAGATCCTTTTTGAACATTACTTAAATATCAACACAGTGTGTGTTAGAATAAAACAAATACTTCGTTGTGAACTGCAAAACCTCTTGAAAAAGAGAAGATGGCATTTTATATGAAGGGTTGAAATAAATACCTTCAGCTTGGAAATGCAGTCCTTTATTGCTGCATTGCTGCAATATAGAAACTAGATTGCTTCCAATGCTTCCAGTTCTTCAATACCTTCTATGTTCTCCTGGCCTTCACAAGACTCAATGATGTTGCCCTTCAAACAGTTAAGTCTACCAGGAGTTGACAACTCCTTGGGCTTTGGACATTCATTAATGGCAACTCGCTGCAATTCTCCGCACCCCTGAATTCTAAGTTTTCTGAGTGTAGTGGGCAGTGTTGTCTTGTGAAACTTCTCACAAGAGTTGATTGCAATCATCTCCAAGCGGCTTGGATTGGCATACCTTGGCAACTCCTCAAGCTCAGGACACTCACTAATGGACAACTCTTCAAGCTTTGTGAGATTGTGGATTCCTCTCACTGTTTGCAATCCTCTGCAGAGCTGTAATTTGAGTTTGATAAGTGTCGTTGGCAGTGTTAAGCTGTGCAACTTATCGCAAGAGTCAATCTTAATTCTTTCTAAGCAGCTTACTCCTGCAAAACTTGGCAAATACTCAAGCTGACAACACTCACTAATGGACAACTCTTGAAGCTTTGTGAGATTGCCAATTCCTGCGATTCTTTGCAATCCGCTGCACAACTGTACTTTGAGTTCGATGAGTGTCGTTGGCAGTGTTAAGCTGTGCAGCCTATCACAGGAATCAATATTAATACTTTTCAAGCAGCTCAGTCCAGCGAGAATTGTCAACTCCTCAAGCTCAGGACATTCACCAATGCACATGTCTGTAAACTTTGTAAGATTGCCGATTCCTGCCACCATTTTCAATTGTCTGCACCTGTGCACTCTGAGTTTGATGAGTGTTGTTGACTATAATATGCTTTGCAACTTCTCGCAAGAATCAATTACAATCATCTTCCCACAACCATCAAATGTGACACTCTGGAGAGACTCCATATCCTCAAGACGCAACTCAGGCTCAAGCTGCCGACACTTGGAGATAATTAGTTCTACCAGATTCTTCAGATGGGATATTTCTGACACACTTTTCAGTTCTTTACAAGACTCCAGCTGAAGATTCTTCAATGACATTGGAAATGTTATTTTCTTCAGCTTTCTACACCTGAATATGTGAATCCCCTCCAGGCAAGTTAGACGTGCAAAACAAGACAGCTCTTTAAACTCCGGACAATCTGATATCCATAGCTGTGACAGATGACCCGGGTCAAAGCAATGTGACTTTTCTTTAGAAATTGCACATTCACTATCAGCCACCTGGAGGTGATTAAGCTTCTTGCATCCATCAATTGTAATCCTTTCAAGATTCCTTAGACCAGAAAGAACAGTTATTTTTTGCAGCTTCGTACACCTGATTATCTGAATCCCCTCCAGGCATGTTAGATGTGCAAAACAGGGAAGCCCTTCAAGCGCCAGACAATCTGATATCCACAACTGTACCAGATTGCCCATATCAAAGCTACATGACACGCCTTCCGAAATACCACCATCAGTCAGCATTAGATGATTAAGCTTCCTGCATCCATCAATTGTAATACTTTCTAGACTGTTTAGACCAAAAAGAATAGGCAAGTCCTCAAGCTGAGGACACTCACTAATGCATAGCTCTGTAAGCTTTGAAAGATTGCCTATCCCTGCTACCACTTGCAAATTTCTGCACCACTGCACTGTGATTTTCAAGACTGACGTTGGCAATATTATCTTAAGCAACTTCTCGGAAGAGTTAATGGTAATTCTCTCCAGGCAGCTCAATTCAGCAAGAAATGGCAACTCCATCTCTGGACACTCAGTGATCTCCAGCACTGTTAGCTTTGAAAGATCATCCATTCCTGCGATTTTTTTCAAATGTCTGCAATGTTGCACAATGAGATTCGAAAGATTTGGTGGCAGTGTTATGTTTTGCAGCTTATTGCATGATCCAATATTAATCTTCTCCAAGCAGCTCAGTCCAGGAGAATCACGTATGGACAACTCCTCAAGCTTCGGACAACCACAAATTGATATCCAATCCACATCAAAGTTGCTTGACACTCTCTTCAGATTTTGACATTTGTTCAGCTGAAAAGATTTGAGCTTCCCACAACCATCAAATGTGATGCTCTGGAGAGAAACAATAGACTCAAGATGCAGGACAAGCTTGAGGTGCTCACACTGAGAAATAATCAGTTCTACCAGATTCTTCAGTAGGGATAATTCTGACACATTTTTCAATTCTTTGCAAGAATTTAATTGAAGTTTCTTCAATGTTCTTGGCAAAGTAACTTTCTGCAGCTTCCCACACCTGAATATGCGAATCTCCACCAGGAAAGTTAAATGTGCAAAGCAAGGCAGCTCTTCAAGCTCCGGACAATCTGATATCATCAACTGTGCAAGATGGCCCATATTAAGGTTACCCTCAACTGCTTTCAAAATTGGACAATCAGTCACATGAAGATAACTGAACTTACTCCATCCATCAATTGTAATCCTTTCTAGGCAACTTAGACCACAAACAACTGGCATCTCCTCAAACACTGGACACTCACTAATATGCAGCTCTGTAAGCTTTCTGAGATGGCCTATTGCTCCTTGTATTTTCATGCACCGTTGCACTGTGAGTTGGATGAGTGTAGTTGGCAGTGTCATGTTGTACACACTCCAACATTCAACTATGGAAATCCTCTTCAGGTGGTTCAAGCTAGAAAGGTTCAATTCAAGTGAAAGTTTCGGGCACCTTTTTATATTTAACTCTGCAAGTTTTGTAAGACGAGAAATTCCTACCATTGTTTTGAGCTCTCTGCAAGAATTTAACTCAAGATGCTTCAGAGTCATTGGTAAAGTCATGTTTTGCAGGCTCCTGCACTGGAGAATGTGAAGTTCCTCAAGGCAAATTAGATGGCTAAAAGATGCAAGTTCTTTAAGCATTGGACAATCCGGTATGGATAATCCATTAAGATCAAAGTTACCAGACACTCTATTCAAAATACCACAATCAGTCAACGCGAGATTTTTGAGCTTCGCACATCCTTCAATTATGATCAGCTCTAGGCACCTTCGACTACAAATAACTGGGATATTCTTAAGTTCCGGACAGCCACAAATGTGCACCACTGGAATCATTTCAAATGATATTCCTGACACTGTCTCCAGATTTTCACAATCTTTCAGCTCAAAACATTTTACCTTGACAGAACTATCAGCTTTTATCCTCTTGAGACTGTTCAAACCCACTAGATACAAATCAAGCTGTAGCATTCCACACTGAGAAAAACTAACTTCTACAAGCTTTAGAAGATAAGATAGTCCTGTCACACTTTTCAAATGATCACATTTGTTAACTGTAATTTTTTCCAGAAAACGCAGGTGTGCTAGACATAACTCATGAAGCTTGGACATGTACTAATATTCAATTCTACTAGCATCTTCAAATTGAATATTCCTGGCACACTATACATATTACAACTTTCGATTCTTATCTTTTTCAGGCAGCTCAGGTGGCCAAGATTTGGTTCCTCAAGCATAGGGCATTCACTAATGTTTAAATCTTTAAGCTCCATAAGATCAGATGTCACTGACAAGATTTTGAGATACTCACACTTGCTAACATTAAGGCAATTCAATGTTTTAACTCTTGTAAACTGAACTTCGATAAGGTTTCTCACGGATGAAAGTTCCAAGGATTGAAGGCTTGGACAATAATTTCCGTCAATTACAATCCTTCTTATGTTTCCTTGTTCTTTAATCACTAGATCTTCAAGCATGCTCAATGGAGCAATACCCGTGGCATGCTTTTGGCAACCATTTAGTGGGGCCTTAAAATATGAAGACTCTCTGGCAGAATTCTTAGGGAGGGATCCTGAAAATCTTCTACATGTCTTCACAATCATTGATTGAATTTTTGACACATGTTGGTCCTCATTGGCTTCCTTTTCGACTTTCTTTTCCACATGAGTTACTATACCTAAGAAATCTGGATACTCTTCTAAAAAGGTTCCATAGATCTCCAGCTTTTTCAGTTCGGAGGGAACCTGAAACTCAAAACAAATGTGTTTTAAATTCTTTCTATGGTAGATATAAACTGGAATTCCGTTATAGGGCTTTACGTTTAATTCCCTGTAATTTTATTTTTGTCCTGTAAAAAACTGTAACAAATGCCATAAGATTTACATCTGAAATTTGAGATATTATTATGGTTCAGGTAGGTCAACTTCCAAGTTCCTTCCGTAAAGAAAGGTTATCGTCACTCGGACAACACGCCAGTTTGTCGAATCTCATTGCTCGTCTTCTATCAAAACTAAATGCTACACCACGGTGTAGTAAAGGAAATTGCAAGCGCGCATCTTTTACGTCAATACTAGTCTACCGTTAATTCTGGGCTTTTAGACTTGATATTCGTCTCCTATTTCCCATTGACAACAACTGAAAACGAACGTTTTGCCATTTTCAAAAACAAATTAGCAACATCCTATTCAAAGCTGGTTTTTTCCCTCATATATTGGACAAATTATGGATAAAAAGTAAATGCCCCAACTCCAACTTCCTGCCTGATACAGAAAGGAAGCTATCGTGTTATCTACGCCATTTTTCAAACTTGGAAATATTTTTATTTATCAGAGACATATCACATGGCTGACTATTCTGCCATGATTCTTTCCATCGATAGAAGTTATCTCCTCCGTTTCTTTAGTCAAAATTTCTATCCTCGGAGTTAGTCGCGACTCGCATAGCGTAGAAGAGGGAAACTTCATGCAAGATTATACTTCTGTTTAAAAGCATCTCAAATCATTTCTCTTTAAAAGCATTATTTTGGATCAACTATTCTGATTATATTTAACTTTAATATTAAGTATCAAAATTTTAGTTCGTCCACCTTTTTTTAGTATTTGTTATGGTTTTTTGAGTATCAAAATAAATATTAATTTAGTTGTATTACTGTTAAACATATTTGATGTTATGTGTTTTCTATTTTGATTAAAATTATTAGATTTAATTAGAATAAAAGACAGAGGAAGTTTTTTTGTTTTTTTTTCTCCTAGCATAATATATTTCAATAATTTCATTTTACATTACATATATTACATATTTTCTGTTGTAGGTGTAGGTCTAAGTGAATACAAAAGATTTGGAGATCATAGGTTAGGTCAGGAAAGGTCCAAACTCTATGATCAAAATGTAGGTAGGTGTGAAATTAAATGTTGTTTCTGCACAATCACATATTTCACAAAACATCATACACTATTTATGATACATGCTATCTACATCGCATTATTTTTTACATCTATGTATATATCAAGGACTTGTGATTCATTTAATGATGCACTTGCTACTAGTGATTATATATATATATATATATATATATATATATATATATATATATATATATATATATATATATATATATCCTTTAACTAATAAATTTTAGTGATACATATTAAAAATGACTTTTGTAACATTTTACATCGTATGTTTATAGTGGTTGTATTATTAAAGATCAAATATATTATGTATTTAATGTTATTATGAATTAAGATAAACAACTTTGATAGTTAAGGGTCAAATAAGTTTTATTCATGTGATAATCACATGATACAACGTTTATTCCTAATATAACAATTTTGAAAAAAATTTAAACTAATAATTCTTTACTAAGATTTTAGTTGTTTTATACTTGTTAAAGTTCCTTCAGGAATATTATTTATTTTCTTGTAACATTTCTCTTAATGAAGGTTTTTAGGATAATACTAACATTTTAACATTACGTGGTTCTATATACTTATCATTCTATCCGTTAAGAGTTGCAATGCCAATGTAATTATAAGAATACAATTGTTGCTGGAATTTCCATACATGTATATAAGGGCCTTTGGATTAGGGATTCATGTGTCATAAAAGCTATAAAAATAAGGAATCAAGTTGGTAACGGATTAAATTGACTAATAAAGAATTAGAAATGGGCCAAAAGAATAGATATATAATTCTCAGAAAGTAGATGAAGAATGACATTAAGTGAAGAAGGCTCATAAAAAATAGAATTGACAATAATTTTACTTCAACGAAATATTTTATGTCACCACTTAATATTAATAAGGGAAATAGAATAAAAATGATACTATAATTCCTGTGTAGGATGTGAGAAGTGAATTCTTTCATGATCAGCTCTCAAAGAAATATAAGTTGTTAGTCGTGATCTTCACATATTTGATTTGCATAACATATCTTTTGCTGTTTTGAATAAGTTATACATGTTCTTTACCAATATCTCCATATAGCCAAAATAATACTCTTTTCCTTCTTTAAATAAAGGTATGATAATGTTGTTAAAGAAATTAGGATCGAATGTAGTACCTTTATTTCCAATTTATGATTGATTTGTAGAATAATATCTCTTCAATAATCTCCTAAATGATATGTCTAACTGTTTTCATTATGCAGATTTGTACAGGTGTAGGATAATATCTCTTCAATAATCTCCTTAATGACATGTCTAACTGTTTTACTTATGCAGATTTGTACAGGTGTAGGATAATATCTCTTCAATAATCTCCTTAATGACATGATATTCTGAATTTTATAGACTGATAAATGTTTATATTTAGATCAGATATCTGCAACTTGTAATAATACTAATTGTGATTGATGTATTTTCCAAGTGCTTCATCGATCTGATATTTATATGTATTCGACGAGGTATGTCTCTTATAGAAGCATGACCCTTCGTGGTATAAGAGACATGCCCGGTCATCAAGAAAGACCAATCCTTAACAAATAACAAACAACGACTAATCCAATCGATACCATAACAAACGCTGTTGGTAATTACATATTATAGTATGACACTGGATTAGGGTAGTCGCTGTTTGGTATATCATTTGTTCTGCATATTAAATGAACAAATACGATGAATGTGAATATAATCAGCTCGTTAATAATACATAGTCGATCATAACGCATATGTTGCATAATGATCATTGATGAATAAGGTCGATAAGGTGATCAGTAATTACATTGATTAATATTCATTAAATTATATATATATATATATATATATATATATATATATATATATATATATATATATATATATATATATATATATAAATAAATAAAGTATGAATGAATGATTTAATGATTTAATCAATGATGAAGTTCAAATGACAAATATAATAATTTGATCAAACTAATCTGATTGAAGCTACAAAATTAACAAATGCAACGTGGTAAATACATCTTTATCATGAACAACCAACATTTTTTTTAACAAAATCAGATTTCCACAATCTATTATGATACAATATTAGTTTTTGGATTCGATTGTGTGTTTTTTTAGCATTGACGTTTCAGGTCACTCTTTAATCCATTATCATATTTTTACTTTCCATTCTCATACTCTCTCTTTGTAATGATGGATCAAGAGTGTGATCCGGAACATCGATGCTTAAAAAACACACAATTGAACCCATAAACTAATATTGTAACATATTTTTTAATACACATCAAAAGATAATTAATTATTAATATTAATTACAACCTATGAAAGTTTTAACTTACATAGAAGTAAAACCTTTTGTTATTTTGTTTGGTAAAAATCTAAGATTTATTTTTATTTACAAATATTAAAGTAGAAAATTATTGAAAAATTCTATATGCTTTATAAGAGAATGATTTAAAACTTAAAATATCTACACATGAATAATCCAAAAGTATTCGAGAAATTGATTTTCAACATCCAATTAGGTAAAAATTAACTTGAACTGTATGTGTCAACTACTGAAATGGCAAGAACCGTGTTGTATAGAAATAACGATATTACTGATTTTCAAATGTATGTAATAATTCATATCAAATAGATCAATTACATTATTATAAAAATGATGATAACATATACCAATATGTTGAATGGAAGATATGGTGGTATGACTAATTATTTTAGAGAATTAATATTTCAAATGCAATAAATTGTGGGAGAAAATGGAGATAATATTTAGTAAGACAAATTAATAGTGTTTTGAGTTGAGTTAAAGGTAAAATTAATATTTTTTAAATCATGTATAATCCTTTCTATCTTAAAATAGTGAAATGATGAGATCAATTTAAAAATCAATTGACGAAATATAGCTCAATTTATAAAATAAAATTCATAATTAATTGATATTTTTTGTTTAAAGGAAAAAAAATCTTTGTTATACCTTCCATTTGAATTTTGACTTCTATCAAATATTCTTCAAACTTTGAGAAATAATGTTCTCAATGGTTTCTCTAGTAAGTGTATTAATTAGGAGAACAATTTTCCCTTCGATTGATTGATCCACAATTCCTATGTGTGATAGGGACTCACTTGATGGAGATATGTCTCTAGCTTGGACGGTAGCTAGCAAATGGGTAACACTTCTCTTTGGGTAGAGAAGACATCCCTTCACAATAGTTACCTTCTATTGATACACCTGAACTAAGGGATGCCTAAACGTGTAAGGATGCTACTGTTGGATCTTCTACATTTACCTTGCCCCATTGCCTCTTTGGTTACTCTTTTCTCTTGAACTGAATGTTCATAATCAATTGTGGAAGAATCAAAAGCATAATAATTTGTAGTAGCAAAAGCAAATGCTGAACCAATCAAATACCCTTACCCCTAGACAAATTTTGTTAGATATTTGAAGAATAAATGTCTATTTTTATTGATAAAAAATGTTAATTGAGTTAAATATGAATCTAACATTAGAATTGAATACTTGTTACATCAAAGATATGGCAAAAAACTAGAACAATGATTTCATAGTTCAAGATTTAAGTTCATAATGGTGTACAAAAATCAAGCAAATGAATATCATGAAAAGAAACATATTGATAAACCTTTACTTAGGACTTGTTGAGATGGAACTTGTTCAACGTTTTTAAAAATGGGGTTGTCATTATTAAAAAAAAATAGCTCCACAAAACAAACTTAAAATGCTTTCTAGGCAATTCTAATATCTCTTATAGATTCATTAAGTGGAATAGGTTGCTAAAAGCAAATGACATGTGTGGAAATGAGATCCCAAGCCTATGGATGAAAACAAAGCTCTTAAACATCCATGAAATATCAATGGAACAATAATAAGGTTCAAATATACCCCTAATAGGAGAGATGAACACTTTTGGTTAATGTTTTTTGTCACAATGGATATGAATTGTGACTTGTGTGCTTAATATCTAAGTTTAATGATGGGAAATTGATAGCTTTCAACAATGACAATAAATTATAAACACAATATATCACATCTAGAAATAAGACAGAGAAAGGAACTTGGATCTTCAAATAGAACCTGAAAGTGGTAGATTGGTGTGTTGGGCACCCCAAACTGAGGGTGTATGTGCAAATAGAAAGAAACATAATTGCAATGAAGAGGTCTTGTAGGTTTGTCTCTTAGAAATTTAGTGAAAAATAGTTGGGCAAGTGTGTTGGGTTCTCTGGTTGAGGGGTTTTTACCTATTTGAGATTTGAGAACATTTATCTCAATTTACTATACACTATTATAACACTTTTATTGTTGGATTTGGAACCGTGCTCATGAAAAACATGGAAGAAGGGTTATGTTATATAAGAGTGATGCAGTGACATACAAGGAGGATCCAATTAAGGACAGTCCAAGCAGGCTGCAATGAACACAATGCGGAATAACACAAGAAGATCTGAATCTTAACTCAATTTTCATTAACATGCCCGGCTGTAAGGCTTTCCAAGTTAGGGCCAATTACAAACAAAAGCAATTCTACAAGATCAACCAAGATCCAATACAACATCAACCCTAGCTAGTTCAGTTCTAAAATAGATCAGCAACTGATGGAAACCCTAAGGCAAATCTAAACTTGTGCTCGCAAGCCACCAAGCAATCTCCTTGTCTCCAAGTATGAAAACCATTAGCTCTACCAATGCTATCAGATAAGAATCTGATTTGCTAGATCACATCGGATCTTTTCCACAACTTCACTTTATCTGAATTCTCAGATTTGTGACCAATCTCTCACAATTGATGTCCTAAACAACTACCCAATCATCCCTATAAATACTAATCTCCAACCATAGGTTGGCTAGGAGAAACAATTAATTCCTAAGCCAGGTCGGCTTCTACTACAACAAATATTAAATACAACAAATGGTCGGCTCTCAATAGCCTTACAAACATTTAATTCTCTATATCAGCCTCAACCACTGCATAGGAGAATCCAACAAAAGCTACCAACAATAAATACATCAAGTTGGCCAAGCAATTCTTCAAGAACTCTAGTTGGTGAGCCTCAATTACCGAGCAACAGGAAAATAACCGAGAACTAGTGAATTAACCGAGCAAGCCAAGCATCGTCGAGCACTATGTTGACCGAGTGACACAGGCATTACCGAGTACCACTTTCACCGAGCAACAATGATTACCAAGTTCCTTCAAAGACCGAGCTTCCTTTCTTTAACCAAGACTGTCGATCAAAGCTACAGTCGAGTATCACAGAACCAAAATAACACACCACCATGCAAATTTATTGAATACCAAGAATACCCCTGCATCAGACACCCCAGGTTTGAAACGATGTTCATACATGAGAAGAACATCTTTGAGGATTCAACACATAAATGCCGAACTAGTTCTTCACATACATGTCCTCCATCATTACACTTTGCATTCTCTTCCACTCCTACTTCCTCTATCTCTTCAAGTCTTTCCTTGACAATGCACAAGCTTGTTCTCCACTCTGATCATCTAACCTCTCAGGATCTATCAACTCAACTTGGTTACCAAAACTTAGGTTACTCCTACCGAGCATTGTATCCAACAAAGGCATCAGGGAAAACTTCCTGTCATCCTTCTCAACAGTAAACACATTTTTGACACAGTCATACATAGCTCTGCAATCATATTGCCAAGGTCTACTGAGCAATATATCACAACTATTCATCTCAACAATGTCACACCACTTGATCCTTATATTGGCCAATCTGAAAATCAACAAGGCACTGTTCCCTAACTTCCAAAGCATGAATATCTTGTAACCAACCAATCCTATAAGGATAAGGATGTCTAACTCTCTTCAAACCAAGCTTCAAAACTACTTTCTCAACAACAAGGTTATTAGTACTACCACTATCAACAATGACATTACAAAGTTTACCTTCTGATTTGCACAGAGTCCTGAACAAGTTACTCCTCTGACAAGGTTCTACCTTTGTATTGAGCAATGTTCGCCGAACCAGCAAGTTCTCAAATTTAGGTTCATTTTGTACTTCTTCATTCACCACAACAGTCTGTTGGTCACCAAACTTCTTCTGTTGAGTACACTCAAAAGAATGATGGCCTTCACCTCCACAGTTGTAACAAGCACCTTTAAAGATAACCTTCCCTATCTTCCTCGGTTCCACAGGTTTTGGTTCATCTTCTATAGTCAGTTGGTCTTTCACCGAGTGATCAACCTTCTCCTTCCCTCGGGAGTTACTGTTTTGCTTCCTCTTCAACTTCTCTTCTTCCTTCAGTGCATACTGATAAGCATCTTCAACTGATTCAATCCTCAACAATCCAAGCTCATCCTAGATATTGAATTTCAAACCATTCACATACCGAGCTATCTTTTCCTTACCAAGTTCTCTATGTCCAGACTGAATAGTAAGTTTGTAGAACTCCTCGGTATAGTCTTCAATAGTCAAATCCTTTTGATTCAGATTCTGTAACTTCTTAAACAATTCAAGTTCATAGTCAGCCGGTATGAACTTAGCTTTCAACTTAGTCACCATCAACCTCCACCGATTGATCTTCATTTCTCCTACATCCTCTCTTTCTCTTTGTAGTTCTTTCCACCAAAGAGCAGCATGGCCTTTCAATTTTATCTATGCCAATCTCACTCTAAGAGGATCTTCAATTTCTTCAAGCTCAAAGAAGTCTTCCAATTCACCAATCCAGTCAATCAAGTCCTCAGACTTCAAAGACCAGAGAATTTAGAAACTTCCATTCAGTAACTGCTACTCAACCGAGCTTCAGATCTAGGCAACTAACTAGTTCTGTCTTCACTAGATCTATCTCTCCGATCATCTCCACTAGATCCAACAGGTTCAAAGTCTTCAGCAACTTCTTCATAGCCATCTTCAGTACCAAGATTCCTCGGCATACCAGCAACAACTCTCATGATCTCAGCAATCATGTCTGTCTTCATCAACTCTATCTTAGATCTAACTTTATCTGAAATCTTTGATTGCAATTGCTCTAGGGTCTAATCTTCTCGGAGGCATCCTTTAAGATCTTCAAAAATCCCAAAGAAACAAATCACCAACAGGGTCCTGGTGTAAACTATCTCATCTCGGAGATCAATTCACACACTCAAGATCAACTTGCTCTGATACCATTCTGATGCAGTGACGTACAAGGAGGATCCAATTAAGGACAGTCCAAGCAGGCTGCAATGAACACAATGTGGAATAACACAACAAGATCTGATTCTTAACTCAATTTTCATTAACATGCCCGGTTGTAAGGCCTTCCGGGTTAGGGCCAATTACAAACATAAGTAATTCTACAAGATCAACCAAGATCCAATACGACATCAACCCTAGCTAGTTCAGTTCTGAAATAGATTGGCAATTGATGGAAACCCTAAGGTAGATCTAAACTTGTCTCCTTGTCTCCAAGTATGCAAACCACTAGCTCTGCCAATGCTATCAGATAAGAATCTGATCTGCTAGATCACATAGGATCTTTTCCACAACTTCACTTTACTAAATTCTTATATTTGAGAACAATCTCCCACAATTGATGTCCTAAACAACTACCCAATCATCCCTATAAATACTAATCTCCAACCACAGGTCAACTAGGAGAAATAATTAATTCCTAAGCCAGGTCATCTTCCACTACAACAAATATTAAATACAACAAATACTCGGCTCTCAATAGCCTTACAAACATTTAATTCTCTATGTCGGCCTCAACCACTACATAGAAGAATCCAACAAAAGCTACCAACAATAAATGCATCAAGTCGGCCAAGCAATTCTTCAAGAACTCCAGTCGGTGAGCCTCAACTACCAAGCAAAAGGAAAATAACCAAGCACCAGTGAATTAACTGAGCAAGCCAAGCATTGCCGAGCACTATGTCGATCGAGCGCCACAGGCATTATCGAGTACCACTTTCACCGAGTAACAGTGATTACCAAGTTCCTTCAGAGACTGAGCTTCCTTTCTTTAACTGAGACCGTCGATCAAAGCTTCAACCGAGTAACACAGAACCAAAATAGCACACCACCATGCGGATTTTCTGAATACCAAGAATGCCCTTGCATCAAAGAGCTTGCTTTAGTGAAACCCCATGTTGGTGTTCCCACCTCCAAAATATCTCCTTAGATAGACATGCTAAATAATAATGAAAATGCTTGAATTGACAAATATTACCTCAAGTATGAAGCCCGTGGCATGAAGTATCATGTAAAATGTTGATTGTTCTAGAAGACGTAAATGAATACATTCATCATGTAAGAACACATTCTAATTGACCATGATTGTTGTAACAAAATTTTATGCTTGAGTTATTTTCTCCTTGATTGTAGATCTATACTTAACTAACTCAAACATGTTTGATTAAATACTAGTAATATGATAGGTGATGATTAGTCTTAGGTAGAGTTTGAAATGAGAGAGGGAGTAGTATTTACATGCAACTTACAAATTTCTAGTTTTAATGTTTATAAAGGGCCAACATCAAAGTGTAATTTCTTGCTACTTCAAAGTCAACTTTCATTTTTTGAATTTCAGGGCTGAACCACATAGATTGGGATGTTGGGAGCCCTAGTCTTAGCAACTTGAATGAGAAAAATGGTCGATAAGGGAATGCACCAAGTTAATGAAAATGGTCTGAAAATTGATTACAATTAGACATAAATTAGATATATATTAAGAAAGATTGTCAAAGTTAGACATAAACTAGGTATACATTAAGAAATACTGCCAAAGTTAGACATAAATAGGTATACATTAAGAAATATTGCTAAAGTGATTGTAAAGGGATGCAAGTAATGACACTACATTTAGCCTTCACTTAGTAAAGTATGAGGAAACCAAATATTCTTTCATCAAGACATCAAAGAGACACAATGACTCTAAACTTGGTAAGGTAGTAGCCACCAATATTTACAATTTTAGAATCAAGAATATCAAGATAAAAGGTACATATAAACCGAGAAGTATGATCAACATTGGTAACACACATCGAGTACACAAAAAATAAAGTATGACATCTAAGACTAGTAAAATCCACATAAAATTACAGGGAACCATATAAAAGAGATAAGGCATGACATCTAGGACTAGTAAATCCTCAAATACTTACTAGGAATTATTATAAGCACAAAGCATGGTCTCTAGGACTAGTAAGATCCTTAGATAGTTAGTAGGAGCCATAAACATAAGGAGTCAGAAGCCTAGCAAGTTGTGTTATGCTAGGTGGCTGATGAACACGTGAATATCTCATAAGGTCTAGGAAGTTGTGTTATCCTATGTTAGCCTCAGATCAGAAAGGATTACAACTCCATGATAAACTCTTGATTTGTTTAGTAATCTTTGTTGGATGTTGCAAAAGGGTGCTACAGTACCACATACAAGTTCATGATGTGTAATCAAAGTGTATAACCAATTTTGTGATGTGAAATACACATAAATGTATGCCTCTACCTTAATGTAATTACACATGCCAAACAAAAGCGATTTCTTTAAGGTAGTACACATCTAAAGATAAGAATATCGCAATAACAAAATACCCCCAAACATAGGTAAGTCAAGGTGACATTCACATACAAACAAGAGCACATAACAAATCAACGGGTCTAGCATCAATATGCACATAAGATAAATAATGTATATCAATCTATTTATTTTGAATAGAACAATAAAACTACAAGTACAATAGAGGAATATCACATAAAAAGAGATAAAGGATCTATTTGGGTTGGTATGGAAGAGACCAAAAAGCCTCAATGCTTGGCATCATCTCTAAAAGATAATACAAAATTACATTTGTAACAAAAGCATATTTACAATAGATAGAAGAATGAAGGTAAAAATATAAGTATTTGACAACAAGATCATGTAATTTTTTGTCACAGTTGGTGCAATAAGAGTAGAAGAATCCATTGGAATTGATAACTTCAGATCTTTGCGGGGTTAAACAGGGAAAGGATCATGTTTAAGAGTGGTTGAAGACATGGAAGGTTGAGGAGGGAGGGCCAAATTGACATCCAACTCTTTAGGGGACAATTTACTTCATGTAGCAATCACATGAGTCATAGTATGATGCCTTTTATATGTTGGGTATTACTCAACATTAATTCCTTTTCAAGTCCTTTGGTCTAGTAATAGAGGGTACCTCTAAAAATTGAGAGATAGGAGGGGGCTTTGAAGGTTTTGAGTGAAGGTTTTGAGCATTTGCCTCATTTTTCCTATTGATGCAAGAGTATCGAGGGTGCAAGAGCAATCTTACATCACCCATAAATATTGTTTAATTTTTCAATAAGGGCTAAATATAGAGCAGGACTAGAATATAAAATGGATGGTGAAAATATAATCTTACTATCCCATGGAATTTGAGAGATATTAAAGTTTTTATTATGGAAGATTTCTCCTTGAATACGTGAAATACAATTTGAGGGTCTTAGAAGCCTTAGATAGGCTTGAAAATTGAATGAGTTTGATGTCAGCCCAACTCGCAGTTACACGTTTGTTCACAAGAATTCCAATGATAAGAAATGATTGAAGATGAATAATAGTTAGAGTAAAAGTTATGGCTCTCAAAAGGTGTATTATCAGAAATTCAAATCTCCAATCTAATAAATTATCATCTTTAGCAGGAAAATGGATGGTTACGCTCCTTACACCGAAATAGGTGGTTTTAGAAAATTTTATGATGGTTATACATTCCAAATAAAGACGACGAATGAGGGATACAAAGTATAGTTACAACAGTGAAGATTGTTTCCCTAGCATTTAGATTTATGTAATAAGAAAGCACATGTGATTATAGCATGCTATTTTCTAGAATGTTTTCATTTCATTTAGATAATTGAGAGTATTTGTTTCTTTGTTGCATATTCTATTTATTCATCTATTATTGTTGTGTTTGGATGTATAAGGGGAGTACCCTTTATCAAGTGATATTAGATAAGTTCTTGAGGGTGTAAAAAATTTTCCAAAGATGAGGTAGTAAACACTAGGATTGTGGTTGTGGGTTTGTGAGAGAATTGAGAAAAGTGCCTACATAAAGGAGTTGTGGTGGAAGAAATATTGTTGTAATTGAAGAGGGTTTAAGAGCGGGTTAGAGACATTTTTAGTCACTATAGAGAATATGCACAAAGATGGGGGATGAAAACTATGCCAAATTCTTTTTTGGTCCTCAAAAAGACAGTGCGCACACCCTATAGGGCATACGTGCTATAACATGCACCCACTATGGCTTGGATTGCCCAAGCCTTAAGGCTTGGGAAAGATGGGGGACCAAAAATGTGCCAAATTCTTTTTTGGTCCCCTAAAAGATATAGTGCGCACACCCTATAGGGTGTACATGCTATAGCGTGCACCCACTATGGCTTGGATTGCCCAAGCCTTAAGGCTTGGGCAATCCAAGCCATAGTGCATGCACACTATGTAAAGTTTTCCACTCATGTGATTGATACCCACTTTTTCTCTATTATTCTCATGAAATTAATATATTTTTTATTTAAATATATTAAATATTAAATATATACTTATAAAATATATTAAAATTAATATCTTTTTATTTAAATATATTAAATATTAAATATATACTTATAAAATATAATATAACTTAGAAAGTATTAAATATATACTTATAAAATATACTATTTAAATTTATTTAGATACATATTATATATTTATTTTTATTGTTGCAGTTGTTGTCAAGAGAAAAGAATGTGGTGGCAATTTGAAATTTTTAATTCTACACATATTAGCAAAATCCATGAACGTTGTTCCTTGATAGGAGTAATCACCAATAGAAATTATGATAGAATAAATAGGGAACAATTTTCTTCCAAATAAAAAATCCATTAATTAACTCATATTGTTTTCTATTTATGATCTCCATGTAATAAATTTGCAACAACAAAGGTGAGAATTTCCATCCCCAACAACAAAGGTAATATTTATGATCTTTGCTTACGAGAGAGTGAGATAGAGGGTTTATGATTTAGGGTTTAGGGGTCCTAAGACCTCTTATGACCCTTTATGATCCCTTAGGTCCTAAGGGGTCTTAAGGGGTCCTAGGAAACACGAATGTGTCCTAGGACCCTTTAACAAACCTTAGGACCCCTAAGATGTACAAATAAGGGTCCTAAAGGGTTGTTAGGAGTCATAAGGGGTCCTAGCACACACTAATGTGTCATATGACCCCTTATCAGACATTAGTGTATGATAAGGGGTCTTAGGACACACTAATGCATCCTAGGACCCCTTAACAACTCTTAGGACCCCTAAGATGTACACACACACACACACACACACACACACACACACACACACACACACACACAAAGAGAGAGAGAGAGAGAGAGATTTATTAATGTCCAACCAAAGACCAACAAGGGTCTATGGGACATGAAACAAACAACCAAAATAGAAAGACACCAATAGACAACCAAACAGTGGTCGAGGGAACATACTAAAAGAACGAGGAACTAAACAACAAGAAGAAGAGAACAAAGAACCACTAGGGAAAGGACTAGGGGTCCCTTGCAAGAAGAAATAAATCTAACAAAGAGGGATAGGGACCTGAAAGAATATGAGTATGGACCCATTGCCATGATCTTCTGGTGGTTTGTCATTGATAGGTTAAAGCACTATGAGGTCTCACGGATCTGGAGTGACTGATGGTGGAGGCACATGAGGGCTGCTTCACACCCTAAGTCAGGGTCGAGGGTGAGAAGAAATCCATAATGAGCTGCTCGATGACCTACTTCTATGGAAATAGAAGCTACAGGGTATGGTCACGAAGCTGTACCATCTCCCGTAAATAGAGTGCCAGACATTTCTGGTTAGAGTAATAAAAGAAGGAAGTCAAGGAGCTGCATTCTCTGAATAAGCAATAGAATCTCCCTCTGATCTCATATTATAAAGGGTAGTGGAAAATGAAATGTGCCTCGGTCAATCTCAGACAATGTGCATAAACTGCAAATGCGATCCTATCTGTCAATGTGATGATCAGTCTAAGCTTGCATGTGGTGAGAGCAGACTCTGAAAGATCCCAACGTGATCTAAAGAGCATGGCACCAACACTGTGATAAATATTTGGGTCAAACGATGATCCCAACCTGGATGTGTAAGAAGTGCTCAACATAAAAATCCATCCTCGAATGCAAGCCCCCACTAGGGTTGGTCTAGTTGAGATGATGTACTGCCTATAGATGTCAAGTCTGACATGCTCATTCAACTCCTATCTAGAGGGGAGAAGATGAGCTAAAGCATCCAAAGAAAACTGAAAGGGGGGTAGGTGATCAATATCAATCTTGATGGAACCCAAAAGGGAAGTGGCCTGAGCATACCAGCAAGGAGCTCTAGAGGAGGTGTCAGATCTAGCCAGTTCAATAAAAGAGCAATAGGCAAGGTAAGAGTATCTACTCCAGCCATCAAAAGAGTCTACGAAGCAACGTAGGTGGTGAAGAAACCAAACCAGGTCGAGGATGGCTCCCAACGTAAATGGATTAGCCCCAAAGTTAGCCAAGATGATGCTGTGGGAGGTGGTACAATGACATTTAATGATACATTGAAGGAGGAGAGTCCGTATAAGCTCAATAGAGGCCCAGTTAGAATCAAGAAGAGATGGTCCCCAAACAATAGAGCCATAGAGTACAATAGGTCTAAACAGAGAATCCAGGAGGGATAACTTGGACGAGGTATCCTGAAAGTGGTGTCTAAAGCATTGTCTCTCAATCAGGGCAAGGGAACCCATCCCTTTGCTAATTTTGGGATGAATAGTAGGTCTCAAAATGAAGCAAGAACCATTAAACTTAACTTCAAGGTATGTGTATGCAGAGGCAATATCAATCTCCTATCCCTAGAAGTAGAAGTGTAAATGTGAGGTCTTCAAGCAGTTGAAGACCATGACCCGTGTCTTCCCCAGATTAACCAAAAGCTATCTCAAATAACAAAAGGAGGCCAAGATATCAAGAACTCTCTAGAGACCCTCAGGTGAGGAGGCTAAGAGAATCACATCATTAGCAAAAAGAAGAATGGAAACTAAGACCTGGTGTAAATAGCAACCATCACAATCACCTGGGAGAGACAAGTCTCTCATGAAACCCTTGAGCTCGTTAATATAGATGCCAAATAAGGTGGGGGAAAGAGGGCATCCCTATTTCTATTAGGAATAAGGTGTCTCAACCTTGGATAATTCCTATTCTTATTATTTGTTTTGTAAAATGTATTTCTTGCAAATAATGTTGATGTGTCAGCACCTTGAATTATGTGTAAGGAGATCATGGCTAAAACGGTTATGACGGATTCCTATGACATGTAAGAGCTATGTCAGGAAGATTCAATGATAGGTGAAGACATGTGGCAACTGATAAGTTTGAGTACTGTACACTCTTCCCCAATCGTGGGGTTCCTATTTTCTCAGAGAATGGTAAAACCCTAATACGGTTATCTTTGGGAGTAGCCCTAAAAATTGAAGCGCATGATATAAGCATTTTTTAGGGTTGCAAAGATGTGTGATGCAAGTGTATTGTTGGAACATTTTATGCTACTGTGATTTGTCTTCAAGGTTTTGAAATCTTCTGAAAGAACTTGCATTGCAAGTGTATTGTAAGCTGCAATAGTTTTGATCAATACATTGTGCAGGTTTTGGAGTGCAAGGGTTTTTACCGAAAGGTTTCCCCAGGGTATATCATTGTGTCATTCTCTATTTTTCTGTATGCATGGTATGTGGTTGCAATATCTTTGTTAAAGTAGTTAACGAATCTGAAATTGTAAGGGTTTAAAAGAATTTGCACAATACTTTCCTATAGAGATTAGCATAGGAAGCTGTTTCCACACCTGAGTTTCCTTACAAGTGGTATCAGTGCTTGATCAACTTTTGATCCTAGTTGTTGGGTAGGGTTTTTTGAGCTTATCTCAAGTTTGAGTGGGAGTTTTTTGCAGAGCATTCTGAATCTTATTTGCAGATTGAGATGGCAAGTTCATCATATGGAAGAATGGAGGTGGAGAAATTTAATGGCACTAATTTTGAGTTGTGGAAACTCAAGATGGAAGACATGTTGGAAGATCGTGACCTATGGGAAGTGACTTCAAATGCTACAAGACCAGCAACTATAGCTCAAGCAGATTGGGATATCAAAGACCATAAAGCTAAGGGTCTCATAAGACTTTGTTTAACTGATGCAGTTCTTCTGAATGTTCTAGATGAGAAAACCACAAATAGTTTATGGGAAAGACTTGCGGCCATGTATCAGGCCAAATCTCTGGTGAACAAGTTGTTCCTGAGGAAGAAGTTGTACTCTCTACGAATGGAAGAAGGTGGATCCTTAACAGATCATTTAAATGCATTTAATCTGTTGGCTGCACAGTTGACGTCAGCTAGTGTCAAGTTAGAGGAGGAGGATCGTTGCTACACACTTTTTTGTTCTTTACCAGATTCATGGGACCATCTAGTGATGGCTCTCGAAAGCACGTTAGTCACCTTCAAAATGGATGATGTGTTGTCTTCGCTGTTATCAGAGGAGATGCGGAGAAAGGCTTCCATTTCAGAAAAAGAAGCCCTTGCTATTCGTGGGAGATCCAGTGAAAGAGGGAAGAAAAATGACAATAAGTCTGACAAGAAGGGTAGATCCAAATCCTGTGGGAAGTCAAAGACTTCCAATAAGTCCAAGGCAAAATGTTGGAACTGTGATAAATCTGGGCACTTCCGTAAAGACTGCAAAGAGCCGAAGAAGAAGAAGAAAGGTTTAGATTCAGCTTCAGAAAGATCTCAAGAAGATGACGATGCATTCATCGTAGCTTTGGTAGCCCATGCATCTGATGATGTGTGGTTGGTTGACTCAGGTGCATCTTTTCACATGACCTCTCATCGAAACTCGTTCTCAAAATATGAAGAGTTCGATGGTGGAAAGGTGTATTTGGGTGATGATTCTCACCTAAAGATAGTTGGACGTGGAAGGGTCACTATCAAATTTCCTGATGGATGAGTAAAGGGAATCAACAAAGTTATGCACATTCTGGGTTTGGCATGAAACCTATTATCTATAAGTATGTTGAATGATGTAGGTGTGCAAGTTGTTTTTTCTAAAGAAGGATGCAAGATGATGAGAGGATCAATAGTGCTTGCAAGGGGTACTAGGAGAGGTACTTTATTTCAGCTAGATGCATATATTCCTCTATGTAATAGTTCTTCATCCTCACCATCTGAATGAGCAGTGAAGAATTCTATGGTTATTGGTTTCGATGGCAGTGCAAACACTTTGGAAGGTAAGCTTCCTATAGAAAAGACAATGTTGTGGCATATGAGATTTGGCCACATTGGTGAAAAGGGTCTTAGAACCTTGAAAAATAAAAATCTCACTGAGAGGTTAAATGATTGCAATCTTGAGTTTCACTTCTGTGAACACTGTGTCTATGGTAAACAAAATCATGTTTAGTTTTACTCTAGTTCTCACAAATCTTCTGATGTTTTGGATCTTATTCATTCAGATGTATTTGGTCTTGTAAAAGTTCCTTCAATCTCCAAGTTTGTATTTTTTGTATCTTTCAGAGATGATTACAGTAGAAGGACGTGGATTTATTTCCTTAAAAGTAAGACACAAGTCTTTAGTCAGTTCAAGGAATTTAAAGCTCTTGTAGAGAATCAAACTAGTAAGAAGATTAAGTGTGTGAGGACTGAAAATGGTGGTGAGTTTTTCTCAGTAGAGTTTGAACAGTTCTGTAAAGAATAAGGTATCGAGAGGCATAAGACAACTCCTTATACCCCAAAGCAAAATGGAGTTGCAGAGAGAATGAACTGGACACTGATGGAGAGGGCTAGGAGTATGCTTAGTGGAGCTGGTTTAGAACAAAGGTTTTGGGCTGAAGCTGTGGCCACTGCTTGCTATTTGGTTAATAGATCTCCTACATCAGCCCTTGTTGGTAAGACACCCATGGAGGTGTGGTCTGGTAAGAAGCCTTCAATTAGACATCTTCATGTTTTTGGTTGTGAAGCTTATGCACATGTTCCAAAGGAGAAAATATCTAAGTTGGAAAACAAAGCTATTAAATGTATTTTCATCGGATACAGTGTTGGTGTGAAAGGATACAAGCTTTGGGATCCTGTGACTAGTAAGGTGTTGTATAGTAGAAATGTTATTTTCAGAGATCTAACATCTTCTCCTATTGTGTTACAACCAGTTGAAAAAGAAAAAGAAAAAGATGTTGTTCAATGGCCTCCTACCCCTGAGAAGACTGAACAGAGAGACCATGTTGGGTCTAATGATGAGGAGAGCTCTAGTAGCTCTGATAGTTCGGAAGAAGAGGAAGAAAGAGGAAGAACAACCTCAACCTCAGCCCTTGAGGAGATCCACGAGAGAAAGAAAGCAACCAGAAAGGTTTGGTTATTCTATGTTAGATTCCAGTTGTGCTTTTTCTTTGATTACTAACACTGATGAGCCTAGATCTGTGAAAGAGGCTTTGGGCATGAAAGATGCAGGTTCCTGGATTGAGGCTATGGATGATGAGATGGCTTCATTGGAGAAAAAAAAAAACTTGGGACCTTGTACCTTTTCCTAAAGGAAGAAAATCTGTTGGCTGTAAATGGGTGTTCAAGAAGAAATTTTGTGCAGATGGCAGTGTTGAAAGGTACAAAGCTAGATTGGTTGCAAAGGGGTATTCACAGGTAGAGGGAATAGATTATGGTGAAATATTCTCTCCTATTGCAAAGTTGACATCCATTAGATTTTTGTTATCTCTTGCTACATCATATGATTTAGAGATAGAACAGATGGATGTGAAGACAACTTTCCTTCATGGTGACTTGGAGGAAGAGATTTATGTCATAGCCTGAGCACTACATTGTTAAAGGTAAAGAATCCTTAGTTTGTAGATTAAAGAAATCTCTATATGGTTTGAAGCAATCTCCTAGGATGTGGTACCTTAAGTTTGATGCCTTTGTGTTGTCAATTGGATTTGTAAGATTGAAATCAGATCATTGTGTTTATTTCAGAGTTGAAAATGATCGCCTTCTTATTGTTGCATTATATGTTGATGATATGTTGTTGTTTGGGAAGGGTAAGGGTATGATTTTTTATTTTAAATCTCAGTTGTTAGCACAATTTGAGATGAAAGATCTTGGGGCAGCAAGGTACATCTTGGGTATGGAAATCAGTAGAGACAGGTCTAACAGAAAACTTTGGTTGAGTCAGAGTAAGTATGTGAAGTCTGTGTTGGACAGGTTCAGCATGGCAGATTGTAGACCACTATGTGTTCCTATTTCTGTGGGAACAAAGTTATCTATAGATGACTGTCCAAAATCTCCTAGTGAGGTGGAGGACATGAGTAGAGTACCTTATGCTAGTGCAGTTGGCATTCTTATGTATGCTATGGTTTGTACTAGACCAGACATTGCCCAAGCAATGGGAGTCCTGAGTCGGTTTATGGCTAATCCTGGACGGGTACATTGGGATGCAGTTAAGCGAGTATTCAAATATTTGAGGGGTACATCAGATTACTCCATATGTTATCATGGTAACTCTTCTAGATCTCCGCATTCAGTTTGTATTCATGGGTTTGTGGATTCAGATTGGGCAGGTGATATTGACAGTAGGAGATCCACTAGTGCTTATGTGTTCACTATGTTTGGTGGTGCCATCAGTTGGATGAGTAAGCGACAACCTGTGGTTGCTTTGTCCACTATAGAAGATGAGTACATGGCTGCTACTCATGCTTGTAAGGAAGCCATTTGGCTTAGAAGATTGTGTTCTGATGTTGGTGTTGATGCAGAACAAATTACTATTTAGTGTGACAGTCAGAGTGCTATTTGCCTTGCGAAGAATCCAACTTTCCATGCCAGAACGAAGCACATTGATGTGCAGTTTCACTTTGTGAGAGATATGGTGGAAGATGGAAAGGTAAGTTTGGAGAAGGTAGATACTATGAAGAATGTTGCAGATGCATTAACAAAACCAGTGGGCACTGAGAAGTTCAGATGGTGTTCGGAGTCTATGGGCCTTTTGGCCTATAGTGGTTAGTTCATGTTATGTTCCTGTTGCTCTTACAAGGTGTTCGACAAGTGGGAGAATGTTAGGACTAAGGTGTCTCAACCTTGGATAATTCCTATTCTTATTATTTGTTTTGTAAAATGTATTTCTTGCAAATAATGTTGATGTGTCAGCATCTTGAATTGTGTGTAAGGAGATCATGGCTAAAATGGTTATGACAGATTCCTATGACATGTAAGAGCTATGTCAGGAAGATTCAATGACAGGTGAAGACATGTGGCAACTGATAAGTTTGAGTACTGTACACTCTTCCCCAATCGTGGGGTTCAAAATTTTTTTTGGGGTTCCTATTTTCTCGGAGAATGGTAAAACCCTAATACGGTTATCTTTGGGAGTAGCCCTAAAAAGTGAAGCACATGATATAAGCATTTTTTAGGGTTGCAAAGATGTGTGATGCGAGTGTATTGTCGAAACATTTTATGCTACCATGATTTGTCTTCATGGTTTTGAAATCTTCTGAAAGAACTTGCATTGCAAGTGTATTGTAAGCTGCAATAGTTTTGATCAATACATTGTGCAGGTTTTGGAGTGCTGAGGTTTTTACCGAAAGGTTTCCCCAGGGTATATCATTGTGTCATTCTCTATTTTTTTGTATTCATGGTATGTGGTTGCAATATCTTTGTTAAAGTAGTTAACGAATCTGAAATTGTAAGGGTTTAAAAGAATTTGCACAATACTTTCCTATAGAGATTAGCGTAGGAAGCTATTTCTGCACCTGAGTTTCCTTACAATTTCACCCTAATAGTGCTTTGAATAGGCTCTGAGAAGCCCTTCAAAGTCCTGAATCTACCCTCAACACACTCGTAAATTCTCATAATGACAATCAAAAGAATCTCAGATATCCCAATGTCTCAAAGTCTTTGAAAAAGGGCCACCTAGGGGATAGAATCAAACGCCTTACAAAAGTCAATGAAGCAACATTAGACTTTCAAAGAGTGATAGCGATCCTCCTCAATGATCATTTGTAGTGTCAAAATGTGGTCCATGGTCTGGTAATCTGCACGAAAACTACCTTGACCTCTAGCCCTGTAGTCCAACTTGTCAAGTTGTGAAGAAAGGATAGTGTTCAAAGCCATGGCATTACATTTGGCAAAGGTATGCCTAATCATGATGGTTCTATACTTTCCAGGGTCTGAGATTGACCCAATCTTAAGGATCAGATGAATCACACATCTCGACCAAGCCTCAAGGAAGCCAATGCAAACCACTCTAATAAAAAGTGTGGGAAGATAAGAGCCTAGCCCCATGATCTCGAGCTTGAGGAGCTCCGCCTGAAAACCATCCTCGTCGGCTGCTCCACTACATCTCATAGATGTGACCAGTTCGTGTATGTTGGATGTGGTGAAGATATGGAAATGAGGGGGTGGGATGAGGTGGAGAGATGGCTAGCCTAGGATGTCATAGAGAGTGGAGGTGTGGGAGATGACAAAGGCAAGATCGATGGTGGAGGGTGGAGGGGGGTTTCACGGGAATAAGGTACGCCAATAGAACTTAGGATCTTGGATAAGTGTGTTACACAAGGCACTGCATTGTGAAGCAATGAAAGAATATTTCTTCGTGCGAAGAAACTAGTAGAAGGAGTAACGAAGATCAACATAATCTGAAGGGAGGGACTCAAAGGCTGAATGTAATCTGTGATGGAAAGCTTTACAGTCATCGTTGAACCAACGGTTGATGGGGCAAGTGTTCTGACATTTAGATTTGAAGATAGGGTGATGGGGGATGGAAAGGAAAGCTGACTCCCAAATGGCCTTGGTTAGTAGATCAAACATGGAGGTAACATGGCTACACTCAGAAAAGCTCATGGGGAGAGAAGTCGACATAGGTGGAAGGTGAAAAGGTCACAATCCCCCTCAACATAGTGTAAGCAGACATAGTTATGGGCATGTCCCAAAATAGTCAGGAGGCTAGAAGACTAGGGTGGGTGAAGGGGGGAGAAACAAAGCATGAGGCTCAAAAGAGCATGATCAACCAAAGGAAGGTGGGAGATGGTGAAGCGGCGGATGGAGGGGATAAATGAGGTTGCAGTGAACATATAATCAACCACACTAGCACCACCACATTGAGGCCAACATGTAAAAATCTCACTAGAAAATATGTCTGAAAGGACTATAGAGGTAGCATTGAAAAGCTGTTCTGAATCAAACTAGCCACACCACAGGAGCCCTGTACATCACCAGAAGTGCATACCTCCTCTCTGCATATATATAACCACTAATAAATGATGAAACCTAAGAGGGGATGTGTAGGAATCTCATGTGTCTCCGTAACTGCTAAGATATCAGTAGACCCGACTATATCCTGAAGAAGACCCAGTAACGACCAATGAGAACCATTACCATTCCAGTAGTTGAGGAGAAGTGAGCTAGAGTGGGGGGGGGTAGCCCACCCTTGCTCAACTACCAGTGTGACTATCATTTGGCCTTAGCGGCCTATCTTGATTCCCACCCATCAGGGGAGAATCTCAAATAACTGCTCTAAGTTTCATGACAACTGTCCATTTCCCATTATGTCTCGCCTTAGCAACTAGGGATCTGGCTTGTTTCAGTTTTGCCACCTGTGATCTAGTGAGATCCTCATCGAAATAAATCTTTGAGGGAAGAGTGAATAATATCCTCTTCGCTCTAAGAGCCCGTAACCTATTATGTAGGGAAGAGAACCCGATGACAAGTGTACCATCCCAGTCAAACTAGCAGCTGTCGAGTGTAATATTAGGAATATCAAGCTGGTTCTTGGGGAATGATTATCCAGTAGAGGATTGATCAACAATAAAGGGGAGACCACAGAAATACAAATTCAACTCGCCTTTCTGTCTCATGCATTGAATCATCTTACCCTAGAATAATTCCACAACACTGGAGAGAGGTGCAACAATAGCATTATTATTGTAGATAAAGGCCTGAGATTTGACTTTCTCCTATGTTTCGGTCATTAGTGAAGAATGTTTGGCAACCAAATCAGCTTGTTCTATTTTTATGTTGTCAAGTTCATTCAGTTGTGCAATGACTGATTCCATATCAGTTTGAATACCCGTTGCTTGTGATGTGAAGGTGGATGAGAAACTGTGTAAAAGAGCATTGTCGGTTACAACTTGTTGTTTGAGAGTGGAAATTTCAGAAGGGTTGCCATGTTGTCTTTGAGTGACTGATTTTCTACTTCTATTCCAAGGAGTCGATGAAGGAGCTTCTGGGAAACATTGGATAAATAAAGACACGTGTCTTTCATAGCTACATCATCAATTTCCAACTTATTCAAGCGGCCCACTATCTGCTTGTATGTATTTGTATCGAGTGGGGCTTCCAAGGCCATCTTCCCCTACTGTTGTAAAGTAGTAAGCAATTAGATGTGTCACAGTCTCAGACATGATTTAGTCATTCTGTCAAACAATTCTTGTACAATGGAGTAAGTTACTAAAGGATCATCAAGAAGAAAAGAATACAAGCAGTATTCTAGAGAAATCTATGTTTAATGCTGAAGGTATTTCTTAGAATGATAATGTTATATTAGAGGAGTATTTAGATTGTAGTAGTGAGAAGGAATCAAGATTGTTGTATGCAAGATATTCAACTTGTTTAGAGATGCTTGAATTTGAAAGTTAAGATTATTTGAGTGAAGATTTTGATGAAGATACCAAGGATGAGTTGGGCTCCCCTTTTCTCAACAGTGATGAGATATCTGGTTTGTTGACAATTGAATATAATAAATGTACACATCTATGTTGTCAAAAAATATTAGACCCTGTTGATATATGTTTTGACACTGATAATGAGGCATGTGTTCAAAATGATGAAGATAATGATTCATATTTTCATGAGTCTCCCTCATATAATAGGTTTGCAGAAGAAGAGGTTGAAGGCCATGATAGTGTGTTTTCCCGTCATAAAGATTCTAGTGATGAGAAAGTTTCTTGTTCATATTATTTTCCTTCTTTTTCCAAATATGATAGTGAGTGTGAAAGTATTGAGGACTTTGTATTCAATGATTGGGATAGCAATTCTTTTGATGAAAATGATGATGCAGATCAATTATCCTTCTGTCACAATGTTTATGAAGATATTTTGCACTTGGTTCATGATCCAATCAATGAAGATCTCATGGAGGGACCAAGTTGATCAATGGCTGAGTCATTTCATGAAGATACATCTGAAGGACTAGTTCATTCTTCGCCAAGTAAGTTCCTAGTAATGCATGGTAACTATTATGTTTTATTCCTTGATGCATTACTAGATAAGTTTCATATTTCCAGTTCTCAGCAAAAAGAAATAACAGATGTTCCATACTTCTTGGAGTATGAATATGAAAGTAGTTGTGACTGGAAGATCATGGGAAGATTCAACTATAGATTTATTTTTCAGCCCATGAGTGTTCACATATGTTGGCAGCAACAATGTCATGACATTTTCAAGTGGTTGTTCACATATGTGGATGAAAATCAGACCTTTAATTCAGGAGGGATTTGATTTTCTTTTGGTGGCTTGGGGCCACCAAGTAAACTTTTAATCTTGTAAATTTTTGAAAATATTTTCTTTTCTGTTGTGTGTTTCCCTTCCTGTTTCCCTAGTTTGTTTTCCAAATTTTTAGAAGGTTCCCTATTATTTTTTGTCTACTTGGTGGTCTGCTTCCTCCAAAAATTTTGATTTCTTGCATGGGGGTATGTGCAGGATCGTGGTATGCCAAAAAGTGGCGATGTGAAAAAGAAGTCCTGATTGATAGACTCTTTGAAAAACAACTATAACTTTCAAACAATAAAATATTTTTTAGATTTGAAATATAATCACAATCTATGCTTCACCTAATACAATCATAATAAATAATTCTTTCAATTTGATGAATTTTAGACTAAGTTAAGGTGGTCAAACATGAGTTTTTATATTCAAGAAAATTTGTAGCAGAAAAATCATAATTAATTATTTACTTGGAAAAAAATACAAAAAAATATCCATCACATATATACATGAGTTTACTACTTTTATCTAGAATCTTATAAAAAAATATTATCATTTGATTTTGTTTAATGTGGTTAGACATACACCTACTTGTTATTTTTCTAGTCCTGATTGATAAACTTATTGAAAAATAGCTATAAATTTCAAACTATACAACATTTCTGAAATCCAAAACATGTGTCACATTCTATGCTTTTCCTACTATGGGAAAAAAAAGTTTTCAATTTGATAAAGTTTAGACTAAGTTAATGTGGTTAGACATGAGAGTTTTTGTATTCTGGAAAAGTTGTAGAAGAAAAATCATAATTAATTATTTACCTAGAAAAAAATTACAAAAAAATATGTGTCACATCTGGACATGAGTTTACTACTTATATCTAGAATCTTGTAAAAAAATTATCATTTGATTATGTTTAAGGTGGCCAGACATACACCTACTTCTTATTTTTTCTTGAAATTTTCATACTCCTATATTGAAATTAAAAAATTTTAACAGATAGAAAAATATTTTTCAAAAAATGCCTAGTATCTTAGAAACTAAATTCAGTTTTCTACAGATTCTCTTGTTACATATTTTTGATATAATATTTATAACTTGTTCAATTTTTTATGTCAACTTTCCTAAACTTGATTTTCTGAATTTTCATTGCCACTTAAGGGCCTAGTTTGGCATACCATGATCCTGCACATACCCATGGGCACAAGTTACCCATCATCCCCAAAAGAGCCATTGTTAGCCTATTTTCCTGTCAAATGTAAAAAGTCTAAGAAAATGGTCTATTCCTACAAAATCCTGTGAAAGTAGCCATTAAATTTATCAAACGGTATGAAGAAATAGGGCTTATCCATGTTGTTAGGGTTTCAAAATTTTCCTAAGTCCAGAAAAACCCTACCCTTATTCTATTTCTTTGTTACCTTTTTGGGTCACTTAAAGTCCCCATTCTGCACATGCTTTATTTTTAAGCCCGGGAGTTAACTTTTTATTCGATGAACTGGCGACTGAGTGATCTCTTGTTCTCCTGATCTTGGCGGTTATGTTCTTAACATTCAACAATCCAGTGACAGGATTATCTCCTAATCTCATGATAAAGCGGCTAAGTCTTCAAATATTCAATGAATGAGCGATAACCATTGATTCATATCAAGATCAAGGGCTGGCGTTTAATCTCATGATTTTACCCCATGGCCAGGAAATATCCAGCGATCACACAAATGCCTTTGTTCACATGTTCTCATGTTTTAACCTAAGTTCAAATTGATCAAGTGAAATGGAGAATTCTTTGGTGGCGTGTTCAGTGGGTAAGATTGTTAGGAATGGGAACACTAAGAGGGGGAGGGGGGGGGTTGAATCAATGTTCACTCAATTATTACTTTAATTTTACTCTTGAATCTTTAACTTAAGTGATTAAGTATTGAAATGAACTTCAACATAAATAAGATACACAACCATAACACATAACACCAATATGGTTACGAGGAAACCCAAATAGGTAAAACCCTGGTGGGAATTGATACCCACTAAGAATTGTACTAGTGTCTTATGATCCTTGTTAGAAGATCTGCAACCTTGTTAGGAGTTGTTCTTTACAATTCATTTAGTACAGTGACCTGGTCAAAGGTCAGATCCTATTAGGAGTCTTTTACAATAACCTTGTTAGGGGTGTGGACTCACTATCCTAGAGCTCACTACTCAAGTGATGAAGGCTACAACCTTCTAATGTCAGATACACACTATATCTGCTGGATGAACTGTTGCTTTGACGCTGCTTGTCTGATCAGTTCCTTTTGTGTGTTGATTCTTTAGCCCCTTGTAAAGCACTAACTCATCTTATCTTCACTTTGCAAGTCTCTTCTCTTCTTATCTCAACTCTATATCCACTTCCATACTTAATTATAAAGGTGCATCTAATATTTATATGCACTATCTAAACAATTGACTAGGTCGGCCTATAACCAATTACATAGAACGCTTCGAAGTGAATTGGCTCAAGTGTGTTTACAAAAAAACTTAATTACTATAGGTGTATAGCCTTTACAAAATAATATTATCACCGCTAAACAATTTACTGATAGTTGGCTGCTTGCTCTATTCTATTCTGGCATTCACTATCTGTGTAATTTCAAATCTTTGTAACTTCGTCGTACTATATCTTCTGATCATGCACTCTTAGACTTAGAAACTCTTAGACTTATCATGAATATAATCTTACCATCTTATCTTCAAGGACGCATACCATAACTCTGTCGTATGCATGTGTGCCAATGCTTAGACCTTCTGGTATTCTGCTCACTGTCTAGTCTTCTACACTTAGCCAATTTTTGATCTTCTGATAATGTGCGCTGACTCCAAAATACTATATGACTTTGTTTCCATAATGAAAACACTAGATTTATTCATATACAAAAATATAGTCAACTTGCCAACAATTCTCCCCCTTTATCATTGATGGAAACAAAGGAATATGGAAAAGTTACTATTTGTCCCCTTATCCAAAAAACTCTCTATCTTATATCTCCCTTAGACTTATTACTATACATCTTCTTTAAATATCTATAACTCCATATTCTATACATTAATCCCCCTTTGACATTAATGAAAAAGGTGCTTCAAAAAATGTATCTACAAGTACTTACAAGGAAAGTACATTTGGGTATGCTATCTGCAAATTGTGGATCTCTTGCTTCCAGAATGCAATCAATGCATTGACTATTTGGAGATGGGCGCATAAGGCATATGTTAGCTTCTCCATCTTCTCCAAATCTATGCTAGGACCTTGATCATATGTCACTATGGTGGCATTGATCTCCTTGATGTTCTGATTGAGTACATCTAGAGAGGGTGCAAGAGCATTTCTAAGCTGTGTCTGCCTTGCCCTTATCTTAGACATCTCCTTCTTTGCCTTTTCAATCTTATCAATCTATCCCTGGTATAAATTATTACACATGTTCACATTAGTGGAGGGATCTTTCAAAAATTTCCTCATATTTTCTATCATTGCCTCTGCCTCTTAGATCTTCTTGTAATGATCAATAGTTAACTTGTCTTGGTTCATGCAGTCAACAATAATCTTTCTGCCTTTTTCTGCAAACTCCTTCAAGGATGCTTGACCAACCTTGAGTGAATTTAGGTCAAGTGCACATTTACTGACCAATTCACTAAGCCTCTTCTTCATATATTTTTCTTCTGCAACTAGGGATGTAGATTCTTTCAAGATAGAAAAATTTGTCTTGAAGTTTGGAAGAATTGTGCTCACATCATCAACTAAATGGACCTTAGATACTTTCTTATCTATAGGTAATATGTTGTTCAAGATGTTCTCTAAATCAACAAATAAGGGATTCCTCAACACCTATTTTTCCTTGGCCTTCTCCATAGCCAAGACACTGATCTTGATTAGGTCTTCTTTTCCCCAAGAATCCAAGCTAGTGGTGTTCGGTGTCAAACTTGAAAACAATGATGCAGAAGGTAATGGAGTTATGAGAGCACTATCCATTAATTCTTGTTTTACTCTGATCGACATCTCAATAGATGGCTCATCTGTTTGCTCACTTTCTTTCATTTCTACTTCTCCTTTCTCCTTTTCTGCTTCCTTTTCTTTTCCCTCTTCTTTCTTTTCTTCTTCTTTTTCTGTCTCTTTTTCTCCTTCTTCACTAGTCAAATCCTCAATCAATATATCTTCTTGCTAATTAGGAGGAATATCACCACATAGAGTCTCAGCCTCTTGAGTGCTTACAAAGGCTTCTTCAAACTTGTCCAAATCAATATATGTAGCTGCCATAGCAATTTCAACATTGTTAATAAAGATTGTATCATTCTTATGTGCTTTTACCATAGGCGCAGACTTCTCTACCTTTGTAGGTGCTACAACTGTGGGAACTGAATCCTGAGGACTTGTATTTTGTACATTGATGGTCTCTGACTCCTTGGCTTCCTTTGTGGGCACTTGAGTTGTGGGCGTAGTTGGTGGGAACATGTGCTTATTTAGGAAAACTTTGTCAAAGGCTTTTTCTATTTCCTTTGCAACTAACTCATAGTTCTTGTCCATAATATGCAATGTTCTTGATTTAGTTCTGAGATCTGGCTTCACCAGATCTAACAAAAAGGTCTTATCTTCTAGAGAACATACTGGTAGGATTTCATCTAAGATTTTCTCTCTTATTCTCAGATCTTCCTCAATTGTTTGTCTCTTTAAGAAATCTAAAATTTTCCATACATTATCTGGAATCGTAGTCTTCAATTCTAGGACTATCTTCCTAAACTTTAACATATGCTTGATAATCATACTATGGATTTATGACTTATCTATTTCACTGTACTTGTCATAAAATTTACCTATCTAATCAATTATTCCTTCCTCAATTATCCTTGAACTTAGCACTTTTAGACTAGGTCTAAAACTTACTTGTGGAAGTGCTTGAGTGCTTTTTCTTTGGCTTCTTGTAGTGTGTGAGGATGGATGACTAGTACATGTCTCTTTCTTCCTCTTAGCCATTATCTTATACTCAGGAGGAGTAGTAAGATCAATTATTTCCTTAGGCACAAGAGGGCTAACATTAGTTTTACCCTTCAGATCATCAAACTTCTCCACTTTTACCTTCTTCAATTTTGGATCATTAGACTCTGCTTCTGCTACAAATGTGCTCTCAATTCCCAAAGAAATCTTTTCTTGCCTTGATTTGTCAAGGTCTTCTTGAGTTACTCCATGAACTCTCAATATCTCAGAAGTAACCTTAGCTACTTTCCTTTTAGTTTCTGTACTGTTCAAAACTGCATCAACTTCTCTTGTCTTTTCCTCATAAGTCCCCCATCTTGGTTTATTAGGGTCCTTAGGTGTTGATAACAGTACTTGTGCATAAGCCTCTAGGATTGGTTCTTCAACCTCATATCCAAGTGGATGAATCCACTTTGTTCTAGGTTCTACTACTTCCATACATTTTGTATCAGTCTCCACCATAAAGCAAATGTTGTCCTTATATTTCTCAACAATTTTTTCAGGTATCCTGTACCTCATTTGCATTCTTATTTTGAATGTCTTTAATTCCAACTCCATGTAGTCCTTTAGGGTACTCTCAGTAGATGCCTTAAAGAATATCTATGGCATTGTAGGAATACTCTTGTCCAAATATAAATCTAACACCTTACCAAGTATATGGGAGTACATGTATATGATTAAAGACCCAAACCTAAATATTTTGGTCTTATCATGCTTAATGGCTCTAATGTTGTCTATCAGTTTTGCATGCAAGATCTTGCACAAATTGAACTCTCCATTTTCTTTGACCAATCTTATTTCTGTAAGAATAGTGGCTGCTGACACACTATTCACCCTACTGGTGTGCTGAAACCTATAACCTAGTATCATAGACATCAATTTGATGTCTTTCTCCTCTATAGGCTCAATAGTCATTCTGCGCCTATCACTTCTTGACTTGCATGCCTCTTCTACAAGTTTTCTTACATCCTTGCCCATTGGAAGAACGATGCCTGTCCTTGAGAGGCCTGTCATTTCATGTATTAGGTCTCCCGTGATTCTTACTGACACTTCACCTATCCAAAATAGGTTATCATGAATCCTGCTAAGTAAAATCTTTATCTATTTAGACTCATAGAACTCATATGCCATAGCATATTCCACTATAGGATGGTTTTCAAACTGCACGAACTTATCAAGGAAGGTTTTATCAGGTTTCATCATTGTTTCAATGTGCGCTGTTATCCTGTCAAGTCCTACTAGTTCCTTCTTACAGTAAATGTATGCACGAATATCTTCCACATACATAACACCCATAGGAGTGCGAGAGAATGCTCCTTCTAGGTCATCCAATGCAGATTTGAATGGGTGCCTCTTAAAAACATATCTTTTCTTCTCTGCAACATCAAACACATAACTTACTTGTATATTGCTTCACAAATGGTTTCCAAGAACTTTTGAATTGGCACAACAGATTAGGGCTCCTACAACCGATGAAACACTTCTTCATTGGTGAATCAATCTTCAATCCTTCACAATCAACTACTAGGGCTTGTGCTCTCCAATCACTCTAAACTTGAATGCAATGAGTGATCTACAAGCTTTTGTGTACTTTAAAGTAAAATTTTTTCCATTAATGCTTCCCGCGTAAACCAGACTTTCACTAAAAACTCCAACTTTCATTCTGCTATCAATTAGGTGGTGTGCTCTTGCACACAACCTCTACTAGCCTCCAAAAGTTTAAATCCAAAGGCGCATACTCTGAGAGTGAGTATATCGGCCACACAGGGGTCTAGAGATAAAATATCTCCCCTTATGACCCTGATGGTCATTTATCCAGATGTAGAGGGTGCGTCCACTAAGGATGCATCCAATAGAATCTCATCTACCTTATCCTTCTTTGCTTCTAACCAAATCAAGCTCCCACCTTCTGTTTCTTCCAAAAACTTGACTTCTCCTTCAGTATCCAATATTGAAATTCCTGGCTTTTTAGGGCTTTCTTGACTTTGCACTCTTGATCTACAAAACTTTGAGATGTGTCCAGCCTTGTTACAACAGTGACAAATAACTAGAGGCCTTAAATTCCTCGGTGCATTGATGTGGGTTACCATTTTACACTATCTTGCTGAGTGACCATTATAATTGCAAATTTGACATGTAACACTCTGAGAACTTATATTTGGTTGATTCTAATTTCTCATATTTTGCTGAGTCTTGTTTTCTGAATTGTTCTATAATTTATAGCTCTATGCCCAAATTTATTGCTTGAATAACAAAAACCATTGAAAGGTCTTACCTCTTTACAATCCCTTGCAATGTTTCCATGCTTGTTACATGCATAACAAGTTCGGTCTACTGGCTTGCGCTCATCCTTGGATGGTTCAACATTATCTTTAGTCTGCTTTCCAGTCTCCTTAACATCTATAGTATCTTTCGACGCTTTCATCTTTGTTCTCATGTCATTAATTTGATTCTTTACTTCATTGTATCCAATACCATTGGTATCTCCTTTAAGCTTTCTTGCATACAATTGTGATTCTACCAAATCATTACTAGTGTGCAATTTGTCAATGTGATTCTTTGCATCTTTCAATTCAAATTCCAACTTTTCCTTGCTATTCCTTAGCTCCAATATTTCCATGTTTTCTTGCCTCAATTATTCATTTAGTTGAAGGTTCTCTTTGATCTATTCATCATAAACTTCTTGATTGTTTGTTATCTTTTCATCCAACTCTTCAATCTAATCTTTAAGAGATGCATTCTCTTCATTCAGTTTCTTGACCATTTTCCCTAAATCATTGTTTGTACAATTCTTCAAATCTTGTCTCAATTTCTTGATGAATGTTTGACAACCACTAACTTTCAACTTTACTTCCTCAACTTCTTTTCCAAATTTGTCAAGGTCTTCAAGAGTTGCCTTAATATTCTCCTTCAGATTCTTTGCTTCTTCTGAACCCATTGATCTCCTCAAGTGGTTAAACTTATCTTCAGAGGACCAGAGCTCTGATACCAATTGTTAGGAATGGGAACACTGAGAGGGGGGGGGGGTGAATCAGTGTTCACTCAATTATTACTTTTACTTTTACTCTTGAATCTTTAACTTAAGTGCTTAAGTACTGAAATGAACTTCAACATAAACAAGATACACAACCATAAAACATAACACCAATATGGTTACGGGGAAACCCAAATAGGTAAAAACCATAGTGGAAATTGATACCCACTAAGAATTGTGCTAGTGTCTTATGATCCTTGTTAGAAGATTTGCAACCCTGTTAGGAGTTGTTATTTACAATGCATTTAGTACAGTGACCTAGTCAAAGCTCAGACCCTGTTAGGATTCTTTGACAATAACCCTATTAGGGGTGTGGACTCACTGTCCTAGAGCTCACTACTCAAGTGATGAAGGCTACAACCTTTTGATGTCAGATACACACTATATCTACTAGATGAACTATTGCTTTGCAATTGCTTGTTTGATCAGTTCCTTTTGTGCCCTGATGCTTTAGACCATTGTAAAGCACTAAATCATCTTATCTTCACTTCACAAGTATCTACTTTGCTTATCTCAACTCTATATCCACTTCCATACTTAATTACAAAGGTGCATCTAATATTTATATGCACTATTTAAACAATTAACTAGGTTGGCCTATAACTGATTACATACAACGCTTCCAAGTGAATTGGCTCAAGCGTGTTTACAAACAAACTTAATTACATGTCTACAAATTAATTACTTTAGGCACATAGCCTTTACAAAATAATATTATCACCGCTAAAAATTTACTAACAGTCGGCTGCTTGCTCTGTTCTATTCTGGCATTCATTGTCTATGTAACTTCAACTCTCTGTAACTTTGTCATACTGTATCTTCTTATCATGTGCTCTTATAATTAGCATGAATATACTCTTACCATATTATCTTCAAGAGTGCATGCCATAACTCTATTGTATGCACGTGTGCTGATGCTCAGACCTTCTAGTACTCTACTCACTATCCAGTCTACTACACTTAGCCAATTTTTGATCTTTTGATAATGTGCGCTGACTCCAAAACACTATATGACTTTGTTTCCATAATGAAAACACTAGATTTAGTCATATACAATAGTATAGTCAACTTGCCAATAAAGATGAGTTAAGTTAGGGGGTTATGAGGTGTTTGACTAATCAACGAGGACCGTGAATGGAAATCAAATCAATGGCTGGCACTTGTTTGCTTTATAGACCTTAGAGTTAAGAAAGTATCCAATGAATCAATGAATTCCTTCAGTCATGTGATCTCTAAACTAGACATGGGTTAAGTTAAACATTAAGTGATCATGAGTTTTCCTTAGTTGTTGGATTGCTAGATAAAGTTGAGTTAAGGTAGAGGCTTGGAGATTAAATATGAAGCATGGACACAGATTTGATCGAACAACCAATGCTTATTCTCATGATTTTACCTAGGGTAAGTGAAATATCTAGAGAATGTGAGAATGATCAGTCATGTAATCTCCAAGTTTAATCATAGTTAAAGTTCGGTTAAGGTTTTCCCTTTGTCATTCAATCACATGATAAAAGGTGAGTTAAGTCAAGAGCTCAATGATGTAGCGATAACCATAGATGAAATAAAGGATCAACAATTAGTGCTTGATTGCTTGATAAAACCTGAGTTAATGAAAACATTTAGTGGTTTCGCGAATGCTTTTGTCGCGTGTTCATGAGATCTAACCAAGGTCAAGAAAAAGGTTCAGCAATCAAGCAAGGCCTTCAGTCACATGTTCTTCAGATCAAGCATGGGTTAAGGATAAAGAACATTCAGAGACTGAATCTGGGCCATTGATGATAAGTGGATCTGATGCTAGTCACACATTCTCCAGATCAAACCTTAGGTCAAGGAAACATTATGCAATCATGCAAATGCTTTGTTCGCATGATCTCCAGACTAAGCTTAGGTTAAGATAAACTTTCAGTGACCTAGAGGATGCCTTCAGTCGCTAGATCTCTAGATGACTTAGAGTTAAGGTGCTTGTCATGGTTAAAGAGTAAAGTGTAGACAAGATCAATGACTTTTGTATGATCGCAAAGGAAAGATGAAAGAAGAATTACCAATCATGATGTTTCGACAATCGTTTGATCTTTCAACATGTGAAAGATAGATGAAGCGGTTGCTCTAGATGCCAGGTGTTGCTGATCTGCCTATTTTTGATTGGATGCAGAGATATGATGAGATGGTCGGGTTTGTTTTAAAGGTTTAAGTGACTATTGTCATTTAATGAGAGCCACTTGATCTGTCAAGAAGGAAATGAGATCGAAAATCACATTTTAAACTTTGATTGATTACTCGTTGCCACTGAGGATTTGAATTATTTAAAGTTTTCTTTCCAGGGTTTGTTACAGTGAACCAGAAATGACAAAGCCAGATCAGATTGGATTTGCTTCCAGGATGGTTATAGATAGAAAATTGATGAGAAAGATACAGGTAGCCATCATGATCTAATTTTACTTTCATTTAGGTGCCATGCCGAGTTAATGCAAAGGAATGATGAAAGACAAGGGCATCTAGGGTTTGGTGAGATGGCCATTTAGGCATAAATGTTTATATCCAAAAAGGGGAAGATTAGACTTCTTGCAAATTGGTTTTCATTTCAGAGATCTTAGTTTTTGTAGAGATTTGATTTGTTTCTTCTTCCAAGGTCTTTATGACTGATCAGATTTTCTGAGAGGGATGGAAGTTGATTTCTTGGGAGTGTTTTGTAGTGGTTCAATCAAGTTGGATTTTTCTCTCTCCTACAGTTCTTGCTCGAAGGTGGTTAGGTTTTAGGTTTTTTGTGCTAAAATGATCTTTTGCTTGTTGCATCCTTATTCCTATAAAAAGGTTTTTATGATATTTAGTAGGGCTGCTGGCTAGAAAATTCTTGAATACAGGAGGCCGAAAAGTTGAATGTGCATCCTCAGTCCAGAATGTAACACATTTTTCTAGTTTTATAAGTAAAAAGGGAAACACTTCTCTAGTCTTTTGCATATTGTCTATGGTATTTTTGGAATCAGTTTGTAATGCAGGGATTTTAATCCTCATACTTAATATAGTTCTCCAATTTCAGATCTCTCCTTTGGTTGTTCTTGATGAGTTTTGAGTTTTCTATCTCACTACATTTGGGTTTACCTTGTGTATATGTTTTCATTTCTTAGTCTTGATCTAGGATCAAGTTAAAAGTCTCTGAATCAAACATAGATTCATTTGGTTCAACATGAAGGATATTTATAAGTAGTGTAGGAGCCTGGTAAACTATGTTTATGACTTAGAATCTTTGATGAATCTAGTAATCATTCATGCATTCTATATTTTTTTTAGATATTGCCCAATGGATAAGGCACTAATCAGAAGTTAGTATCCCCTGTGGTGATGCAAGTGTGGCATGGTTGTTTACATTCTGCAAGAAACCTAAATCAAAATCCTTTCTATCCTTTCAAGTTCATGGTTGTATGGTTTCAGTTCCATCATAGCAATGGAGAGTCAATGAATGACTGGTTATCATTCAGTACTTTCTTCCTATCATCTACTTTGTTCAATCCAGTTTAAAGTCCTAAAAATACCATATGTTATTGGATTAGGTACACCCGCCTTGGTTCTATAGAGCCAGAAGTGAAGAGAGCAGTATTGTCCCTATAATTGGTCTAGTTACATATTGATATCCCCATATTTGGAACTAACCCCTCCTCAAAACCAGCCTTAGGTATATTGGTTTCTCTTTGAGTGTAAATTTGTTTTCAGGAACCAACATATAATATTGTTAAGAATGGGAACACTGAGAGGGAGGGGGGGTGAATTAGTGTTCTACAATTAATGTTTTCCTACTTCTTGTAACTTAGCCCAATTACTTAAATAATGAACTAAATATTAAAGGAAACAAAACAACCAACCATAACACATAACACAAGATATGTTTATGGGGAAACCTTGGTCAGAGGAAAACCTTGGTGGGAATTAATACCCACGAATAATCACACTTAGTATTATTAAATTGTTAGAGTTCCTTTTACCTGTTAGAAGTAATCATTACAATGCTAAGTACAATGACTCTGTTAGGAGTCTTGAAGTAAAAAACCCTATTAGGGTGGATGGATCACTGCCAAAGATCACTTCTCAATGAAGAAGGCTACAACCTCTTGGTTATCAGATACACACTATATCTGGAAGGGTGACTTGCTGCTTTGACACTGCTCTCTATTTAGTACCTTTTGTATGTTGATTCTTTAACCTCTTGTAAATATCTCTATCATTCTTACTGCTCTACTATATACTTTTCATAATTCTTCTCTTCTTTCTATATCCATTCCATGCTCAAATACAAAAGTGCATGTCACATATATACACGCTGAATAGGTGCAACCAAAACTAATAATCAGTTGGCCTAAAACCTAACACATACAATGCTTCCAAATAAATTGGCTCAAGTGTGTTTACATAAAATGATAATAAAATGTTTATAACATAATTACAATAGGAACATAGCCTTTAAAAAAAAAATAATACACTCTAAACAAAAAACTTCTTGTCGGCTCCATTCTCTGTTATGTTCTGTCACTTAACTGTCTGAGTCACTTAGACTTCTTGTAACTTCTTGATACTATCATATCTGACCATGTATTCTTAAAATTAACATAATAAAATACTCAAAAGCTTATATGCATAGGCTCATACCAAAACTCAATCATACACATGTGCGTCGATGCTCTGATCATCATGTGCTCCACTATCTGCACTATCTTCTATACTTACCCAAAATACGATCTTTAAAGTTAGTGCACTGGCTATCAAAACTTCATATGACTTTGTTTCCATAATGAAAACACAAAACTAGTCATATAAACTTAGTAAATTCAACTTGTCAACAATCTCCTCCTTTGTCATTATGGCAACAAAGGACTATGGCGAAGTTGCTAAACTTAACTTTTCACAAAATATCTGCTATCTTACATTTCTCTATTATCTTACTATTCTATCTCCTTTATACCATATATTAAACTCCCCCTTAGACATTAATGACAAAGGTGTTCAAAAAAGGAAATCTTTAAGTACTTACAGAGAATATACATTAGGATATGCAATCTAAAGGTTTTTGATTTCTTGCTGCCAAAATACCTTAAGCACATCAACTATCTGAAGATGGGCGTATAATGCATATGTGAGTTTCTCCATCTTTTCTAAATCCATGCAGGGGCCTTGATCATATGTTACTATTGTAGCATCTATATGCTTGATGTTCTAATTTAGTACATCTAGTGAGGGTGCTAGTGCGTTTCTTAGCTGTGCTTGTATAGCCCTTATCTTTGCAATCTCTTCTTCTGCCTTCTCAATCTTATCTATATGTCCTTGATAAACATTATTGCACATATTTATGTCTTGAGGGATCTTCAACTGATTTTCTGATTGCTTATATCAAAGACTCTGCTTCTTGAATCTTTTTAGAGTGGTCTGAAGTGAGTTTTTCCTTGTTCATGTAGTTGGCTATCATCTTTCTTCCTTTTTCTATTAACTCTTTTAATATTTCTTGATCAATCTTGAGAGAGTTTAGATCAAGTGAGAAATTGTCTAGCAAATCTTTTAGCCTTTTCTTGTTGTATTTCTCTTATGCAATTTTTGTTGCTGAGTCTTCTAGACTTGAGAAGTTTTCTTTGAAGCTTGACAAGATGTTGTTGAAATCATCCATTGAGTGAACACTAATCAATTTCTTATCCTTAGGAAATAAATTATTTAGTATGCTGATTGATTCCACAAGTAGAGGATTCCTCATTACTTGTTTTTCTTTGGCTTTCTCCATAGCCAACACACTTATCTTTATCAAATCTTCTTCTCCCCATGAGTCTAAACTTGTTGTGTCAGGAGTCAAACTTGACAAAAATGATATGGATGACTTAGGAGTAAGAATTGTGCTTTGACTTACATCCATATATTCACTCTTTACCTTTACTAGGATCTCAACAAAAGGCTCTTCTTTAAGTTCATATTCCTTCTCTTCTTCCTATCCTGTTGTGTCTTCAATTAGGACTTCTTCTTTCTACATAGGTGTTTCTTTACTGCATAGGATCTTAGCTTCTTCAGTACTCACAAAAGTTTCTTCAAACTTATCTAGTTCATTATTTGTTGCTTCCATGGTGATTTCAACATCATCAATCACAATGGTTTCATCCTTAGCTTTAGCCTTGGATGTAGAGTCCTATGGACATGTCATAGGTGCATTAGGGATCTTTGATTCTTCTTCTTTCTTGGAGAGAAATTGGGTTGCAAGAACAGAAGGTGGGTACATGTGTCTATCCAAAAATACTTTCTCAAATTCTTTCTCTATTTCCTTCACAACCAATTCATAATCTTTGTTCATTATTTGGAGAGTTCTGATCTTTGTTCTTTGATGAGGCTTTACCATATCTAACAACAATGTTTTCTCTTCAAATGAACAAAAAGGGAGGTTGTCATCCAAAGTCTTTTCTCTAATCCTCATATCCTCCTCTATGGATTGTCTTTTTAGTGAATCCAATATATTCCATACATGATCATGAATGACTATCTTAAGTTCCAAAACTAAATTTTTGAGCTTAATCATGTGCTTGATAATCATAAAATGGATTTCTAATTTATCAATCTCATGATACTTATCATAGAACTTTGCAATTTGATCTATCCCGCCTTCATAAAAAACTCTAGCTCTCAACACTTCTAAATTTGGTTTGAATCCTACCTCAGGAGGTGCTTGAGTGTTCTTTACTCTGCTTCTAGTTTTCCTTGAGGATGGATGGCTTGCATTGGTTTTCTTCTTCCTTCTAGTCACCTTGATTAGCTCAGGAGGTGGAGTGGATTCCAAATCAACTGTAGTTGTGGGTGCGGAGGTTCTTTCTTTTGTCTTTTTCTTCTTCTCCTTTGGATCATATAATTTTTCTATTTTGACTCCAGATGAGGGTTCACTCTCAAGTTGTATAGAAATCTTGGCTTCCCTTGATTTATCTAAGTCTTCTTGGGTGACACCATGATTTTTTAGAATATCTGAGATAATGCTGGATGCTTTTCTCTTAGTTGCTGCACTATATAGGACAAAATATACCTATCTTGTCTTCTCTTCATATGTGCCCCATCTAGGTTCATTGGGATCCTTAGATGCTGATAGGAGGACCTATACATAAGATTCTAAAATATTTTCCTCTACTTCATAACCAAGTGGATGAATCCACTTTGTTCTAGGCTCAACCGCTTCCATGCATGTAATATCTATTTCCACCATGAAACATATAGAATCCTTGTATTTCTCCACTATCTTCTCTAGAATTCTGTACCTTCTTTACATTTTAATTTTGAATATTTTGATTTCTAGATCCATATAATCCTTTAAAGTGCTTTTTGATGTTGCCTTGAATGAAATTTGAGGCAAGGTCAGTATGCTTTTGTCAAGATAGAGATCAGAAACTTTACCAACTATATGAAAGTACATGTATATAATCAATGAGACAAATTTGAATATTCTTCTCTTATCACGATTTATAGCTCTTATGTCATCTAAAAATTGTGCATGCAAGATCTCACAAAGGTTAAACTCTCCATTTTCTTTTACTATCATTATTGCTACCAGAATTGTAGTTGTGGATGCACTGTTCACTCTATTTGCATGCTGGGACTTGTATCCAAGGATCATGGCCATGAGTTTAATGTCCTTCTCCTCTATGGGCTCAATAGTCATGCCACACTTGTCACTTCTTTACTTACAAGCCTATTCAACTTATTTTCTGACATCTTTTCCTCTTGGTAGAATGGCACTGGTCTTAGAAAGTCTGGTCATCTCATGGATGAGATTAGCTATTATGTGGATAGGGACTTCACCAATCCAAAATAAGTTATCATGAATTCTATTTAGTAATATCTTGGCCCATTCTGACTCATAGAATTCATACGCAGTTGCATACTCTATGATAGGATTATTTGAGAGGTGCACGAATCAATCCTTGAATGTAAATTTTGGATTAACCATAGATTCCATGTGTGACCTTATCCTATCTAATCCTACAGACTGTTTCTTGCAATAGATGTAGGCATAAATATCTTCAACATGCATAACTCCCATCGGAGCTCTAGAAAATGCTCATTCTAGATCATCTAACACTGACTTAAATGGATGCTTTTTAAACACATATCTCTTCCTTTCTGTGACATCAAAGACTATTGGAGTTTCCATTACTTACTTACTTTAACACTTAAATAGGGTTCCAAGAGATTTATGAAACGACGCATCCAAACAAGGGTTTCACAACCAACTTAACTCTTCTTTGCTAATGAAACAATTGCAATCCTTCAATACTTGCTTCTTTAATCTCTTGTTCTCTCCAAGGACTTGATCTCGAATGTAAAAGTAAAGATAATAGATCTCCAGTGACTAATAAATCAAATTTTTGCAATTAATGCTTGCCACCATAACACGGGTTGCAATAGTGAATTCTAATCTTAGTTATTGTTGTAAAACAGGCTATGCGATCTTAGATATTGCATCAACTATAAACCAAACAACTAAAAAAAAAGGTGCATACTCAGAGGGTGAGTATACCAGCTGCGCAAGGGTCTAGAGATTATCTAGCTCCCCCTATGACCATGACGGTCATTTATCTAGAAGTAGAAGGTGCATCAACTGAGGATGCATCTACTACTATGTCAATAGTATTATATTTCTTTACTTCCATCCAAATATTGCTCGCGTCTTCTGTAGCTTTCAAAAACTTGACTTCTCCAGATTCATCTAATATCGATCCTTGAGACTTATCAGGTCTTTCTTTTTTTTGTGTTTGTGATTTTCAAAACTTTGAGATATGTCCAACCTTGTTACAAGAGTAACAAATAACTGGAGGCCTTGTATTCCTAGGCGCATTGATGTGAGTTACCATACTGCATTGTCTAGCTGTGTGACCATTGTAATTTCATATCTGACATGTATTGTTCAGAGGACTTCTAACACTTGGCTGAGGTTGATTTCTCTAATTGTGTTGTGTCTGACTTTTTTGATTTGATCTACAATGTATATCTCTATGACCAAATTTATTGTATGAATAACAATAACCATTGAAAGGTATTACCTCTTTACAATCTCTTGCTATATGTCCATGCTTGTTAAAGGCATCACAAGTTCAGTTTACTGTCTTGCATTCATCTTTAGATGGTTATGCTTTAGCTTCAATTTGATTTTCAATCTTCTTGGCTTCTGTAGATTCTTCTGGTGCTTTCATTCTTTCTCACATAGTATTGATTTGATTTTGTGCTTCATTGAATCCAATACCACTAGTATCTCCTTTAATCTTTTGTGCATACATATGTGACTCTAATAGATTAATACTTGTGTGCAATTTGTCAATATCATTCTTGGCTTTAGTCAACTCAGATTCCATCTTATTCTTGATGTTTTCTAACTCCAAGATTTTCATGTTTTCTTGCATGAGTTCTTTATCCAATTGTTTGTTTTCTTTGATCTCTTCATCAAAGGATGACTTGCTATCATTTAGTTCTGTTCATTCAAATCTTCAATATGATCCTTCAAAGATGTATTTTCTTCATTCATTCAGCTTTTTGACCATTTTTCCCAAATTATTTGTTGAACAATATTTCAAATATTTTCTCAGTTTCTTGATGAATACTTGTGAACCAATGACCTTCATTTTCAGTTCTTCAAATTCTTTTTCAGATTTGTCAAGATCCTCAAGATCTTCTTCAATATTCTTCTTTAGATGTTTCACTTCTTTTGAACCCATGATCTCCTCAAGTGGTTAAACTTGTCTTAGAGGACCAAATATCTGATACCAATTGTTAAGAATGGGAACACTGAGAGGTGGGGGGAGCGGGGGGGGGGGGGGGGGGGGGGGGGGGTTGAATTAGTGTTCTACAATTAATGTTTTTCTACTTCTTGTAACTTAGCCCAATTACTTAAATACTGAACTAAATATTAAAGAAAATAAAATAATCAACCATAACACATAACACAAGGTATTTTTATGGGGAAACCTTGGCCAGACGAAAACCTCAGTGGGAATTAGTACCCACAAATAATTTCACTTAGTATTATGAACTTGTTAGGAGTAGTCATTACAATGTTGAGTACAATGACTCTGTTAGGATTCTTGAAGTAAAAAACCCTGTTAGGGTTGGATGGCTCACTGCCAAAGCTCACTACTCAATGAAGAATTCTACAACCTCCTGGTTATCAGATACACACTATATTTGGAAGGGTGAACTATTGCTTTGACACTGCTATCTGATTTGTTCCTTTTGTGCGTTGCTGATTTAACATCTTGTAAATCTCTATATAATTCTTAATGCTCTTCTATATACTTCACATAATTCTTCTCTTCTTTCTATATCCATTACATGCTCAAATACAAAAGTGCATGCCACATATATACATGCTAAATAGGCACAACCAAACCTAATGTTGTGTTGGCCTAAAACCTAACACATACAAAGATTCCAAATAAATTGGCTCAAGCATGTTTACATACAATGATAATAACATTTTTATAACATAATCATAATAGGCACATAGCCTTTACAAAAAAATAATGATACACACTAAACAAAAAACTTATGTCAGCTCCATTCTTTGTTATGTTCTGCCACTTAACTATCTGAGTCACTTAGACTTGCTATAACTTCCTGATACTATCATATCTGACCATGCATTCTTAAACTTAACATAATAACATACTCAAAAGCTTATATCCAAAGGCACATACCAAAACTCAATCATACACACGTGTGTTGATGCTTTGATCATCAGAAACTCCACTGTCTACATTGTCTTCCATACTTAACCAAAATATGATCTTTAAAGTTAGTGCACTGACTATCAAAACTTCATATGACTTTTTTGCCATAATGACAATACAAAAATAGTCATATAAACTTAATAAAGTCAACTTGACAATAAATATAAAATTTGGTGGCTATTTCACCTAGTATTTGACCTTCACATACATCTGGGTTAGGGATTTTGATGATTTTTCATACAAGCTTCATAGATATCTAGATGATAAAATGATTTTGATCAAGTTTTGTAGATAGGCACTAGAAGTAAATGCCCTCTCTAGCGGCATTCACAAAGCTGGCATCCATTTTCTTGTTGGAGTAGGGGCCTACTCCTATGCATCCAAATCACATGCTAAGAATATGGTAAAAATGATTGGATCAAGGTTCAATTTTGACAAGTATGAAGTAATCCATTTGCAATTTGATTTTTTTTATTTTGTTAAAGACCACCTACAATTAGAATTGTCATATAGACATGTACCTTACTTGGAGGAATACTGGGAAAACTTAACTTGAATGACTTCGAAGTGAGAGAAAAGTTTGGTCAAGGCTCATGGTGAGAAAATAAAAGCTTATAGAATAGACATATATATATCAATGGCATCAAAGATGACATCTCATATATGAGGCCTGTCAAGTATGAGGAAAGAATAAAAGGCAATCCCATAAATTGATGATGTTGACATATTGATGGAGAAAATTTTGAAAAGAACACTAGACTGGGTTGGATGGATGAAATCAGGCAGGAAGAGGCCTATCACTCTATAGAGAGGATCTAATCCAATTTAGTGACCTTTTATTACTTCAACTAGCACCACCACTACCACTAAAACTACTCAAGCTCATCTCAAGATGCAGGAGGAGATACCAACCTACTGAAAAGAATGTGACATTATCACCTACTTGTGGAGATGGTTCCTTGCCAAACATTGGGTCTTCTACACAAGATGAGCCTAAGAATGGTGGTCGGGAAAAGGAGAAAGAGAAAGAAATAATACAAGAGTATCCCACATATAAAAATTTTGACACTTCTTAGTAGCCCCTACATATAACAGATGAAGGGTAGAAATAAGGAGAAGTAGGGGTTGCTAAAACTAAAGGTAAATCAATAGCCCCCCCTCCTTTTGAAACTACCAAATTCCCTTTTTCAAGTTATAAATCCAAGACCCCTCCTCTTGTGATGAAATTATTTGATGAGGATGTATTGAAATCTACCTCTGAAGTTTTGGAAATTCCCTCATGGTTAGAACAAACCATTGAGAGGAAGAGAAAGAGGCTAGATGAGAGTGTGTCTCCCAAGGACCTAGTATTCCAAGTAGTTATGAATCCTCCCTCAAAGAAGTTGAGGAATCCCAATGTGCTTTCAATATCGGGAAAACATGATGTTATAGGGCATGTGATTTTGGAGATTATACAGACCAAGACTATTGACAGGCTTAATGAGATAACTTTGACTGATTTATATGTGAGCAACATTAACATGGGATAACCTAAACATGATTCCACTATCAAAATGTGGAATTTAACCAACCAACTAGTTGAAGATGAAATTGAAAAGATGAAGATAGATAAAGTGAGGTTAAAGGACATACTTTTAATATTATTAGATTATATCATGAAAATCCTCAGTCTCTTTTCTGATGAGCTAGGTGAATCATCTATTGCAGATACATTTGATCCCACCTCTATAGACAATCAAGCACTAATTTCCTAGCTAAAAGAAGAAAGAAACATGGAAAATATTAGTAGATATTGGATCCAAGATCTTGAATTGAGAGGGATGCCTGTGATTGAGAAGCTCAGGGTTAAAACTAAAGAGTTTCTCAGATAATCTAATTCTATTCAAGGGGATCTTGAACTAGTATAAGAAGAAGGAGTTCAGTATAAATGGGTAACTCAACTAATGTAGGAACTAATGGAGATAAATCTAGATGCTATAGTTGCTCATGGTATCCTTAATTTTCCTAATGAGCCTGTACAAATATGGATGTTCTCTTTGACCTTCAAAATAGAGATGTGTTCCAAAGCCTCCAAAAATATGAAGAAATTAATAGAGAAGGTAAAAAGGGAGATGGAACAGATAGAAAAGTATTTCATGGAACTCCACTATTTGTCACATGAGGTCCAAGGAAAGGATGTGATAGACATGTACAATATGAAAAATTCCTACCAAGTCCAGGTGGATGCCTTGGTCATGCATGTAGCCTACCAACCATCTGTGTTGCACAAAATCACTTCGATTGACGCTCTGTTGACAATGATAAATATGGAAGTGCATGATATTCCAGAGAGGATCCTAGAAATGAAAAATCATCATTTGTAATGCACTATGATAAATAAAAATGTGGACCTCCTTGATGATGATAATGATATCACATGTGTCCTCACATCTATGAAAGCATACAAGAAGACTCAGGAACAAACAAAAGAAATCCCAGGCTCATCTAACTGACTCTTCCTCTTCTTCTTTCTATTCTTATTCTTGCATTAGTAGATTAAATATTTTTGGTCAACAAATTTGTCTCACATAGAACACACTTTTTGTAATGACTCTATCACCCTATCTTGAGAAACAAATATCTAAACAATAGTTGGGTAAGCTTACTATGATCGCTTCCCTCTGAATTTTTAAGAAGTTACAACTCCCTTTTTGAAATATTCAATGATTTATTTCGAATCTAACAATCATACATACTTTTTATCATAAAGTATTCAAGGCCACCTAAACTCATTCTTAGATGAAGACTATAATAATCATAACTCAAATTTATCTTACACAAAAAATCAAAGCTTTTTATTATTGAAAATCATCAATTGTTGCAATATTATCATTGCAACTCCTAATTTGATATGTATCGTTCCATACAAATTTAATAAAAATAACATATGGCATGTAAGAAAATTATTTACATAGAAAAAAATAGTCTATGAATTCGAACACAAAGATTCAAATCCTTTCCATATATTTCCATAAACATAGAATACTTAGAATTCAAAAGCAAAAAGATAACATAATTTTTAAGTATATATCAAAATAACATTTCTAAACAAAGATTGTTTTTGGACCACCTATGATTATAGCTGATTCCATATATAGTTCTTCAAGCATAAACATGAAGGTCTCCATCAAAACACAAGCTCCTGGTAAGAGTTTAAAGTAGTTATAAAAATTAAATATAGTTTTAGAACACATATCCCCCAATAATTGCAAACTTTTTAAAGAAACTCGATAACTATCAGGAAGATAAAGTCAAATCTTGTCAAACAAATAGCCCTATTTTAGGGATGGTGTGATGTAAATACTTCTAGTCTTTTTAGGTGTTGAAAAACTCCTCAACTTTTGAGATGTTAGGATTCTTCATGCTCAGAAGTCACATCTTCCAATATTTTTGTCCCACTTCAGCCCTGGTACCTTGTCAACATGCTTTGGAAGTTGATCCACATAGAAATAGAGCATAGACTCCATCCTTGCCACCTTGGTGAAATATCTTGGAGTTGGATTTCCCTATGTCTTTCAAATTCTTACACACAAACATACATGTCATGTTCAACCTTGTCATCATGCCAAACATAACTACCATTGATGCATCTTACATAACTTACTATGGTTTCACTCATCTCTCGCAATTCCTTTGCTATTTTCTCAACTTCTGATATTGCTACCTTAAATACAACATTTTTTTAGTCAATATTCTTCTTCAGGGAAAAAAGAAGAAATTCATGAACTAACTTCAAAGGTATTTCAGATAAAAATTTAGGGACTTTGAGGTTCTCTATATCCCTAATTTTCATGGATACATCTACCCACTTCAATTCATCACCTTCCCACACTTTAACTTTAGTTTGGATTTTTCCTATCAAGGTATTAATATCATCAAACACCACCTTGGACTCCCATATAAACTTACTCCCTTCCTTCAACACACCATCAACCCACTCATAGAATGCATCAATTAATGTCTTACCTCTTTGAATTTGTTTCAACAATTTTTTGCTCGAGGGAGAAGTCGGATAAAAATATTGAGGGGCTTGAGCCAGGGGCTGGGGTCCAACATTGCTAAAGGTGTCAATATACTTTGCCATGGTTCTGATGATCTACTTTAATTCCTTTTTGTCATTTCTATCCTTCTGAGAGTGGGTTAGCATGTACTTGGATGACACCTCAAAGTGTTGATTGTCTGACTCTCTGTTCATTGCCCCAAATCAACCTTTACCACTTGAAAATAATCAATGCTAGGATTTGGACTTGTTCTTAGGCTTTAGGTATGGAAATTTTGGCAGCCCATTTCTTGGTGTTGGAATCTATGTCTAACCTGGAAGTAGTCTTCAATTTCTTTACCTTAGGAGTCTTTGTTGTATATTTTCTGACCATGTCTCCTATGGGTATGGAGATAGGGAAAATGCGAGGCTTCTTATTTATAGACATTATCAACCATTGTGGAGTGGTGTTTGTTAATATTGACAAAATTTGTTGGAGTAACCATAATTTATAGGGTTGAATCACCCTTTCATTTATAAGACTCCATAGCCAGTGGGTTGAGGCTCTACTCTTCTCCCTTTTCTAGTTCAACACCAACCACCTCAACATTGGCCATCTCCTTATACTTTTGGGCTTTGGTCCTGGACCTAGTCACATATACTATTAGGTAGACTCTAATAGATTTTGGAGCAGCTCGGTGAGGAGTAGGCTTTTTGGTTTTAGTTTTACCTGCATCATGAGTTTCAATAGAGGCATTAAAAACATGAATTGTTCTAGTAATTCTAGAGGCTTTTTCAGGAGTGTCTCCTTGTATAATTTGCAGTCTCCTTTTCTTCCTTTGGTTCAACCATTTCTTAGTCATCTAGATTACATCAAGACTTCTCACCTATATATATTCTTCTTCTTCTTCCCTAGACAAGTAAACTATAGGTAAATTTTGTCTATGTACCTATTCATATTTTGCATCATTAATGGGTAAGTGTACAAAGATGGGGACCAAAAATGGGGTATAAGATGCCACTTTTTTTGTAAAATAAGAAAACTCTAAACTTCAACAAGGAATTGAAGATAGTTAGACTCAAAATTTTAAGATGCAACAAGAACAGGAGTTGCAATACTTTGAATCTAGTTCCTAAACTATTAATTTATTTTGAAAATGGTGCAAATTAAGGCCCTCAAAAAGGGGGAGCACAAAAAGTGGTCCTATTTTTTGTGAAAAAATATAACATAGCGTCTTGTGTGCTCCCCATAAAATGTTAACTTTTTTTTTGAGTTTTTTAAAATGCTCAAGTGAGAAGTTAGCTAACACCACATAGTTTATGCTGGATTTTTTTGCTAATTTTTTGATGAATGTATAATTTTATGAATTTACGAAATGCACACATCCTGAAAACATGAAATTTATATGTGCTCCTCATAGATATCATCTAAAACTAACCAAAAATCAAATTTTATTTTTTTAAAAGTGTGTATAATGGAGTCTAGTTTCTAAAAATGTAACTTGTTGGAAAATTTGACGAATGAGCCAAAATCTATCCCCAAAAAACTACACGTTGGTTTTTGAAAAAAATAGGACATACAAAATAAATAAGAGATGAAAAACTTAACATAATCAGATTTCAAAATAAATTATATGGTTAGATAGCTAACAAAGAGATGTAAAATATCACGTCATCTAATTTTAACGTTATTGAACCATGAGTAAACCTGAAGAGGAGAACACAAAAAAAGATGTCATTTTTTGTATGTGTGCTAAAAAATACATCTCAGGCCTATTTGAATCCTCCAAGCCTTTGGGTTGGATCTCCAAGGAAAATCCAATCCTTAGGCTTGGTGGATTCCAATTTCTTACAAAGTGCTTGCGTGCAATAGTGCGTGTGTGCACGCTATTCAAATATATGACTTGCATAGGGTGCACATGGTATAGCACATGCACCCTATTCAAGTCATAGATTTGAATAGTGAGAGAGAAAGTGTAAGAAGGTGGTGGGGGCTGAGAGACGAATAGAGTGAGTGAGAAGGATAGGGGAGAGGGAGAGAGAGAGACTCTCTTTCATCTCCCTTTCCCAGTCTCTCTCTCACGCTCTCTCCTAGAGGGTAGGAAGGTGGGAGAGAGCGTGAGAGAGAGAGACTAAGAGAGGGAGATGAAAGAGGATGAAAAGACCCCCCCTCTCTCTCTCAAATTAATAGTTTTTTACATAGTGTGTGTGCCCTATAGTGCGCATACACTATGTTTTGAATTGTCCAAGCCATAGCGCATGTGCACTATAGGGTGCACACACTTTAGTGTGTACGCACTATGTCCGTTGGGGGGCCAAAAAGGAAAGTGGCACCTTTTTGGTCCCCATCTTTGTGGATATACCCTAATATTTTAACCATCATTTGTTAATCCTTCTATATTCATTTTCAGCTCAAAAAATAAAATCTATGATAATCAGAGCTTGCTCCATTCTCTTTTTGTCAGTTCCAATTTTTTGATACAATCTTCCCAAAAATCCTCTAGCTGAGCAATTAGTAGGAACTCGTTTCCTAATTTTATAGTCTTGTTTGCAAAACCTTTGTTGTCAAATCCTTTTCTAGCTTGGTAATACTTAAAATAAAATCTATGCATTTTATAACCTATACTGATTGCATCTACTAGAGTAAACAAGAAAATGAGCCCAATATAAAAGGAAACATACTTTCACATTCTCCTTCCTGCAGAAATTTTTTAACTACTTGGGAGAGTTGTCATGTAGCTTAGCTAATACAAAATAGTTAAAGGAGTACCTTGGAAATTTTACACTTTCATCTTCGAAACCTCCCACTCAAATTCAAGTAAAGTGGGGGTACTGTAAGTAGTAGTTATTGTATACACTGACCAATTCTTGAGCTTCATCTTCCATTCTCTTAGTCAAGACTCCCGCCAACTCATAATACATGCTTCTGGTGAACATATCATGAACCTTTCTGTAATCTTTCAATAATTTATTTCCTTGTATCATAGGATAGTATTCATATATTGTAATGCTATTTGTCCATGGTTCATGAGGGATTCCCATGATTTCTTTAGTAAAGGATAAGAAATATGTAAGATATGAAGCCATATAAAAATATTTAGCACAAAGAAGAGCCATCTTTAGTTGTTCTCTCATAGCCTCTTCTATCACTTGCCCCCAATCCAAATACTTCCCCCCCTTCAAAATAAGTTGGATGAAAAAGTACATCCATTCAACAAACATGTGATCTCTTGAGGTACCCTTGACTCTATGTAGTATACCATCAAATCCTTGACATAGAGTTTCATATGAACCTTCGTAAGATTATTTGGCAACTGAGAACCACCCTTTTGAAACTTGAACAAACACTTCCTAGTGATTACACTTTGATGTTTGTTTGCATTCTCGTTGAACCTAGCAATAGACTAGGAGGGAGTGAATTATTAACATTCCCTTTTTCATATTTTAAACACGGAAGTGATAGTTTATTTGTCAATCAATAAAGAAATTCTTCCATCATCCTTTTTGATACATTTTTTCTTAGCATCATACCTATTTAGACATTCCCAAATTAATCAGGACATAGAATAGAAGAAAGGAAAGCATCAGCTTCAACTAAGCCACTTTTTGCAATTTTCATTCTGAAACCTTTTTTTGCTTGCATCGTCAATCTCTCCTTGAACTCCTCTAGATTGTACCCCATGAGGTTTATGTTACTTATAATTGGGCTTCCATAGGTCATACTAGAGGCATTTCCAAATAGATGGAATGTCAACTTCATGATATTTTAAATATGCTACAACTATATGAAATAACCTTTCTATATTGATAGAAATTTTTTCTCAAAATCACAGGCATAAAAATGGCCACCAGACCTCACCTAAAGTTGAGTACACTTGAAAAATCTCTAGACAGTTTTTACCTTCGCAGCTCCATTCTTGAGACTAATAATTGTTCAAGGTTTCTAACATTATCCTTTCTAAATAATGATGGTATAGGAAATCTTATTATTAATCATTGTTTCTCTCATTCGTATCAAAAGACTCTGATTTGATGTTTTATGACATGCCAATTAATCATCACATCACTTCCACCACCTTGTCAAATCATGATTACTGTAATACCACCAGCTCACCCTTTGTCATCATTCCATGAAGTATGGAACATTCCTTCAAAAAATCAAAGTTAAGTAATTTATCATTATTTAACCTTTTACATTTCTTAGGGAATCATTTTTAACCAACTTGAACCCCTTTGAATGCACTTGAATGTCTTTTATGCATTTGGGATCATTAACCTGTGCATCTATATGCAAGAAATAAAACTTGGTTGGTGGCAAAACCATTATCAAATTTTTATCTTATTTGAATCCCGTTGGACCTGATTGAACAAGCAGGAAATTGGGTCAAAGTGATTCAAGGTGGTTCATTGTGGCTCATAGGTACAAGGTAATTCACCCATCTTGAGTGTCAGGATACATAAGTACATGCAACAAAAAGAATTACAAAGACACAAAACCTTAACTGACCGTACAAACTATGTGGGGTTTGACCTTAGGAATTTATTAATGGAAAGGAATTGCTCTAAAAATAATTTAGACATGACTTGTATTTTAGGGACATCCCCTTTCTTATGAACATGAGTTCATGAACCAACCAAACTTTCAGGAGAAAAATGCAACATAATATTTAGGGTCTAACATCGGCTCTGACTGGTGACTGCATTTCTAAGAAATGCAGAGGACTCAAAATATCTGGTTAAATGGTAAGGAATACATGAAGACTAAGAACTCAAACAAACCCAAAACTGAGACAACACTCACACCTAGGCTACTATGTACATCAGAGGGCTAAAATAACTTAAAACTTAAATAGTTTCAAGTCTTGACCATTATAGGAAAATGGTAAGACTGTCCCATTAAGATATGCAAAGCGGAAAGCATTCGGTCCTAAAACCTATTGCACTTTAAAAGACCTCCCATCCATAAAGATTCAAACTTTTCATGCGCTTCCTTTGATTCTCTCCTCTTGTCCCATAGAAGAACTTCATCACCTTCTATTAATTTGTGAGGTCTTTCTCTTCTATCAAAAAGTTTCTTAACCCTCAGTTGATGTTCTTTAATTCTATCTACTAACTTGTCTCATTCTTCTTGCAACTTAGTTAAATACATGACTCTTTTCTCCATAAAATATTTGAATGATGGGTCTTCAATTTTGGCTTGCAACTTTTTTGTAGCTAGCTCCAAATGTAAGGACACTTGAGCACCGATACCATAGACCAATTCGAAGGGATCCATGCCAATTTATTTTGTAGGTTTAGTTTTTTATGCCCACAAGGATTCATACAACTTCTTATGCCAATCCCGGACATTATCACCTACCAACTTCATGATGGTAATTAGATTTTTTTTTCTTGATTCCACTTTCCTAGTACCTTGTGGAAAATAGTCTGGAAAATGTGCTAGGGTGATACTATGCTCATAACATAACATTACCAGTTCTTCAGAAGAAAAATTTGTTGTGCCACATTATCTGTAACAATCTTCTGCGAAATTCTGAAGAGAAATAGAATATATCTTTTAGAAAGTCACAGATTACTTGTGAATTATCTTGCTTTGGTAGAATCACTTCTGCCCATTTAGTTAAGTAATCTATTGTTGCTAATATGTATGTATGTGCAATGCTATAGATAGGATTTAGTGGCCTTATAAATCCTATCCTCCATTATTTGAAAGGTTAATCCACTACTACTAGCCTTAGTGGGAGAGTCTCCAATTACAGCTTGCAAGTAAACAATTTACATTTCTCATAATTCCTAACATAGGAGTACGCATCTTTAAACATACCAGGCCAATATAAATAATTTTAGAGAATCTTAAAGGTTGTAATTGTAGAAGAGAAATGCCCCCCATATGCTTCTTCATGAAAGGTTTTTAGGATTTTGTTTTGCTAATCCCTATCTACGCATCTAAAAAATGTGCCATCTAGGTGTCTCTTATACAGTTCTAGAACATCTTGTGATATTACATATTTTATTGATTTCAGCCTTAAATTTCTCTTATACTTGTGTGTAAGGTGTTTTGGAAAATCACCATATATGTCAAATAATAAGCTATATCAGATAACCATGAATATTGTAAGCTTACCAATAACACTGAGGGAAATTCTTCTATTGTTTATTATTCATCATGCACATTTTTTCCCATCAACTTGCATAAACCATGACCTCTCACCAATTTAGTAGGTTTAATGCTCAAATCATACTCTTGAATTTTAGCCACCCATGCTTTCCACTTGTTGATCCCAACTTCATGTTGCATCAATATGATTTTTACTATTGAATCTAGTACATAAATCACCGAATGTGAATGTAGAATGTAATATCTAAAATGCTTGACAAGTTTGACAACCACAAAGACTTGTTTCTCAATTTGTGAGTATTTAAGCTCGTATTTCTTGAGTGAAATGCTCATAAAATCTATAGGGGCTTCAACTCAAGATTCATTCCACCAAAGAATGTGTTAAACTAAGTTGATATATTGCCAAAGAATGTGTTAACTCCACTTTGACTTGAGGTTAAACTAAGTTGATATATTTCCTTCACCCAATTAGGGTCTATTTTAATCACATCCTTAGAGACTATGTGGCCGAGAATATTTTCCTCTATAACACCGAAGATTGCTTCTTAGGGTTCAAAGATATACCATGATATCTACATCTTTGCAATACCATCCACAGATCCCTTATGTATTTTTTCCTCCTTTTGGAGAAAAATGCCAATTTGTCCAAGTACACTACAATAATCTTATTCATTGGGTCTCTAAAGGATGAATTCAACATCCTCTGAAAAGTGGCTCCAACGTTAATCAGCCCAAAGGGAATCCTATTATAAGAAAACATCCCCCAAGGTATGATGAAAGTTATTTTATGTTGATATTCTTCTGTAACACTTATCTGCTTATACCCGAAAAGCCATCAAGCATTGACATCATTTCTAAACTTGCAATAGTTTGAAGCACATGGTCCATAACGGGGTGAGCATAGCTATCTTTTAAGCTGCTCTGGTTCAAATTATAGAAGTCTACACATATTATAATCTCCCCATTTTTCTTTCGTATGAGCACAATATTTGCTATCCAAGTTGAGTAATGAATTGGATAAAAAATTCTGGCTTGTAACATCTTATCAACTTCTTTCAAAATTTCTTTAGACACCTTGGGGTTGTAATTTATTAACTTCTAATGAAAGGGAGTGACATTTGGCTTCAACGAAATATAGTTCTAGAACTGGCTGCCTCTAAAAGCTATCAAATTTTCATAACTTTCCAAGAAAAAACATCATTATGAATTTGTAACAGTTTAGTCAACCTAGATTTTTCTTGAGGAGAAAAAACAATAGTTTGAGCAACTTCCATCAAATTCTATTACCCATAGACTAGGGTCTTCTCTTGGTGGTTCAACAAGTCCATCTTGACTTTCATTGGGAAGAATCGAATAGTTCCTAAACTGACATTGCTCGTACAACATTTGTTCCTTGGGGTCGTTGGATGGAAAGATAGTGTACTTAATTTTTGGTTTTGTGTGAGTTTACTAGAGTCAAATTTGATATTTATCAAAAGTTGAATTGTGAGTTAAAACTTCAAGTTTCTTTTTTTGAGGAGTTGTCAAGTTCGAAAATTTATATTTATATGTGGGTTTGTGCATGAAGGAAAATACATTTCATGTTGATTTTGCATGGAACATGCGAATCTTGGTAGTTTAGTCACATATTAGCAACATGTATTTTTCATGCGCACATGATGCTACAGTTGGACATTTGCCATTTTTCCACGTGCATAAAGTTTCTACATTAGGTAAGTTACAATTTTTGAGTGTGCAAGTGTGTTCATAGTGGATAGTTAATATAGTTGATATTATTGCATATTGTAGGCACCATTAACACTAGGAAGAATATTTTGCATTGATAATAAAGCCTTTTACATTGATGAGACTAGTTATTAATTTTGTAGTTTATTGCATGGTGAAACATTTTTTTTATATTGTTGGATTGATAGGTGAAGTTAAAAAAAAAATGTTCTTTTTCCTATAGTTGCATGCATGTAATGTATGGAATGATGACACATGTTAGAATTGTGCATCCAAATCGATAGTATATAAATATATACTATGTTGGATTATTTTGTAATACATGTTGATTACTTTTAGAGATTTCATTACGCTTTCAATATCAGTTTAGAATCTTGTTGTATTGTGAGATCTCTTAAAGATCATATCTTCAACTTATTGTATTGTAACTATTTTTGTTGTAAAATAATACAATTGCACTGGGTTTTCTGACATAAATACTGCATTATGTTTTTGTTTGTTTCTTCCATATCTATGTATGATATTATAAATTTGGAACAAAAAGTAGTAATTGTTATAGGTTTTAGAATATTTTGTGACTCTTTACTAAATAGATTGGTGTAGTAATTTTTTCCACACACTAAGCTTTTTTTAGACTAAATAGGATTTCTAAAAGGGTAAATTTAGTATGGAAACATACCATTGTAACTTACATCCTCATTTATTTTTGGTACCATTAATTTAATAAAATTAAATATTTTCTTTGTCTTTCCTTCATCTTTCTTTCTCTTTTCGTAGGACTAAAACCTATTAAAATTTGTGAGATTTGTCATTTTAATTGAGATTAAAAATTTAAGACACTAAAAATGAGTGACCTCTATATTTGTTTTAAATCAATTGATTATCTCCATCCAATATAAAATGTTTCACTGAGTAAATGTGTTCTTTTATTATTTTGAAAAAACTTGATCAATTTTAGCTAACTTACACAAGAAATGATAGTTTGCTTGTCTTTCCTTCATCTTTCTTTCTCTTTTCATAGGACTAAAATCTAATATTTGTGAGATTTGTCATTTTAATTAACATTAAAAATTTAAGACACTAAAAATGAGTGACCTCTATATTTGTTTTAAATCAATTGATTATCTCCATCCAATATAAAATGTTTCACTAAGTAAATGTGTTCTTTTATTATTTTGAAAAAACTTGATCAATTTTAGCTAACTTACACAAGAAATGATAGTTTGCAAGAATTGATATTTTATTTGGTTAATGAATAAGTGAAAACTTTATTCCTAGATATTATTTTATGACATAAGAACAATCAATCATAACTCTTTGAAAGTATTTTAAAATAAAATAAAATTACTTGTGTTGAAATATTTTGAATGTTAATGACTTATATCTTTCTTAATTAAATATTTTAAAGAATAAATAAGCCATCTTATGAATATGGGAAGCTATAATCATTGTACTCTATTCCATCGTGTGGATCATGAATTATTACATGATTAGAGATTGGTTATTATTATTATTATGCCCTCTCATTATTTTTATATCTCTCTAGATTCTTAGTAATATCATTTGTGACTAGTATTAAGAAAATGAGTAATTTTGTATAGTTTATTAGTAGAAAAATATTAGGATTTCTCAATATTATTAGCATGTTGATTTTTTATACAATATACACTATTATCATTAGAATATTGAATTATTATTATGACTAATTTCCACTAGATCTAGATGTTTATGTATATGTGCACCTTTCTTTTTTCCAATATTTAAAGATATCTTTTGTGTTTTCTCATCTCATTGAATTCCTTTTATTATTGGAAGTGTCTCTACTATTATTGTTTCCTAGTTATAGTAGGATTATTTGATTTTTACCTTGTATGTACTATATTTTATGGTTTAACTTAATTGTTACAGATGATTAATTACATATGTATATCCAAAGTTTATGTTGTATGTGCAAAACCTGATGACAATGTTAGGGTGGGTAAATATTTAATTATTTTATTATCCTCCAACAACATAATATTATTGTCACAAAAATGTGTTGTCCAAGAGGAGGTTTATATTGAAGCTATGATATTAATCTTCATTACCAATACATGCATAGCCTATTCTAATAGATATTATAACATGTTAAAACATATGTGGTGCATTAAAATTACTACATTAGATTACAACATACCCAAATGAATATGAGCAATTAATTAAATATAATTTATCTATATAATAGATCAAACTATCATCATAAAAGTAATATAAAATCACGACTACAAAATATGGGACATCTCTCACTACTTTGTATTTTTAAATATTTTGTTTTGCTATAATAGTAAAGCTACATCTCTCTTGATACATACTTTTGGGACTCTTACTCTTTGGAATTTGATCATTTGATTGACCCTAGATTGGTTTGATTATATTTGGTACTATAATATTATAAATAATGTGTAAGTGGTATAACATCTTTTGAAAAAAAATTCATACAAATAGAAGAATTTTAGAAGTCAAATTATAAACATGTATTCTTATATCCCTAATTAAACTACTTCTAACTCTTAAAAGATACTAATGTCTATTTTAAAAATAACATACTTATGCTAAGAAAACATGTCTCGTAGTCATATTCAATTGCATTCTAAATGTCATCTCTTATTATGTACATAAAGAATTAAAGTTTCTTAAAATCAAACACATAAATTTTATATGAAAAAATAAAATCTTGAATATTGTATTTCCATGAATTAATGAGACCCAGTCATACCTTTATAATTTTTATTTATTTTACTATTCTTATTCTTATAGTATATAAAAGTTGTCAAGTTAAGAAATTTATCAGCCCGCAATACAATTAAGAACATATCATATATATTCCAAGTAGAATGAAAGTAAAGAGAATAATTTGAAATCTCTAACTTTAGAATGTGAAGCCCTATAACTAATGAGTGGAAAAACAACATTTGAAATCTTAGAAGTAAGCATGAGTTAGTCAAAGGATACTATTGTAGATATATTGGATCCACTAATCATTGTGCATATACTGAATTCACTAATTTAATATTTCTATCTTTTTTTTTAATCTTAATTGATTTTATTGTCAATTATATTTCACCTTTTAAATTATCAGGTTGAATGAAATGGCATGTTCCTGTTTTCTCCACCATAATGCTAAAAAAGCAATTGAAATATAACAATATAATGCTAAAAAGCACTCTTGGTCCTCCATCATTACAGTCCAAAAATTTGGACATCTAGGAAATCCCACGACGATCTATTCATAGAATCAATTATGTAAAAATTAAAATACTCATAAATAATACCATGAATATAGATCATAAAGTAACTAATGGAATACGTTATTCTTATCAATTAAGAGTCCAGATAATACCATTCTTCCCATTCACGAAAACAAAAAATTATCTTCTTCCCCAATCACCCGACTAAATATTACATAAATTTTTAGATTAAATATAAGATATTTGCATGTTAATTTAAAGTAATTATAAAATAATAGCATGTTATATTTATGATTTTACATTATTTTTCAAAGAGCATACAAATTTATAAAGCTGAGGCAAGACAAAAAGCGTTGACAAAGGGAAGGTCGACCTAGCAATTCGTGACATTATTATCATTTTGACAGTGAGCATTAAGTCCAACCTTGCAATATTACCATCCTTCTCAAACTCTTTCATGTATTGGTTTATTTTTTATTTTTTTAACAAATAAACTTTGGAGGAATAAAGATGAAGAGAGTTTACTCTTAGCATACAGTACGTTATCTTCGAGCATTGGTTACCCAGTAAAAATGGAGAACACTATTTTGAAGTGAAAGGCCATACGCCTTCCGTCACCGGTAACATCTTACATCTCTGATCTTTCTAAATTATTTTATAACATTTGAATTCGAAAGCCTTAAATAAAAACTCTGCAGAAGTGACTTAAATAAAAACTCTGCATAATTGGATGACAGGTTACAATAGTCCTGTTTAAGAACGAAAGGGGCCCTTCGCAGACATTTTTCAATTCACGCCAAAGCCGCAGAAGGATTCCCTGGTGCAGGTCGAGTATAAGGTTGGAAAATTGCTTTAACTTTAAAGTTAATCATTAATATATGTTTATTGGCAGGCACATTTGTTGTTGAACAAACGTTCTATTGCCCATTCTGATATTCAGCATCGAAGGGAGTTCGTAAATACATCTAAATGGCCTCTCAAGAAATAGAAGCAATCAATTCCAGGAGCTGTGTAATTAAAGTCGGGTATGGGGTGACAATGAAAGAATAAATTATACCCGATGTAGGCGACGCTCGCATCTTCCGAATGTCTAGGTCACTGCCGGACTCGGACCGTTTGTACAGTCCGCGTTTTGTTTCCATCGATCCTTTTCATTATGGAAAGGGATGGAGAAACCTAAAAATGAGGCTGTTCGAAGGATGCAAATCAGGATTCAGAAGAATTACCCGCAGGCTTCCATCAAATCATTTGTTGAAGGCGACCTACTGTGCAAGGACAAGGAGATTAGGAAGTTCTATGGTGAACATATTCCCTTCACTTCCGTAGAATTAGCGTCGATAATCGCCAGGGATGCATGCTTTATTTTTGAATTTCTTCTCAATTATATAAAAGTGGGTATTAGTTCTAGTTATTTTTATGAAAACAAAGAGAAAGGATTCTCATGGAAGTATGATGCAGTTTTTGATGTCATTTTCCAAAATCCTATCAGGGAAGGATTAATCAATGACTTAATTTTGTTTGAAAATCAAATTCATCTCTGGGTTTTGAAGGATACCCTTGAAATCCAGATGGGCTCTCCAGAAGCTGCGGGTCAAAAGTTGGATGAATTAGCGAAGTTCGTCGTCAGTTGTCTGAGCTGACATGATAAATTTATGTGGCATATTCCGCCTTCTCACATAGAGTATTCTCATGTCCTCGAAATGCTATACCACGGTTTGCTTGACAGTAATGTTAAGGGCTACGAGAATGTGGAAGCGTATCGATTGCCGCCTTTGCGGAATAGCATGCAGATCTACTTCAGGAAGGGCATTGATTCGATGAAGGCCGTTTGTGGAAGTTGGCGTAAGCTGTGTTTGTGCTTTCCTTCCTCAAATACAAGCCCCAGAAATATTCAGCGAACGCTCTTCTCATCTCACAGTCGTATACAGATCTGGTTTAAAAGTAAAGTTGATTCAATGAAGACCATTTGTGGACGTTTGTGTAAGATTTGTTTGGGTTTTCTCTCCTCAAATACAAGCCTAGGCGAAATAATCGACTTAGAATTTGTGAAGTTGCAAACAGCTTGTGAACTCACGCGCAGGCGTCAGCATTCACCCAGTGACCAATGAAAATCGACCAGAAAAGAAAGGATCAGGCATTAAATGGTTAAGATTTGATGAGAAAACAACAACACTCTACTTACCAGAAATGATGGTAACACAACAGTTATATTCAGTACTGAGCAATTTAATTGCAATGGAAATGACCACAAGAGGGAGGTACTCTCCAAGACCAATGACACAGTATGTATTACTTATGGATGAGCTGATTGACAACGAGGAGGATGTTGCCCTGTTAAGGAAGGCAGGGGTGATTCAAAACTTTCTTGGAAGCAATCAACAAGTAGCATACCTCTTCAACTCTCTAGCTACAGGGATGATCCCTTATCCTTGGTGCAAAGTAATAAATGACGTGAGAAGAGGGTTGCATAAGTACACCAGAAGAAAGTACAAGATCTTGTGGAGTGAGTTCAAAAGTGCTTACTTTTCCAAGCCATGGCTGGTTTGTGGTTCTATTGCTGCCGTGCTGCTACTTTGGATGACAATGGCGCAAGTGCTTTGTTTGTTTATCACCTGCAACCCAAAGTCTTCTTGAAGTTCATCTTTCTTCCTCCTTTCCGTTTCTGTTGTCCACTTTCTTTAATTGGGAGATTTTCCAATAAATGTATTCCATGTTTTTCTCTGATTTGATTCATTACTGTTAAACTTGCCTCCTGGTCTAGGTCGGTGGTTCGCTAGGTGGAAGCTACTACATTTTTTGAATTTGTTTCTCGGTCTGCAAATCACTTAATAATTAAAAGTTATTGTCGTTTATGGATGTAGGATCCTTAATAACTATTAGCAAATATAAATTATTTGAGTTGAATCTTCTTCTTTCTCTTATAATAATTTATTTTCCAACATACACTACCACTTGTGGAAAGTGCTTCCTTGACCCACTGTAGAAGAATACGAATTTGTTTGGCAGATGAGGGCTTATTAGATGGCCAAATATGTAGAGTTTATTCTGCAGACTTTAGAGTGCAGGTAGACTGTCTGGTACAACTATTTTTTTTACAGGAATTTCATACCAGTAGTGTGGTGAAACATTCAGGGCAGCCAGCCGAAGGGAAACACGGATTGGTTTGTTATGTATGTTTGGAAAGAAAATACAGCACTTCGAAGCAGTTTGCTTAAATTATATATTGCCTGCAACAACGTAATGCAAATTCCTACTTCCCTTTGAGCCCATTATCTCTAACAGAAATGAATCAACCACAATCTGACTCAGAGGAGGTATTAGTAATGCACACATCACATAGTAATGTTGCTATTAAACGATTGGGCAATTTATACCGATGTATCCTCGACCGTTTCCCTCATGCTGTAATTCATAACGTTGTCATAGAAACATACATTTTTCAAAGTGCAAATGATAGGGAGGTTGGGAAGGAGCTTATCACAAGCCCTTGCTCTTAGGTTCACCTAGTGACCCTCAAGTGTATCCACCTACACCAATGACCTATAGGATGTCAAAGATGGCTCTATCCCTTGGTCTTAGGCCCAATCAATCTACCAAAACTGATCCATCAATGTAACTACAACTTCTTAGCATTTGGCACCTCCATGCACCTAGTGACCTTTAAGCTAGAATAAGGGTGTAACACCTCCAAATGAATTAGGGAGCTTGCAGAGGCTAGGAGGTGTGGGAAAATGTCTTAAATAATGTCATTACACATGTTCTAACCTTCACTTCATCATTTCTCTCTATTGATTTCATACTTCCTTTGTAAAATAGGGCTACAAGGAAGGGCTCAATTAGGCCTCCTCTCCAAGAAAATAGGGCATTCCTCCTGATTTCTCCCAAAGAACCCTGCACACAAATTATGGAACCTTCCTATATGAGGCAACGTCTCAAGGATTCTATAGGTTTTGGGTCCCTCCTAGGCCGTAAAACCCCCTTACCAAAAATAGGTGCTTTTGGTAGGAATTAGGCCTTTCTCTAATTCAGTAAAGTGTCTCTTGGTTTTAGGTGATCAAATGGATTGATGACTCCCTATCCTTGCATTTAGGTCTTTGCATTGATCATATCCAAGACCTCCAACTCCTAACATGCATCTCCATCTCTCCTCTGCAAGCTATTCCCTTTCTTCATTCAATCCTTCATAGCCAAGCTCACCATTGCTCGCCTAGGCATGGGTTGTAAAAATTCTTTGCATGCAAACCAGGGCCCCTCCTTCCATATATGTTATATATATGGAGTCTACTCACTATCCCCAAAAGGCCGTATAGATTGGACGGTGGGATAGTGAGCTAGACCCTCATGTTCTCAGCTCACTTGGTAGAAACCAGTGAATAGTGACCTGTGAAGAATTAAAAACTAAGCTATGAAATGATAAGATAACTCTAATCTAATTGCAGAAAATGAAAATAGATCCACACATCAACATTCAACATCCATCATGAGACTAGATCTAACTCTACATTCCTTCCATTAATTCACTATTCTTACAAATCTACTCCAAAATCTGGACTGTCCACACTTCTAGAATGAATCTCCATACATTGCTTCTTCCAACCTCCGGATATGAGCCAAAAATTGCATAAATAGACTTAGGTTAGGCTTAGGGGAGGTTTAGAGGTTAAACATGCCATGCAACTTTTCAAAAATTTCAAAAGTTGCTAAGCAACTTTTACAACAAAAATGACAAATTTTTTAAATATTACTCCCAAATGGATTAGGGAAGCTACCATGGAGTCCTAGGGTATATTTAGACCCTAAAACTCATTTAAAATATTCAAAACCTCAATACCAAAGCCTGACATCACATCACACTTAATATCCTAAAGAAAGGACTATAAGACTTCCAGCTCTACCTAAGACCTACAGACCTCAAATCCCAAGTGGATCTCAAAACATGGTCAACATGACCTTAGGGAAATCCTCACATCAAAAGACTTAGGAATCAAACAAAATTGAGGGTGCTTCTGCACCATACTCCCCTCTCTACACAAAAGAGCTTTAAGGCATAGTGGAGGAGACGATAGAAGTATCTATGCCAGACTTCTTGAAGTCAACCTCTTCTACCCATGTTGCTTCAGATTTAGGACACACTAGTACATTTGAGACCTTTTTACAATGACACAAAGTTAGAATTACGACACTATTCCGTCGATCAAGATACACCACACATTGTTGCAGTTTTGCAGTTAAAAAAAACAACGGCTACCATAGGTGTCATAATTACGATGACACTAGCCGTCATAATTTGCATCCAAAGAGGGGTGGCCAACATGGTCAACATGCCATCAGGTCCATTTCTTACTATCGTAATTTTGACGGGTGTGCGTCAGAGATTCTGTACATGCGACGACTAGTTGTTAGATATTTTTGAGAAGTAGCCGCCGTTTGCAATTTTTTACCGATGGGGATGTTGTACATGTGACAGCTAGCTCTCAAATATTTCTGACAAGTAGTCATCACACATATATTGTTGTTGTCGAGATAATTTTCATTCCCATCAAAAAAGAGACTGTAGGCACATTAAAGTTAACAATGCTCAAGAGACCATCGTAGTTGGTCTCTTTCTTTGGTCCATATTATTGTCAACATATTTTACCTTTCGTTAGCTCATCAAATGTGGAGATTTGAAAGAATTTAATAGAATATTTTCATGATAACATTTATTATTTAAGTTGACATTGCACGAATTTATCGACTCCATGCACTTGTAGACATTGAGCACAGTGATAAAGAGGTATTTCCTCCCATGGCCTACATTACTCAAGCCACGGGAGGGGATGCTTCTTTATGGCTGTGCTTGATGTGTACAAGTGCGTGAAGTAGATAAATTTGTTCAACGTCAAACTTAAATAATGTATGCTATACATGAAAATATCATCCATTAAATTCTTTCAAATCACCATATTTGATGAGCTAATGAAATATAAAATATTTTATTAGTATATAGACCAAAGATGGAGACCAACTATGATGGTCTCTTAAGCTCTGCTATCTTTAGTCCTAGCTACTGGGTAAGGCCTTGAAGACTTATACCTGTCAATCATTGAGAATAATCACCACCTTGCCTTTATGTACACTGCACAGTATCCAATATAAGAGAAGGTAGAAAATATGAATGGATAAAAGAAATGAAAGATAGAATAATATTATCTTGTTGTTTACCTTCTCATAATTGATCCCAGTCTCATAAAAGTAATTTTATACGATCACTAGCACATTTCATGCATGGATGAGAAATAATATCCAAAGTTTCTAGATTCTGAAAAGAGGTATGAGTGGAGGCAAAAAAAAAGGACATTTGTGAAGGTTTTATAGACGCAGGTTACAGAATCATCATCTCTGCAATGGTACTCAATCTGGAAACCCTCTCTAGAAAATCTCCATGCATCTAGCAAATCTCCACAAAAATCTCTTCTGGCCTCCACTACATATACATCTTCTCAGCATCTCAAAACTCTCCATCATTGATTCTCGTCATTTTTTCAGCATCTCCGTGGACTGAGACCTTAAATTATTGATCTTCTCTTTGTTTTGAGAATAGTTTAACATTCTCTACTTAACAAGGCCAACCATGTGAAGGTGGAAGCTCATCTGGCCCCTCCTAGGAGCCTCTTATGACCCTTTACGATATTTTAAGACCTCTAAGATGTATTCTTAGGGATCGTAAATGGTCATAAATGGTCATAAGGGGTCCTGGGACACAACAGTTGAGAAACATTAATGTAAGCATCATGGTAACAAATTTTTGGAAACACAACATAATTGAGTGGTATACCTAGACGATGCAACGTAGCAACTGCTCCTCCAGTTCCAAGTCTACACTGCAAGATCCAAAAACCATAGATAAGGAATAAATTTAGAGAGCCGAGGAGGAGGGCCATAATGACCAAAATAATATAGGGATGTTGTATTATTTTTGGTCATTACGGCCCTCCTCCACTCTCTAAATTTATTCCTTATCTATGGTTTTTGGATCCCACAGTGTCAACTTGGAAACGAAGGAGTAGTAGTTGTGTTGCATCATTTGGGTATACCATTTAATTATGTCTTGTCTCCAAAAAATTATGACCATGATGCCTACATTTATGTTTCTCAGCTATTGTGATATCTACATTTATGTTTCTCAGATGTCGTGTTTATGTGCATGTTCTTTATGTGTTTGGCTTCTCTCCCTCGCATCCAAAATAAGATTTTCCCACTCTAAATCAAGAATGCACATGCAACAGGTATGTATGTTTTATGAAAAACCTATCCATAATAGAATGGGAAGACATCTTTCTAGCTTGGGCCTGGATCCTTCGACAATTAGCTTTATAATAAGGTTAATTTTAAATTTTGTTTAATTTTATATTGAAAATCATAATGAAGTCATAAACAACAAAAAAGTTTATGAGTTTATCAAAATATGTCCAACGTATCTACTTAAAATTCTAAAAAAATTCAGTATCTACAATAGTCCTCTGTTAACCACATTTATGTATATGGTCCCAACAAAGTATTGCACAAACTACACAAAGAAGGCATCACAAAAATATGATTTCTACTTTTACCATTGAAGCAATCTTGGCAGCACTAGCTGCCTCTCGACTCTTGCACAAGTTGCATTTATTTCCTACATCAAGTATAGATGTAGATGGGGTAGATGTAAATGTGGTTTCATTGACCCACCAAAAGTATTGACATCCACTATTTTGGGCTGCAATACCAAATGTACATCAGTTCCTCATAAAATGATTAGTTGTCACATTATTTTTAAACATAAAATATAATTATGTATCTAGACCTTTTTCCTATTTGGGTAAACCCAAAATTGACGACCAAGATTACTTGTTGTGCATGACGTCTTCAACATGAATTAGCCAACACCACATTGACACATAGGCACATTGACCGAAGTCATCGACGCTATTTTGACAAATATTGCATTGTCATTATTTTGTTCATTCATACTAATTATAATTACAATAAAAAGAAACATAATAACATTTGTAGACTTGCACATTTTTTGGCTAAGTCGAAGTCTTTGGTTTAAATCACTAGACAATCAAAACAAAATGACAAACCAAAGACAACCATGCAATAAAAAGCAATTACTAAGGAACCGAGGAACTAATTATAATTGCAATAAAAAGTAACATACTAATGTAGACAAAATCTCAAATCAGATTACAACATGAGAATGTTCAACAAGCTTGCTACTTTTATTTTCATTTTTACAATTCCTCTCATAACTTCTTCTCTACTTCATAGCTTTCATAACCATTTGTCAAGGTTTCAACTTGACAAAAATCTTTGGTTGATTTTGTTGACAATCAGTTTAGACTATTTAGGAACAGTTAAAAAAATAGTTAGTTGGTATTTCAGATTTCATTTCTATGGACTGTGTCTCTTTGGAAGCAATAAAAAATTGATTTCTAGCAATTTTTTGAAGTTTTCTTGATTTCATATCAACCATAAGATTGGTTATGGTTGTATGATAGGTTTTAATACATATTAGATCAAGTTTGGACCTCTATAGCTTTATTTTATTGATGCCTTCTTTTATTGACTCTATCAGCCTCTCCCTTGCGAGCATCCTTGTTTCTCTTCTTTGATACCTTCTTGCCAAGTTTAATAGCTTTCAATTTATGAGCTGAATCCTTGAAACCATCTCCTAGAACAACTTCACCAGGAGGCCTAGAAGTAGATCTTGATCGTGATAATAGATGTTGGTTCTTGTTTGGCTGATCAATATCCATGGCATCAACATTGTGTCCATCCATGGTCTTGGGAATATCATCTTCTTTCCACTCTTCATTTGCCAAAATATACCGCTTCTTCAAGCTTGCAGAGTAAACTCCAACCTGACCAATTTTTCATCCTCCTTCGGTAGTGTCTCTAGTGGTTGCAAATTAATCTTATTACAAACTACAATAAGAAGCTTATTGGCAAACAAAGGTTTTATGTTGTGAAACAGAGATTCAGGTGTTGCGCAATACTATAACCATAGGACCCGAAAACATAAAGGAAAAACAAAAAAACCACCTTCAAATGAGCCAAGGTAATAATATTGAGCATCTCTATGGTGTTCCTATCCTCCAAGGGGTGGTCCAAAATACTAGGGGTATCAATAGACTAAATAGCTTTAGACTATCACAGAGGCCTAATGGCTCTGCCTTGTAGCCCACAAAATAAAGCACATTGCTCAAAGAAAAGTACATGTCCATATTGTAGAAATGGAAAAGAAACAACAAGAAAACAAAAAAATAAAAATAAAAAAGAAAATAATGCAATTAAATAATCACCAACAATGATACACATAATACCTTTGTAGGCAGCCCATTAACATTTCAAATGCAAGAATGAAGGAAAACATGGAACTGAGCCCACAGTTCATAGGCCCACAGAGGGACATTTATCATATTCATAGAAATATGATTATTTTAAAATGGAATACACCAAGGAGTACCATAAAAAATATTGACTATTTACAATCATGAACAATGAATAATCAAATAGCTCCTTTTTTTATCAGCATGTGTAGTCTCTGTGTATATGAAAAATGAATGAAATATCAAGCTGAAATAAAATAGTGAACAAAAATTCAAATTCAAGGCCTAATTTATCAAGAGCAACAAACATTAAGACAAAATAAAAATCTTTAAGACTATAGAAAAATGATTAGGACTATAGAAAAATCATTAAGATTAGAAAATCAAGTTCTAGAAAAATCATTACGTCTATAGAAAAATCATTTAGACTAGAAAATCAAGTTCTAGAAATGGACGGTTATGATGATTTTCCATTACAACAATTGAGCATTCCATTTAAGTTTTTTAGCTATTGTGTTTATGTAAATGTTCTTTATGTGTTTGGCTTCTCTCCCTTGCAAGGGATACACCGATAGGTAATTGATTTGAAAGCATAATGATTTGACAGTCTTTTTTCAAGATAGGTGTAATCATCCCACCAACCTTAGCAACATTTGTGATCGATGTCACTAGTTTGAATCTGTAGTGGATATAATATCTGCAGCTGGAAACCATAGGCTATATTTACTGTAAGTTGGCATCTCAATCCAACAGCCAATAAGAACAAATGCTACTTTCTAAAGAACAAAACCTTTGAAGTTTTAACGTCTATCTATTTTCCCAATAGATCTCTTTCTAGAAAACAAATGCTTTGGTTTCAGGTTCACTATCACTCTATTAGCCTCTCCCTTGTGAGCATCTTTGTTTCTCTTCTTTAATGCCTTCTTGCCAAGTTTAATAGCTTTTAATTTATGAGTTGAATCCTTGAAACCATCTCTTGGAATAACTTCACTAGGAGACCTAGACATAGATCTTGACCCTGATAACATATGCTGCTTCTTGTTTGGTTGATCAATATCCATAACATCAACATTGTGTCCATCCATGATCTCAGGAATATCATCTTCTTTCCACTCTTCATTTTCCAAAATATACCCAAGCTTGCAGAGTAAACTCCAACCCCACCAATTTTGCATCCTCCTTCGGTAGTGTCTCTAGTGGTTGCAAATCAATCTTATTACAAACTACAATAAGAGGCTTATTGGAAAATAAAGGTTTTATGCTGTGAAATAGAGCTGCTTGTTGTGCAATACAATAACCATAGGACCCTAAAACATCAAGGAAAAACAAAATATCTACCTTCAAATGAGCCAAGGTAGTAATATTGAGCATCTCGATGGTGTTCCTATCCTCCAAGGGGTGGTCCAAAATACTAGGGTATCAATAACCTGATACCTCAAATACTTATAATCAGTATGCCCAACAAACAAAGACTTAGTAGTAAAAGAATAAGGTTACACATCCACATCCTCCCTAGTAATCTTATTAATAAAAGAACTCTTGCCAACATTAGGGTACCCACAGATCAAAATAGTCCTGGTTTTGGGGTCAATAGATGACAACCTTGCCATATACTACCTCACCTGTTTGAGGTAAGCCAAACTCACTCCAATTCTCTTAAGAATGGTACACATCCGTCCAAGTGGAGCAACCTTCAAAGATTTGCAGCGGTAAAGAGAATCCCCATATTTTATCAGCCTAACATATTCTTTGGCTACTTTGGCAATGAGATTGCGAGCAATAATTAATATATGGTTTATTATGTTTTATAGAACTTTGAATGACAAGATTTATGGTGAAATCAAAAAATGTCATCTCTAAGACATAAAATAAGCAACTCCAACACTTGTATGCATGCATGAAACATAGATTCAACTTATTACCATCTTATAATTGTTAGTTAATGAAAAGTTTGTAAACATGTTCATTGGTTGTGTTTGAGTAGTTGGGACAGGGGTTATCTCACAACGCATTTAGATTACTAACCTTTTGGACATAGAGTACTTAGTGGTTCTACATTTTGATAGTTTAGGTGATTCAATGGGTGGAGCCATATGGATTCTTGGGTGAATATGATTCAAGTAAAAATATAGTTGGGTACAACGGCTATGCTTGATATTTGTAGCATTTTAAACAATTCATATTTTTAAACTTGCATATTTTTGCAATGAAAAATAACGATGAACAAGTTTTAGTACAGTATTTTTTTGCCATTGGTTCAGTTTTGTAATTTTTTTTTGTTGCCATGTCTTTTTTGTTACTTGGTTTTATTGCATTGTATTGCACTGGTTTGAAGCTAGGGAATCCGTGTATTACTTGTTTACTCACCGCTTGGGGCCCATGAGTTTTGATATTGGCATATAACATGATGTAAACTTGGTCACTGTTCTGTTCATTTATATATATTATAAACAATTAGAGCAATAATCAGTGTGGCAAAAATAGGGGCTTCCATACCCCATTTTTCCAAAATTGATAGTGTGGCCAAAGTGGCAATTGCACCTCCAATGGAATGCCCTCTAAATAGAACATTTTTCCCTGTACCAAGTGCCTCTACAACTTGAACTAGAATGTAGTTTGATTAAATTCAAGTACAAAATCATACAATCTAGCAATGAATACACATGGTAAATTGAAAGTTGATGTTGTATTAATATAACATCAAACATGTAAAATCAATAAATTCATCTATGGTAATGGTATTTGGGAATTGGAACTAGACTAAAATGTTTCCCTTCTAAACACTGTACTTGGGCATTACCTAGTCATTTAAGGTCCTCCAACACTGTTTGCTGAATTTGGTTCGATAGGATACTTATTACATAGAAGATTGCTAGATTACAAAATACTCTTAAGTCCTCTCTAGATAAAGGGCTCGACCAATGATATAAGGAAGAGTATAGCTAAATAATATCATTTGAGACAAAGGACTCTCAACCAACTATAGTATATTATATTTATAGATCTCAGACTAGGAGGACCTTTTTGTAGTTTTTCATTCTCCTTCACTGGGTTTGGGTGGATGAATAGACTAACCATAATTAACTATAAATAATCAAAATGGGTTTGGATTTGGTTGCCTTCGGGTAGAGTTTGACATCTTTGACTGTCAAGAGGCAACCATCCAAACCCATTTCAACCCATCCAGTGATCTTTTTTCTCCTAAATAGCTCATACTAGTGGGGAAAATGGGCAAACCTATAATAAACTGAGTTTATTTGCTATAAATATGTAGGAATAAATCCATAATAACTGTCTACTCCAAACCTTAATTGTTTAAGAATTCATCATATCAGATAAAGTATGTTTAAGAATTGTTGGGACTGGTCCTTTGGCGTGTATTAAACAGAATTTAATTTTCAACATATTATATTATCTTTATATTTCTTTGATGTAAACATGTCATTGGTTCAGTTTTGTAAATTATTTTTGTGTTAAATGCATTTAAAATTATCTTCATTGTCTTCTGATTTTCTAAATGCTTCTTTATTTGTCAGCCAATTAATACATGCTAGTATATAAAGAAGACAATCAGAAGACAATGAAGATTGTCTGACCAATAGTCTACGGAATTAGACCTTTATTTTAAATGCATTTAACACAAAAAAATAAATTACAAAACTGAACCAATGGCATGTTTACAAAAAAGAAATAGAATGATAATAATAAGCTAAAAAATTATATTCTCTTTAATACATGCCAAAGGACTAGTCCCCACAATTCTTAAACATACTTTATCTTATATGATGAATACTTAAATAATTAAGGAACTCCTAAATATAATTTCAGAGTTTCTATAAAGCATTAATTAATTGGAGATGAAAAATAACATATTCGTTTCATGCATATGTGGTAAAAATTCATGAGATACTAAAGAAGTCCTGCTATTTGTCATACAAATCTTCATTGTCCCCCACAAAAAACTAAGTAATAATTACTCCACCCTTAATTTGTTTGACAATGCACCATATTAGATAAAGTAGGTTCCATCACACATGGCACAGACTCTCTTCAAACTCACAATATGTTACATGTGTAGTACAAAACTCATGAGATTCTAAAGAAGGCCTCACTCTTAATCAACCAAATATTCCTTGTACCACACAAAAAATTGTGTGATAACTATGTGATGCAGAGGAAAGGGTGGTGGACTGATAGACAAGATAAGTTACACTTATTTGGCTTATAAACCCACAACTTCTCTCAAGTGCCCAATGGCTTTAAGAAACACAACCCAACCAAGATTGCTATAAATGCAAACTAATGATAGATTTGATGTATTTGAGGTATATAAGGATAGATTAAAGTGGTTTCAAGGTTTCTAGACTTACCCTTTACTCCCAATGGCTAAATGTCCTCAAACTGGCCAAGAGGCCTAATGAGCCAACCTTGTAGCCCAACACTCCACCTTTCCAAAACACTAGAAGAACTAAATCTACATTCAGACACCCTTTTTTCCTTTCAATAACATATCTCAAATTCAGGTATTGGTCTTTTGGACCAAATATTAGCACTCTGCCTACACCCCTGCAATTACACTAGAAACTTGATGATTTTTCAAAGAAACTATATCATAGAAATGTCTCCAAGTTATCAAACCTTGGATAGTTTCATTACATGACTCAAAACCACTAAGCCTAAGAGGAATTAAGCCCAAAACACCTGCAACATCAAAAGCCCCAATTTGGTGGCTTCAAACCCTTGATTTGAGGGTTTCTCCAATCCTAGCCTTCCACACCCTTCTTGGCTCAATCAATGATTGGTTCACCATTTATATGCCAATATAAGATAATCCAAATCTTAACAACACTATTTTTTTAACCCGATCTCCCGTTGCTATACCTTAGCTATCAAATTCATTAGAAAACATTCTTTAAATCAGCCTGTGATCACATTAATTGTTAAATCTATGCAAGTAAAGATCATTAGAACTATGGTACATTGTTAGAAATAATATTTCCATGGATCCTAGGCCTTTGAGCCCATGGAAAGGTGTGGGTTACAAGTTAGACTTCAAAATACAAAAGGAAAACTAATAAAAGCTAGTCCAAGCTGCTGTACAGGAAGGTACAGTCATGCTAAATGTCTCTCCAATCATCCAAAATATGAAATGTAACCTTCTAATAACTTTTTTCATCTTTCAAATCATTAACCAAACCAGTTTACATGAAGAATTGAATGAAGATTCAAAGTATTAAGAGGTTTGTACTCACAATCACTATTTTTCACCAGTCCTTAATGCATGGAATCAAGATTTAAGGTAGTTCTCAATACATTCAATAGTGTAATGAATGATTGGATATTTCTTACTATTCCATTCTAGATTTGTAAACAAAATAAGTAAGTATTAGAGCCTTTCAAATTTGTAAAGAACACAAACTTTGCAAATTAAATTGATATTTCATTAAAACCTTTGTTCCTTCCATACACTCCATGCTTCATTACCATACAAATGGAGTCCCAAATACATATAATAATCCTCAACACAAATTCCTCAACCTCTTTTGGCGGTTAGAGGGTTTAGTTAAGTGATCTAACATTAAAAACCCCATTTCCTTTTCCATATAAAGTTGATAATTTTAGAATTTCATATGAATCTAGTGATGATCGAAAGGCCTTGCTCTACTAAAATTTTGAGTTATAAGGTTATTGTCCTTCTCTGTAATTCATTCCAAGAAGTCACCTAGGGAACTCCTAAATATATTTTTAGAGTTGCTATAAAGCATTAACTAATTGGAGATGAAAAATAACATATTCGTTTCATCCATATGTGGTAAAACTTTATGAGATACTAAAGAAGAATTGCTATTTGTCAGACAAATATTCATTTTCCCCCACAAAAAACTAAGTAATAACTACTCTACCCTTAATTTTTTTAACAATGTACCATATTAGATAAATTAGGTTCTATCACACATGGCACAGACTCTCTTAAAACTCATAATACATTGCATGTGTAATATAAAACTCATGAGATTCTAAAGAAGGCCTCACTCTTAATCAACGAAATATTCCTTGTACCACACAAAAAATTGTGTGATAATTATGTCTACTCCAACGTTAATTGTTTAAGAATTCATCATATCTAATAAAGTATGTTTAAGAATTGTTGGGACTGGTCCTTTTGTGTGTATTAAATAGAATAGAATTTTTAGCATATTATTATCATTTTATTTCTTTGTTGTAAACATGCCATTGGTTCAGTTTTGTAATTTATTTTTTGTGTTAAATGCATTTAAATTAAAGGTCTAATTATGTAGACTACTAGCACGAAGGAAGATTTGACCTAGCAGTCTACAGAATTAGATCTCTATCTGTAGCTTTGTCTAATTCTATAGACTACTAGGTCAAATCTTCCTTTGTGCTAGTAGTCTACGGAATATTATCATGCATTTAATCTTCTAAAATCGTCAATTCTTAAGCATTAAGCATAGTAATATGTCAATCTTCATTGTCTTCATTGTGGGGGACAATGAAGATTTGTCTGAAAAATAGTAGGGCTTCTTTAGTATCTTATAATAATATGCTAAAAATTCTTAATCTATTTAAACAGTTCTTATAGATTAGAATTATAGCATATTGGCTGACAAATAAAGTAGGTTCAATTTTGAGATAAAGTATGTTCAGATAAAGAATAGAATTTACAATTAATACCCAATTCTGATGAAGAGTTATGCAACCACCAACTAAAACTAGGGCCTTCAACACCCTAATCACTCTCCAATTGATCTTAAGACCAATTCTTAACCCTATACCCACCCCTGGGTACACTCACTTGATGAGCCCTACAAGGGCACTTCACCTTATATCACTACTCCACTTCCAACAATGATGGAGACAAGTATATGGGACCTAACCAAACAAGGATTCACCCTCAAAAGGAATCCCAATCACTCACAACACTGATTCTTCAAATTAGGCCTACAATCCTTGTAGCCTTTTGTACCTTGATTTTGGTCTTTAGTTCCCAAAACTCCCAAACAACCTAGGAAACTAATTTTCATGAGCTGTGAAGAGGGCATCATGTGCGAAGAGCGAAGAGGGCACTGGAATTTTGTTTGTGAGCTGTGAAGAGGGCATCCATTTCATAGAGGTTGTGAGTGTTTTATTCATTTTTTTGTTAGTAATTGGTAGATTAAATGCAGATAAAACCTATGCATTAAACATGGTTAACTAGTAAAGGTGTTATCTTCATTTAATCTTCCAATTACTAATAGATTAAACATATTATTACTATGCTTAATGTTCCATTTAAATGCATTTAACACAAAAATTTTTTACAAAATGAAAAAAATGGCATGTTTACAACAAAGGTATAATAGAACTCCCAACAATTCTTAAACATACTTTATCTGATATGATGAATTCTTAAACAATTAAGGTTGGAATAGACATAGTTATCACATAGTTTTTATGTGGTACAAGGAAGATTTGGCTAGGTTAAATCTTCCTTCGTGCTAGCAGTCTACAAAATTAGACCTTTATTAAGAATTCATCATATCAGATAAAGTACATTTAAGAATTGTTGGGATTAGTCCTTTGGCGTGTATTAAATAGAATAGAATTTTCAGTATATTATTATCATTCTATTTCTTTGATGTAAACATTTCATTGGTTCAGTAATGGTTTAATGATATGGCATAAAAAAATAAGGCCTAGAATGCATATTGGTAATTCTAGAATACCTATAAGAATTTATATATTTCAATCTATTTGAAGAATGATGATTAAATGATTGCACTCTTAACGTTTAGATTCTAAACAACATTGTTTTTTAGCATTGGTCAATGCCTTTAGAGATAGGTAAATCCATCTCGGGTCATGTTCCTTTCAAGTTCCCATTGATGTGGATTTGGCATTACAATTTAGATTAACCTATTCAACAATACTAGTTGGAAGGAAAACCCAAGTGTGGAATGCTCTCCTTTGATAAATGTTTGAATTATCTCAATGTTTAATTGAAATTTTTGAATTGAATTGAATTGAATTTTGAGACAACTCTAAAAGAAGTTGAAAGAAGTTAACTCGAGTAAAATAGGAACTGATTGTCTGAAATTCTTTCCACATGACAATATAGAGATTGTTTTTGTAAAAATCTTGAGAAAAGGGAAACAATATTTAATGCAGGCTATGCAAACATAAAACTCTTATAATTAGTGTCTTTGAAATAAGTATCATTTGAAAGGAGTGTGAGAAAATACCTTAATAATTATAATTGCATTGGCAAGTAATTTGTTTTCTTTATAATAGAATCTTTCCCCCTTAATAACTAAAAACTAAAAGCCATATAAATACAACAATGCAAACAATTGAAAGACACAAAAAATCACCAATATTACCACACCTCTAAACATGATGCTAAGATACTTGTTTTTTATTGGTAGATATTAATTTATACCACCACTGTGTGCATTAAATGCCTCAACTAGAAACTTATACAATAACCCCACCACTAATCTACTTGGTTCTCATCAACCACCATTGCCTCACATTTGTTTATTGTTTTTAAGTTTGTAAATTTCCCGAGCCCTCTATAAAGAGGCTGATGTAACTATGTTTTGGGTAAGCAATGAAATTGGTTTCCTAATTGTTGTGTCTACTATTAAATGTGTATGCAATTTTTGTTTATTTATATGTATTAATCTATGTCCATCTACCCCTATTAGACTGGTATCAAAGCCAACGAGAGTTAATCAGTTGATTTTTATTGTAGAAATATTTGTGATGCTGATGGAAGATGTGGCATTTGCAGTTAAGGGGTGAGGCATCATATCCCAACTCTCCTTTCTTAACAGACATTAGTTTTGTGATGGCGATTCCCTCTTATAGCTGGTATGTGATGTGTGGTTTCTTCATCATTGTATGACCTATCAAATATTGTATATGGATCAACTCTCCAATCTATAGAACTAGTGTTCAAGAGAGTTAAAAATACATGTTAAGAGATCCAAGTTCCTAGATCAAATTGATGAATACGATATCATAAAATAATAGAGATGATTTTGTCAACTTGGATGAATCACAAAATGTAAAAACTACAACTATAATTCAGAGGAAAGCCATGTGTAGAAACTATTGTAGGAGATAGTTGATTTTGTGTGAAGCCCGAACTAAAGAATTGACTAGATCATAGGTTTCTAGAAGTAAAAAAAAGATAGAAAGACCACAAGTTTTCAAGGATATGTGGATATCTCTCGAAGTGAAAGGTAATCTATAAGTTTTTTATTTTATATGTGAAGTTTATACAGTTATCAATACTTTGTTGGATTAATGGATAATTGCAAGGAGGTTGTAGTTTGCTACCTATGTCAAGTATGTTTTTTTCAAAGAAGAAAGGAAATTTATGTTAGAGAAGAGGTAGATGACAATCCTGTCCAAGTGAATCTATAAATCTTGGAGTCCCCACCCAAGTTTGAAGATGGAGAAAAGGTAGTCACAAAGAAAAGTAATAGTTGCTTAAATATTTATGGTTGAGTTAGCAAGGATGAGCCAACATAGGAAAATGAAAACACCCATAGACATTCTTCTAACATTACAGTGTGTCTAGAAAAGTTGATATATTGATTGAATCAAATCTAGGGTAAAATTAATAAAAGGTTTAAAGCTTTCTGAGTGATAGAGTTCATTGGTTGTAGAAGTGAAGTTGAAGCTCCCAATCAAGTTGAGATCATGATAAAATAGATCAGAAAAATTATAGGTGGAGTCTTCAAGCATAAAAATATTGCAGTTTAAGGAGGAGTCTGAAAGGATATAACCATAGCTGTTAAAGAATCCCATTTATAACCCTCTTTGTTATACTATCTCCTCATTTATTTCCTTACTAGCCTAAATAAATACAAGATGCCCTAGTCTATAACTCACGGGCTATACATGGAGAAGAAAAATAGTGACCAAATTTACTCACATATGCCCATATCAAAACTCACGGGCCCAAAGCAGTGAGATAACAAGTAATAAATGGATGCCATTTGAATACAATGCCATTTAAATCTATAGAAAATACACATAAAAAAAGACATGACATAAAACTAGTAAAATCCAATTCCATTTGAATCTACAAAAAATTCACATAAACATCAAAGAATGTAGAGAAGATGAGGAGCAAAACTTGAATGCCTACCTCAAAACTTGAATGCCCAGTTTGTGCACACAAAAGTCTAGTTCCCTCTTTGCACATGGTGTGAGGCTCTTCCCACATGCAAAATACTAGGGCCCTCTTTGTGCACACAAAATACCAGTGTCCTAGTCTTCCCGCAGGATTCCTCTTTGCGCACACCAAAGTCCAGTGCCCTCTTTATGCCACACAAAAGTCCTGTGCCCTCTTCGTGGCTTTAGGTCTTCGAACACAAAAGTTACAAATGACACTTTTTTTTTCTTTTTTTTGTCTATAATCAAGTGGGGGTCAAAATTATGACATCACTGTCAGTATACGACACTGTCGGGGGCACTTGTAAAAAAACACAAAAAACAAATAAAAATAGTAGAGCCATCGCAAATTGGCGTCAAAATTTGACCCCAAATGTTGTAGTGACACCCCTTTGACTTGATGAGGTGCTCCATGTATACCCTATGCCTTATCTTCTTCTTTTCTCTTGATTCAAGAACCCTTTCAGCATGTTGCTTGGCTCTAGGAGGTAGGTGTGTACTCTAAATAGTGCACTTCTCTAAGTCATTATATCCAAGGAATCCATGAATGGGAAGCCTTAGAAAGTGACCTAGAGCTCTCTATGTATGGAGTTGCAAGATATTAAAATTGTTCTCAGCTAGAGCTATTAAGCTTGTGACCTTGCTAGTCAACCACACAATGAGAGATTCAAATGAAGACAAGGGCAAGAATGCCAATATCCCCAAGAATCAAATGAAGATGAAATGTAATGCAACTAGGAATAAAAATGCAAGCTATGCAACTAAATTATGAAAGGAAAGAAAAAGCTATGATATGTAAATGAAAGTACAAGCTATGCTATGAAAAGGAAATAGCAAGTATTACAAGCCTTCCTAGTTAAACTAGATGAGTTAATCTAAAGCATAAAGGAAACTAAGCTATGTATGCCATGATAATGAAACTAGAATGCAAGAAATGAAACTAGAATAGCATGTAAATATGAGATCCAAGAATGCTCCAAATCTTCAAAAGCTCCAAAGTGACCTAGAAAATCTGTAGCATAACATTAGCATAAAAGATTGAGTATGTAAATGAGGAAGAGAGCTCTCCTTTTATAGGAAATGAGAGTGAATGGACCATGGAGATTAAGGGGCAAAAGAATTAATCAAGGGTAGAGCATCAAAGAGGAGAAAACCATGTGAACAAATATCCTCCAATGAGAAAATAAGAGTTGACTTTTGTGTCCATATAAGACAAAAAGTGCTTTTCTTCTTTTTATAAAATAAGAATAATGCTTTATTTGTGCAACTTAGGATAAGAGGAAAAGTGGGAGCTTTTTATTTAATAAAAAGGGAGGAAATTCCTTTTAAATAAATAAAGACTTAGGATAGAATGGTTAGCCCAAGGAAAATAATCGAAAATGATAAAATCGGATTTGATCAAGGAAATTGATATAATTGAAAAATGTTGATTTTTGAAAATATTGATTCAGGGATTTGATAAATTGTTGAATGGGGGCCCAAAGTCTAGGTGATCATTTTAGGGTGCATACATTTGCCCCTCTTTGGGTAATGTGAGGTTGATTTGGGATCACATGTGGCCAAAGAAGAATTAAAATGTGAGATCGATTTGGGATCACAAGACAACTCAGATGTGTGTTTGACAGATGGGAACACATCAGGATAAAGATAAGTTGGCTGAAAGACAAGACCAACACCGTTGTTGTTAAGTGATAATCAAGTCTCAAAATAAGAGATAAGAATCTCAAGAAAAGAGACAAAACCAACACCGTTGTTGTTAAGTGTTAATCAAGTCTCAAGAGATAAGGATCTCAAGCAAAGCTTAATGATAAGTTAAATCAAGGATTAAAGCTGATAGGTACTGCCTCCTTAGAATCAAAATTGAAATCAGGTGGAGGAGAAATAGGAAACTGATAAACTTGATCAAGTCGCTAGAAATCATAATCGAAGATGAAGGATGATAGGATAACCATCAAGCAATGAAGATATACCCCGGGTGACTAGGTTTGACTGAGAAAGATATAGGATAAAAATGGAGCCAAACCTCAGAGAGATGAACCAAATGAAAATGAATGAAAGAATAGAAGGTTGAAAGACATGGGGATGAAAAAATGAAGATGCCCCAACAAAGATCGAAGGATTAGGCCTCAAATGGTCAGCCAACTGCGCAAAAAAGGGGAAAACTTTAAAACATGATTTTGACTATCAAGATGAACTTGGATTTTGATTTTGATCTTGAAAATAGATCCAGGACATTGAAATTAGGTAGGGGTGCAATTTTCATGCAATTCTGAGGTATTTTGAAAATTGGTCAAAAAGTCAAAATGCTATAAAAGATGAAAAGATTAACCCCTTATGATGACAAGAAAAGGATGTGATGAGAAAGACAAGGAGTGAAAGATATGGTCAAGAAGAGTTGAAAGGTGAGCGCAGTTGTCCAAAAGGTCCACGTAAGATGAAAAGGAGAGCTCTCTCCATATGCAAGATGCAAAACTAAACTAACATGAACCTAAAATGCAAGTTGCTATGAAAGTTGTTGACTTGCAAGGTCACAACGCCAATAGACATCTAATAATCATCATTGAGATTTATTGGTAACATTATAAGATCATACAATACTCACCAGTATGACTATGAATATATGAATATGATCTATATCAGATAGATATGTGGGAACCCCACCTAGGCATCAAAGACATATAGGTCAAGATGACTAGTGCAGTGAGATTTCCTAAGTTTAATATGGCAAGATTATACTCGCATCGAGACACAAGAAAAGTCAAGATGGCTACAAGTATGCACTTGCATAAACAGTCAAGGATAATACCTTGTAGATCCAATGTCAAGTGGAACAAGCATAAATGATAATGACAATTAGGACCAACAAAATATACCCACAAGCAGAAAAATAAATAAAACATGTCCTCATACCCTCAGTCTTCTAGCTATGCATCATCAATAACTTCTTTGGGAGAGAACACTCATCAAAGAAATCATCATAGATAACACACAAAGAAATAAAGTCAAACAAGTCTCAGCGATTTGAGTGTTTAAGTGCGTGTGTGTAGGTCATAGAGTCAAACTTTGAGTATCACTTCTACTAGTGAGAAAATATCGCATCAAGCTAGACTATAGGTAGGATATCTGATAAGTGTTGAGAAACACTTGATGCTAGGGTAGTGTTGAAAAACATAGTTTGGGGTGGTGTTGAAAAACATTGTTTGCAGGAATGTCCTAAAGACAAACGCATCCTAGAGACCAAAGATAACACAGTTTTCCCCCTTAGATAAAGACAAAGACCAATTCCAAACTAAAGTGACAAGGTCAAGGCATGATGGAGAAAGGCTAAGTATCAAGAGCACATGCCAAAAGACAAGGGTGCAAAGACCTCAAGTAGTGCTTGTTTCCAGGTTTTCACCACTTGGAGATTTTTTTGATTTTTTCAATTTTTTTTGTATTTTTGCTACCAAGGCACCTGTTTCTAGGTTTTCACCAAGGCACTTTTTCTATTTTTTTGCATTTTGTGATTTTTTTGTATTTTTTTAGGACTTTTATGCTTTTTAGGATTTTTTTCAGCATCATATATGATTTTTTTAAAAAAAATTTAGGATCAATAAGATATGTATAAAGGATGTCCCTAGACAGAATAGGCATCACATATATAACTTCTTGAGGTGCAAAACAATGATAGGATCAGGGAGCTGTTCCCCATCTGGATCAGACAATAAATAAGCACTTGTACCAAAAGCAATAGTAGTGATGTATGGTCCAAGCCAATTAGGTTTAAACTTGCCCTTTTGTTCTCTATGTTGTTGAATCTTAGGTTTTTCTCATAGGACAAGATCTCCCACTTGAAATTCTCTAGGGCGAACCTTCTTGTTGAATGCTTTGGACATACACTTTTGGTAAACTCTCATGTGGTCAAATGACACTTTACTCTTTTCATCTAGAAGTTCCAATTCTTGTAGTCTCATGGCACGGTAATCTTCCTCTGTCACTAGACCTTTAAGGGAAACTCTAAGTGAATGAATCTCCACCTCTAAAGGTAACACTGCTTCAACACCATAAGTAAGGGAAAAAGGAGTAGCCCCTATTAGAGTACAAATACTCATTCTACAGGCCCAAAAAGTTGGGTTTATCTATAAATGCCAGTCTCTACCATTCTTGTGATTTGTTCTATGGAAGATTTTAAGAATGGTCTTATTAGAAGCCCCTGCTTGTCCATTTCCTTGCGGCAAGTAAATGGAGGACCAATGTTGTTTTATCTTGAATTTCTTGCAGAGATGTTTAAGGTCCTTTTTTTGAACTAACCTCCATTGTTAGTGATTATTTTAGAAGGCACTCCATACCGACAGATGATATGGCTCAATATAAATAAAGAAACTATCTTGCCTGAGGCAATAGAAAGTGGGACAACTTCTACCCATTTGGTAAACTAATCAGTAGCAGTTATAATGAATTTGTGTCCACCTGATGAGTTGGGATGAATCTACCCAACAAGGTCAAAGGCCCAGCACTGGAATGGCCAATGAGAAATAGAAGGAATAAGCTCCTTGCCTGGAGCATGTATCAGGTTACTATGTTTTTGACACTTTTCACAAGTTTTAGCAAAAGCTACTGCATCTTTCTGCATGGTAGGCCAATAGTACCCCTCCCTAAGCAACGTTCGGGCCATGGCAAGACCATTATAATGTCCTCCACAAATGCCCTCATGAATGTCAACTAACGCTTGGTTGGACTCATCCTTTTCTAAACACCTAAGAAGTGTCCCATCTAAACCCCTCCTATACAAATCACCAGAGATAAGGGTGTGGTGAGAGGCATTGCGGATAAAGTTTCTTCATTCAGAATGATTGAAGGCTTTGGGAATAGTACCATCATGAAGGTATGAGTAAATGGCACCATAGCAAGAGGATTCATGGCCAACAAGGGTAAAAACAACTTGGCTTTATGGGGAGTCATAGATAGGGTATCGTAGCTCTTCCACCAGGAATTCAAATCTAGACTCATGTTGTTCTACCTGAAGAAGTGAAGCCAATGTAGCCATAGCATCACCTGCTTTGTTTTCTACTCTAGGGATCTGCTGAAATGTAACAAAAGTGAAGTATCATCGCAATGAATCAACCATTTTCTTGTAGGGTACCAATTTTTCATCGTTTGTTTGATATTCTTCATTAACTTGGTTGACTATCAATTGTGAATCCCCATAAATATGCAGATCTATAATTCTCCATTTTATAGCCATTTTTAGTCCATTTGTTAAGGATTCATACTCAACAATGTTATTTGTGCATGGGAATAATAGTTTTTAGGATTTTGGAATTGTGTACCCATGAGGAGAAACAAATAACACTCCTGCACCTAAACCATTTTGCATAAAAGAGCCATCAAAGAACATCTTCCATGTTCTTATAGTCATGTACATTATGTGTTCATCTAGGAATTCAACTTGAATTGGTGCTTTATCTCAAATTGGAAAATCAGCCAATTGGTCTGCAATGGCTTGTCCTTTTATAGCTCTACATACTCTATGTCAAATTTTGGTAGGATCATCATCCACTTAGCAAGTCTACCTGTGAGAGCAGCCTTGCCAAGCAACTATTTGAGAGGATCAATTTTTGCAATGAGGTGTATTGTATGCACAAGCATGTAATGTCACAAATTTTGGGAAGAAAGCACCACCGCTAGGCAAGATTTTTCAATACTAGTGTAGTTGACCTCATAAGAGACAAGAGTACAACTGATGTAATAGATAGCTCTTTCTTTTCCAGCATTATCAAGTTGATCCAATAATGCCCCTAGGGAAGATTCTGTTGCTGACAAATACAATATGAGTAGTTTTCTTGGGATAGGAGGCATTAAGATTGGAGGATTAGCCAAGTATCACTTGATTTGATCGAGACTTTGCTGACAATCCTCATTCCAGACACATTTAACCCCTTTATGTAAAGTCTTGTTAAAGGGTTGAGCTCTATCAACCAGTTGTGAAATAAACCTCCTTATAGATTGAAGACATCCTTGAAGACTCCTCATTTGACTGATATTTTTAGGAGGTGGCATATCCATTATTGCTTGAAATTTTTCTGGGTCTACCTCTATTCCTTTAACTGAAATGATGAATCCTAGGAGTTTTCTAGGGGTGACCCCAAATGCACACTTTTTGGGATTTAATCTCAATTGAAACTATTCCATATGATCCAAAATTACTTCCAAATTGCCTAGGTGTGTATCCCTTTTCTTGGATTTTAGAAAAGGTGTCATCCACATAGTCTTCCATGTTCTTATGCATCATTTCATGGAATATAGTTGTCATAGCTCTTTGATAAGTAGCTCCAGCATTCTTTAATCTAAATGGCATAACGTTCTAGCAATATGTTCCCCATGCACAAGTGAATTTAGTTTTCTCTTGGTCTTCAGGAGCTATTTTTATTTGATTATACCTATAAAAACCATGCATAAAAGAATAGATCTCACAACCCATAGTCATGTCCACTATCATGTCTATGTTTGGAAGTGGAAAATCATCCTTTGGGCATGCTTTGTTAAGATCTCTAAAGTCTGTGCATACACGAATGGACTTGTCATGTTTTGAAACTGGTACAATATTGGATATCCATTCGGCATAATCAATGGCTCTTATAAATCCTGAACTAAGGAGTTTTTCTAATTCAACTTTGACAAGAAGAGCTATGTGAGGATGCATTTTCCTCAATTTTTGTTTTACTGGTTTGACACCTGGAGCTATGGACAAATGATGCATAATGAGACTAGTATCCAATCCTGGCATGTCTGAATATGTCCAAGAAAAATTGATCTTTTTGGTTTGTAGGAACTTAGTATATGCCTCTTTTTCCTATGTTGATAAAGACTGAGCTAAATGTACAATCTGTGGAGCCTCTAGTGTGTTCAGATTAACTGGCTGTGTAGGCTGAACAAGCACTGGAGACCTATCTTTGAAATTACTTGGAAGATGATCAAGTACCTCATCCTTAGGTGCCTTAGAGAGGTTTTCACCCTCGGATACATCCTTTATTTTTACTTTTTTAGGTTCTGACACCACCACATAGTGGTTTTCACCATCACAACTCTTATTCTTTTTTTCTTTTCTTTTCATTTTGTGACTAAGGTACTTGATATCTGGTTCTATCATGCTTGTAGTTGATTCACTGGTGGAAGAGACTACAGGTTCAAGGGCATTTAAGTAGCATGCTATCTCATATTCATTTTGAAAAGTTAGGAGCTGAGGCTCTTGATAGCGCTGACACCAATCAATTGCGTGAGGATTGGCAAGAGGCAGGTCAATGACTGGTTCAATGTTGTTTATGTGAATAGTATCATCACTGGTGACTGCAGAGTTAGGATTCATCAAGTATCCCTCTAAGGTACCCAAATTAGGACTTATCCTACCAAACAAAGCATCATCCACTAAAGCAACTCATAGATTCCAATCTTCTAATCCTACACTAGACTCGTTAGCTACCTCAGGTTGGGAACTATATGTGTACACACTAAAATATGCACTTCTATGAACCATTACATGCAAGGTTACTCAAGAGTGAGGCCTCACAAAGCGGCTCATAGCCCTCTATGCATGGAGTTGCAAGGGACTATGAGTTTTGCTCTCAGCTAGAGCTACAAGAAAGTGACCTTGCTAGTCAACCATACAATGAGAGATTCAAGTGAAGACAAGGGCAAGAGTGCCAATGTCTCCAAGAATCTAAATGGAAATGCAACTAGTATGAATGTGCAAGACTAATCTATCAAATGAAATGTAAACTAAACTATGAAAAGAAGTACAATAGATTCCAAGCCCCTAATTAAACTATGTGAGATCTATTCTATTGCATAAAAAGGAAATCTAATCTATGATGCCATGAATGTAACTATGAAAGCAAAACTATTATGAAATGCAACTAAAATGTCAAGGCTTCAAAGCTTGAGTGTCTTCAAAGAGAGCTCCAAAACCTGCAGCATAACAATAGCATAAAATATGGATATGTATCTATATGCAAATGGAGGAGAGAGCTCTCCTTTTATAAGAAATGAGGAGGAATGGACCATGGAGATTAAGAGGCAAAAAGACTTAATCAGCGGTGGAGCTTGAAAGAGGAGCAATCCATGTGCACAAGTATCCTCCAATAGGAAAATAAGAGTTGACTTTATGTCCATATGAGACAAAAAGTGCTTTTTCCCTTTTTATAAAATAGGAATAATGCTTTATTTGTGCAACTTAGGATAAGAGGAAAGGTGGGGCTTTTTATTTAATTAAAAGGGGAGGAAATATTCCTTTTAATCAAATAAAGACTTAGGATAAATGGTTAGCCCATAGGATAAAAATCCAATATATGATCGAAATTAGGATTTGATCAAGAGATTGATAATGTTGAAAATATTGATTATTGATCAAAATGATTCAGGATTGATAAATTGAATAAATGGGGCCCAAAGTCTAGGCGACCATTTTAGGGTGCATACATTTGCCCCTCTTTGACTAATGTGTGATCGATTTGGGAACACATGTAGTCAAAGAATGAAGTTGCAATGTGAGATCGATTTGGGATCATAAAACAACTCAGATATGAGGTCGATTCGGGATCACATCTGGACAAAACATAAACAAAAGCTTAGACCAACACCGTCGCTGCTAGGTGCAAATCAAGCTTTAGACAAAACTATCACCGTCGCTGCTAGGCAATAATCAATGTCTAAAAATGGGAGATAAGAATCTCAAGTTTTGAGAAAAAGATCACAAAAGATGTCTGAATCAAGAGAATCAAGGAAATCAGGGATGAGAATCCCACAAATACTGCCCCCTCGGAATCGAAATCGAAATCAGGTAGAGGAGAGACAGCAAATCGATAAAGATTTGATCAAATCAGAAGGAAGTCATAATCGAATGTAAAGGTCAAGAGGTTAACCATTAGGCAATGAAACATACCCCAGTGATGAAGCAGAAGAATAGAAATAGAAGACTAGAAATAGCGCGAATGAAAGACTAAAAAATTTGAAAGACATGGAAGGAAGAAATTCCACCGGAAATCAAATTATGCCTTAAAAGGTCAATCAACTGTTCGGAAGAAAGGAAAAATTTGGAAACGCGACTCAAATTTTGATTTCGAGTCCGAAAATGGATAGAAAATGATGTGATATGAAAGACCAAAAATGAAAGATATGATCAAGAAGAATCAAAAAATAAGCACAGTTGACCAACTAGTCCATAGATGATTAAAAGGAGAGCTCTCTCCATATGCAAGATGCAAAAACTAAACTATGATGAACCTAAGAATGCAAGCTTCTATGAAAGTGGTTGACTTGCAAGGTCACAACGCTTATAGACATCTAATTATCATCATCGAGCGTTATTGGTAGCGTCGTAAGATCATACAATGCACACTAGCATAACTATGTGGATATGAATATGATCTTTATCAGATAGAAATGTGGGAATCCCACCTAGGCATCAAAGACATATAGGTCAAGATGACTAATGCAGTGAGATCACCTAAGTTTGATATGATGAGATTATGCTTGTATCAAGATACATGAAAGTCAGGATAGCTAAAAGCATGCACTCGCAAAACAGTCAAGGATAATACCTCGTCAATCCATAGTGTCAAGTAGGACCAGCATAAATGCTCATGACAGTTAGGATCAACAAAATATACCCACAAGCAGATAAAGAAATAAAACATGTTCTCATACCCTTAGTCTTCTAGCTATGCATCATCGAAAACTTCTTAGGGAGAGACCACTCATCAAAGAAATCTTCATAGATAGCACACAAAGAAAAATAAAGTCAACATATCTCAACGAGTTGATTGTTTAAGTGCATCTGTGTTGGTCATAGAGTCAAACTCTGGTTATCACATCTGCAAATGAGAAATATCGCATAAGACATCTGATAAGTGTTAAGAAACACTCGACGCAAGGGTAGTGTTGAAAAACACTATTTGGGGTGGTGTTGAAAAACACCTGTTGTGAAATGCCCCAAGAGACAAACGTACCTAAAAGACCAATGCTGATAGTCATGCCCCCTAGACAAAGACAAAGACCAATTCCAGACTAAGCCAAATAAGGTCAAGGTATGATGGGAAGTGGCTAAGTGTCAAGGATGCATGCTAACAAATAGGAGTGCAAGGGCCTCAAGTAGCACCTGTTTCCAGGTTTTCACCACTTGGATTCTTTTTTCATTTTTTCCTTTTTTTTGGGATTTTTAAATTTTTTTTGATTTTTTTGTATTTTTTCAGGACTTTTTATGCTTTTTAGGATTTTTTCAGCATCATATATCAAATTTTTTTTGGTATTTTTTCAGGATCAATAAGTATGTACAAAGGATGCCCCCAGACAGAATGGGCATCAAACTCTTTAAGCAAGATCACATCATGCAGTCCCAATGTCTAGTAAGGTGAAGGACAAGATGGATAAGCAAGTTGGTGGAAAAGATAGAAGACCTAAGAATGAAGGAGAGTGAAGGGAAGAAATCCTCAAAGACAAACTCCTCAAGAGTACCCAAGCTAGGGAAAATTTTTTGTCATGTAAAGCGCATTTGGACAAGCAATGAGAGGCTTGCATAGGATAAGTCACAAAAGTGTAATGAAAAAGAAGGAAAGGATGTAGTCCAAAGGAGTAGACATGTCAAGAGACTTCATAGCATTGTATTTTACTTTTTTTATTAGATCAAAACCAAAGAGGAAAAGGATAGCGAAAGGTTAGAATGAATGAAGGAAAATACGAAGGTGAAACATGAAAGGAGTGAAAGCAAGATCATTGTAAGATAGCTCACAAAATAGCCAAATGTTCGTGTATAGATCAACATTGTCAAGATCAAAGAGAGAAGATGGAATGGATGAAATATGTAGAAGAACTATGCATGATGCCTGATTGTCAGGTTTTCATCATGGTACTTATCCAAGGTGCCACAAGGGAGTGGTTTTCACCATAGGATGAATTTATTTCTCTTTACTTTTGCTACCAAGGTGCCTGTTTCCAGGTTTTCACCATGACACATTTTCAATTTTTTTTTCTTTTTTGCTATTTTTTGAATTTTTTTATTTTTTTGATTGTATCCTTTTTTTGGAAGAAAGCAAGCTTTTTAGATAATGCTCCTTGAAAGGATAAACCATGATATGTCAAGGATTCAAAATGATATGCTCAAAGATGCTGAAGGGGAAAGGAAGAGGCATGAGGAATAGGCAAATGAGGAAAAATGAGAGAAGGTAGAAGGATAATGAATGGAAGGAATGTGAAAAGGATAGCTGGAAAGAAAGGCAAGATCAACATCGACACACACCTTGAGGGGTGGCGGGAAAAATGGAGGAAACATAAACCATATTCTGGTCCAAATGTGAACCATATTCTAGTTCATTATTGCTATCTGACTCCTCAAAGAGAGGATTGGTGTGCTTGTTATAATTCTCAAATGTGAATGGAGGAATATGAGAAGGAATATGGAAAATGTTTAGCAGAGGTTGTGGTTCAGGCGCATAGAATGAAAGAATATTTTTGGAAGAAGATGAAGTGGAAGTCTTTGGAAGCTTGAATGTCAATTTCACTTTTTGTTCAACATGAGACTCTTTCAAGAGAGATTTTGGAATCCATATAGCTTTAAGCTTTTTATTTTCTTTTGATGTGTTAGAGAGAATATCTTAAATGATGGATTTTGGAACCCATACTTGTCTTGTAGTTTTCTTCTTAGATATCTCTTTTGACTTTATATATCCATGTCGATTAGAGGGGACATGGTGATCTTCTTTTTTAGATGGATTCTTATATTGTTTCTTTTTCTTGTATTGAACATTCAAGTTACTTCCAAAAGACTTGGGACTTGTGGAAGAAGAAGGACGATACGACCAGTTTAGATGGGTGGGTGGATGAAAGGGATTCAAGGGTATGCATCTATGTTGATCTTGAGGAAAGATAGGAGATGGAGGGACGTAAGGACCCAAGATGGAGGACGAATTAGAAGAATTAGGAGGGGAAAGTGAAGGGACATAAGGGCCCAAGATGGAAGGAAGACGTGAAGCCCTTAGCATTGATGGAGGGGGTCCAAGGATGGACGTGGAAGATGCAAAAGGATAATCATTAAGTTCATCAGCATCTATATAACAGCCAAGGTCATCAGCATCTTTAGAGTGAGCATTAGAGTTTGTAATAGGATCATGAACATCTTGAATAGGAGCAACTTCTTTGATAGAGTCGTTCAAAGCTTGCGAAGACTTAGGAAGAGTAGAAAGCGGAAGTGAACATGGAGTGGTAGAACAAGAAGATGGAAGACTTTGATCTTGACAAGTTGCTTTGGATAGCGTAAGCGTATCAACTTTCTTTTGATTTTCAATAGGCTTAACATCAGAAGTAACAACAGCATTTTTAATAACCTTAATGGAAGTATCATCTTTCGAAAGTGCAAGTGTAGTAAGGTTATTTTGATTGTCAACAAGCTCAACGGTGTAAGTAGTAGCTTGATCTTGCTTAGGAGATGGTGGAATGAATGCGGAAGAGTGTAGAGGATCAAAAGAACCATGAAGCGGATCAGAGACATCATGAAAAGGATTGGATGACATGGAGGGTTCTTGATCTTGATCTTTTTTTATGTTCTTTTCTTTATCATTTTTAGAGTCCTCTTGACATGGAGCCACTTCTAAGGACAAGGAAGCAGGTTGGGATTGTATGGAAGACTTTGGAAGAGGTGGTGAAGGACTAGCTGAAATAGGCATTATAGCAGATGAAGGCTTAGGCTCTTTAGGTTCGACATTATTAAAAGTATTTGCAGCCAAGTGAAGGTTAGCTTGAGTATCTTTAAGAGGTGGCTCTTGAGGATAACTATAGGGAACTGCATGAAAAACATTAGGATCTTTGTTGGATGAAGGATTTATGAAAGATTTGGAAGACTTAGAAACTTTAGGAGATGTGTGGATGTTGGAGGAAGTAGAGGATGGAAGGGAACCATCACAAGACAAAGGTTCAACATTAACATGATTTTGCTTGAGAGTGAGATCTTTATTTTCAGCATGAGAGTTTTTAGACAAGACATTCTCATAGTATCTTCATTTATAATCAGCACGGAAAGCTTTCTCTTCCTCAATAGAAGTAGATGTATCATATTGTTCACAACAAATATCATAATTTCTCTCAAAATCAGAATCATATGGATCACCATCACAATCTATCCAATAGGATGACCCTTTAGTAAGCCTAAGCACACGACGAGGAGGACTCTTAGGAATAGAGTTGTCATAAGTATTGCTACATTGTCCATCATCATAGTCATCATAGTCATCAAAGGTAGGTGTGTCACTCTTTGTGGAAGAGACATCACAAAGACTATCACGTTGCTCTTTATGGTATGTTTTCTGAAGAGAAGTAAGACTCTTGGGAGAAGTAGAAGAGGAACGAGATCTTGAAGAAGAGGAAAATGAAGACCTAGTGGAAGAAGAATACTTGGATAATGAGGAATTTGAATGATGTTTAGAAGAGTCATGATAAGATTTGGAAGATGAAGAATGTGAATAGTGTTTAGAAGAATCATGATAAGACTTCGAATATGAAGAATGGGAATGATGTCTGGAAGAGTCATGATAAGACTTGGAAGGTGAAGAAGAATGAGAAGATTTAGATGATGAAGAATGTTTGGAAGAAGAAGATCGTGATATGATCATGTTTATGATTCTAGCAAAGGCATCTGATTTAATCATCTTTTCTTTTATTTTTTCTATAAATTCATCACTCATGAGAATTTTGGAAGAACAACACTTTTCGAATATGTCAATGAGCTCAAGATCGTCTATTCTTAATAAAGGTTCCAAAACCAGATAGTCAAGATTCATGGTTATAGAAGAGGAGGAATCAAGCATGGAAGAAATGAATAGATGAATAGAAGAAAGTAGACTAGATAATAAGAGGAAAAGAATCAAGAAGAACAAGAAGAATTTCCCATGGGAATAGAAGACTTTAGAAGAACATGGGAAATGGAGAAGAAAGAAGAAGACTAAGAGCCATCTTGTGCAATTGATACCATAACGTTCATTGAGATGTTGAGCAACATGACAACACCTAGGATCTAAGATCTGGACTGACCAAGGAAGACTGAAAATAGAAGACCCTTGATAGTAGGATGACCTCACAAAATGTCAACACCAAACTAGGATAATCAAAGTTCTCTATTGTCCAAAGAGAAATGAAAAGATAGAAGTAGGGGCTTTACCAACACTGTCAAAGAGGTGCTTCAAATAAAAGGGTGACTACCCTTGCACTTTTGAACCAGGAGGTTGGACTAGGCCAAAATATAATTGAAATTGAGATAAATGAAAGTGATTTGGACAATAAGAGTACTAAAATTCTCCAAGAATGTGACTAACAATTCTAGAGATAATCTTTCTCACCAAGAATGGACAAATGCGATACTGATGTTGATTTTGACCAATTTGTGCAAATTTTGAATCTAAGGGTGAAAATGTTTGATTTCAATCACAATTTTAATAGTATTTGGACAGGTTTGCAAACAGTAGGGGATCAAACATGTCTCCAAAAACTTGAAACAAGGGCAAAAGCAACCTTGCCAAGACAAGCACTTGTGATATCAAAATTGAAAAAGCACCCTATGAATGCTACCGATTGTTTGTATGTCAAGAACATTTACACTGGTATCACACAATCGAAGACACTTCAAGCAATATCTACCTACAAGACAAGGCTCATTACTCATCAACTTAGCCCACAACTTGATGCCCCCTTGCCTCACACCAAGTGGTTGCCCACAAGAGATATTGGCTTTGTCATGGAAGTGTCAAACAACACAACCAAAGGGACACATATGGTGAGTATCTTAAGGTGATCCGGGTAAACCACTTGGATCAATCCTTGCACTAAGAAGATAAGCGGCTAAAAGAAGGTGGCTTCTATCTAATGGTTCTTAATAAGGGTTTCCGTTCACAACACCCCTCTTGCTCCTCGTAAAGGACTAGGACCTCGCGGCCTCAAGAGTACCTTAAGCATTCTTGCTCAATATTTTCCTCATGGTCACAATCCCACAAGTACTTACATCAAGCGAAGACAAGTGTTATGTCTACCAAGGTTTTGTGTCCTCGATAGCCTTGAGATTATAGTGAGTTGGAATCACTCGCCACCAAGGAAAATGATGACAAGGTTGTCCCCACTTGGGTCGTTCCTCTTGATTGCTCAAGAGCAGGCCCGCTAAAGGATTCCTAAACTAAACAAAAATGGATCAACTCTTGAGGTTCAAGGTTTTTGATTCACCACAAGGGTGAAGAGCATACTCCCCTATCTCAAGAATATCTCCCAAACACACCAAGCAAAGAGTTCAATTATTCCCTTGCTTCCAAAACCTTAAGATGGGTCAAGATTTTCTGATTCACCTAAAGGTGAAGAGCATACTTCTCCTACCACCTCAAGATCCCTTTCACAAGGTATTAAGATTCCTAATACAATTAGTGAATGCCACACTTGAAAGGAAAGCAAATAAACAAGCAAGAATTTTTTTTGTTTTTATGCTTGGGCAGCCCTACAAAAACCATTAATAGCCCTCTTTGACATGCATTCTTTTGACAAATTTCAAGTAATGAGAGCACCTACAACCACAACTTGTCAGCTCCACAATGGTTAGCAAAATCCAAAATCTAACAATGGTTAGCACATGAAAAATCAGATAATCTACAAAAATAACTGATCAAATGATAAAATCTGAAAATGAAACCATCATAGTTAGATTAGGCTCGGAAAGACCTTTCCAACAATATATCACACTTAAACTTTTGATACCATTTGCAAAATTTCAAAAAAAATGGGCACCCGTTTTCCAGAGTAGCACGGATTTGAAAATGCTGGAATTTTCAAAAAATTTCAAAAAGATAGCTAAGAACCAGAAACTTGCAAGATACAAAATAGTTCACTATTAGATCAGGCGATATACCTCAGACTTCACCAGTATCGCGCGATACTTCTTCCTATAGCCAGGCGATACTTCCCCAGTCGAGCGATATTTCACCCGATGCCAGGCGATAGACTTCAATATAGGCGTGCGATACTTTTTCCGAGTGAACTATCGCGCCAAGATAGGAAGTATATCGCGCGATATTTCTGAGAAGTGTCGCACGATAATCTGAGACAGAAAACCAGAGACGCAGATTTTTCTGAAAATTAATCCGAAAATGACGAAAAATGCAGAATTAAAAGAGACAAAGCTAATCTACTCTGCCCCACGGTGGGCGCCAGAAATGTACACACTAAAATATGCACTTCTATGAACCATTACATGCAAGGTTACTCAAGAGTGAGGCCTCACAAAGCGGCTCATAGCTCTCTATGCATGGAGTTGCAAGGGACTATGAGTTTTGCTCTCAGCTAGAGCTACAAGAAAGTGACCTTGCTAGTCAACCATACAATGAGAGATTCAAGTGAAGACAAGGGCAAGAGTGCCAATGTCTCCAAGAATCTAAATGGAAATGCAACTAGTATGAATGTGCAAGACTAATCTATCAAATGAAATGTAAACTAAACTATGAAAAGAAGTACAATAGATTCCAAGCCCCTAATTAAACTATGTGAGATCTATTCTATTGCATAAAAAGGAAATCTAATCTATGATGCCATGAATGTAACTATGAAAGCAAAACTATTATGAAATGCAACTAAAATGTCAAGGCTTCAAAGCTTGAGTGTCTTCAAAGAGAGCTCCAAAACCTGCAGCATAACAATAGCATAAAATATGGATATGTATCTATATGCAAATGGAGGAGAGAGCTCTCCTTTTATAAGAAATGAGGAGGAATGGACCATGGAGATTAAGAGGCAAAAAGACTTAATCAGCGGTGGAGCTTGAAAGAGGAGCAATCCATGTGCACAAGTATCCTCCAATAGGAAAATAAGAGTTGACTTTATGTCCATATGAGACAAAAAGTGCTTTTTCCCTTTTTATAAAATAGGAATAATGCTTTATTTGTGCAACTTAGGATAAGAGGAAAGGTGGGGGCTTTTTATTTAATTAAAAGGGGAGGAAATATTCCTTTTAATCAAATAAAGACTTAGGATAAATGGTTAGCCCATAGGATAAAAATCCAATATATGATCGAAATTAGGATTTGATCAAGAGATTGATAATGTTGAAAATATTGATTATTGATCAAAATGATTCAGGATTGATAAATTGAATAAATGGGGCCCAAAGTCTAGGCGACCATTTTAGGGTGCATACAATATGTATGGACAACATCAACATCCATGTCAACTGTAGAACAATCAAAAAGAGTCTCCCACTCATATTCATGCATATCTGTATCCAAATCCTGACTGGGATGTTTATGCCAACCATATTTTTTAGGCCTTGAGGTAGAGGCCTCAATGTCACCAAGGGTAACACCTTCGTGAATATCATTGGCGTATTGATTTTCTTGGATAGGATCTTCAATATGATCTTCAATGGTAAATTCTTCTTGTTCTAGGTCTAAAACTATGGGATTGATAACTGAAGCATCTAAATCTCCCCAAAGGAGATTGGTGGAAGGGACCCAATCTTCACACTCATCTTGTTGATTTTGCAAATTGGGTATGTAGCTAGATTCATCATCACTATCTGTTGTAGCAAGTATAGGAGCAATTTTCTTATTCTAACTTTCAAAACCTAGGCCAACTATTGACTTAACTTTGCGGCCAAAGAGAGTGTGATTGAGTGGTTTAGCCTTAGCATCTAGTCTATGACTAAAAGGACCATGACCTGGATAGGCCATACTCTTGACAAAAGTATATCCTCTCCCATAAGCTTTAGGAGGTGGGGAGAATTTTTCATTATGCTCATATTTTTCTTCCTTTTCTACCCAATCTCTAATGACTACCTCTTCTTTCTCATCCTGTATGGGCACTGAGGACTCTACAAATGTATCAAACAAAGTCATTGCTGAAGATGAGGGACGCATCTCTTGTGAAGGTTTGCCATAGGACCTAGGTGAGACTGGCATTTTTGTGAAGGAGTCAATCTAATAACCCCCCATACCAAGGTCTATAGCTTTGAATTTATTTTGGCATTGTGCTAGAGTGGCATCAAAATCTTCCACTTCTCTGTTGAGAGGAACATGAGTTCTTTCTAAAATTGGATTAACTGATAATGTGCTATCCCCAGCTATACAAACTTCTACTCCATTATAGGGGAACTTGACACATTGGTGGTAAGTGGATGGTACTGCTTGCATGTCATCTATTCATGGTCTACCAAGTAAGATATTATACGCTAAAGGACCAGCATCAATAATTTGGAACAAAATGTCCATTTCAATGGGGCCAATCCTTTGGAGCCTCTCTCTACCTCATCATAGGCTTTGATGGTGATTTTATTATGAGTATCAATAACTTGCTCAGAGTAGCCTAGTGTTTTCAACAAACTCAAGGAACAAATATTGAGTCCAACAGCCCCATCAATTAACACATGCCTGACACAGGTATCGTGAATCATGACTTTGATATGAAGGGCAAGATTATGTGGATGGATCAAGGCTTTGTCATATTATTTTGAGAATGTGAGGTAATGGGGGCTAGTAAGGTGGTTAACCATAGTTTGGAATTGGTCAACATCTATATCATTAGGAACATTAGTTGTACACAAAGCATCTTCAAGGACACGCTTATGCCTAGGAGATAACTCTAGAAGTTAAAAAATTGAGATTTGAGTAGGTGTTCTTTGTAACTAATCAACAAGATTGTAGCTTATTTCAGGATTTACTGTTGACTTAGTGATGACATTCTTGGATGTCACTTGCTTAGGCTTACTGGGTTGGTTTGAATTGGGACCTCTAATAATCACAAGACCTTGACTTTGGCTTCTGGTGATAGCGTTAAGAGCCTGGGATGACCTTTGAGAGTGAGGACTCCTAAGCACCACCATAGGTTCTTTATAAAATATAGGAGAGGAGTCCACACCATGACTATAAGAATCTTTGTTTCACATCATGTTGACATTTTCCTCAACAATCTCAAGCATATTAACCACATTTTCTGCACTTGTGTAGGTATAGTTGATCGCAACTTTTCCATTCTTGGGTTGAGAGGTTTCCCCCTTTTCATATTTGGGTAAAGGCTCCTTGAATGCCTTATGGTTTGCATTTGTATTCAACCCATCAATCTAAAGTTTACCACTTCCAATAAGATCTTGAATAAGGTGCTTAAGCTTCCAGCAATGTTCGATGTCATGTCCAATACCATTATGATACTTACAAAAAGCTTTCTCATTCCACCAATTTGGTTTGACATGAGGTATGGGAAAGTTGGCTGGATCTTGTGGTTGCACAATATTATTAGCAATAAGGGTCTTGAAAACATCCTCATAGGAATCACCCAATTTGGAAAATTGCCACAACTTTTTCTTAGGCTTTTCTTGATACTTAGGTTTATTCTCTTGTTGGTTGGAGGATGTATTGAGATTCATAGCTTGGACTGCACTAGACAAATTGAGGACTCCTTGATCCTTGGGTTGGGAAGAGTCCCCAACTCCATCATTGACTACTTGCTTATTCTTGTTCCAGTGCTTACCTTTGTCTTTATTAGCATTGTTAGGATTTTGACCATTGTTATTATTGCTATGTTTGGTCAAAATACCATGTTCCTTTAAGACATCCTCTATTCAGCATGTTGTCTCAATCATAGTATCAAAGGAATCAAAGACCATTTTTCAAACCTCATAACACATTTCAAGCTCCAAATTACTAACAATGATGTCAATCCTTTCATGCTTAGGAATAGTCCTAGAATAGTGGGAGCACAAGCGTCTCCACCTTTGCAAAAAGGTAACAAAGGAATTCCCTTGGTTTTGTTTCATATTGCATAAGTCCAACATAGTCACTGATCTAGACAAGTTATAAGAAAAATGTTGAACAAATCTGTGGACAAGTTCTTTAAAAGTTTTGACGGGAGGGGTTATGTTGGTAAACCACTCCATGGCTTGGCCCTTGAGGCTCCTTGGAAATAAACTCATGAGGTAAGAGTCATCTTGGTGGAACTCAAAACTCATGGTGTAAAATTGAAGCCATGATCATGTGGGTCACCATTGCCATCATACTTGTTGTATTGGGGAATTTCAACTTTCCTAGGAAAATCCATCATAGCCACACTTTTATCAAAAGGATTAGGACAAATAGAATCAAGTGAAAAGGTACTCTTAGGTGCCAACACCTTTTCCATCATTTGCTTAAGTTGCTTGATTTCCTCTTCTTGAGAGGGTCCTTGTTTCTTGATTCTCTTATCCACATCAAAGTTATAAGGGACTCTAGCACCCTTGTTAATCAAGCTCTCTAGGAAGCTTTGTTTTGATCAAGGTACTTATCCACATATTGTTGGAATAGTGGCCCTTGTTACATTCTCATGAAATCTTGATCATCAAAATTTGTACTACTTCCTTCATGTTGAGAGCCATGATGAGCTCATTGGGAGGGTTGTCTTGAGGTCCTAGGAGGTGTTTGTCTCCTATGTTTTGACATCCTTCTTCCCCTAGGACTAGGAGATCTAGAAGGGGTCCTTGACTGCCTTCTACTTCTTGGGGTTCTTGAGGGAGTAGAGGGTGGTGAGTTGTTTCCACTGTTGGTGCCCCTCTTGTTAAATTGGTCATTGAGTTGTTGGGAAAAAAGCCTATCCCATTCCTCTTGGAATGCTTTCCTTCTCAATTCCAACAAGGCTTGTTGTTCTTCTTCTAGGCATCTAAACTTTTCTTCTTTAGCGGCTTGTTCATCCAAAAATACTTTCTTTTCACGCTCAATTATTTTAAGCCTTTCACTTTCATATCTTGATGTTGTTTTGAGTGGAGAGCTAGACCTTGAGCATTGAAAAAGTCGTTAGTGAATGCGACATTCACATGAGCATCACTAGATTCATTGTTCTAGTCTTCATGTTGTGACTGTGCATCTGGGTGAGCTTGTGTATAGTGTCTTTCAGCTCTTTGGTGAGCATCTAGAAATCTTGAGTTAATAGGGGGTGATTCAGGTTGATTATTATCATTAAATGACATGTTACCCCTATGTCTTTGGAAAATGTCTTCAAGAGTTTGATCCACTGCTTCTCTTTGTCTCCTAGTCAAAGTGTAACTCATATCCATATTTGATTGAGAGGATGGTAAAGAGGTACTCAACTCACTAGGATTTCTCTTTGGGTCAAACCAAACCTCAGACTCACTCCTAGGTGATTAATCAAAGATGGGTTCTTTTCCCTTTTTCTTTTGATGAGTTTAAATTAAGGGTAATTGTTCAAAGCCAACTTGAGGTCATTTTCCTTGACTAACTTGGTACCTTGTCCTAACCGACATGAAAGGAAAAAAACCCTTGGTGATAAGTAGACCTTATGACACGTCAATACCAAACAAGGATAGTAAAAGTGTTCAATTGTCCAAAGAAGAGATGGTAAGATAGAAAGCTATTTTTAAAGGTATAAACCAATCCTGCCACAGAGGTGCATAATAAAAGGATAAGTATCCTAACACATATGGGCTAAGAAAGTGGATTTAACCAAATATGTAAAATTGAATCTAAAATTTGATGGAAGTGAATTGGACAAAAGAGTACTAAAACTCTCCAAGCGTGTTACCAAAGAATCTAAAGGTATACTTTTTCAAGAAGGATAATTCCTAACTTATCGATGTTAAACAAGACTACTTCAAAAATCAAAGAACACTAATTCAAGGGATCTAAAATTAGGAACCCAAGGTAAAATAGGTCTCCAATAGTAGAGTAAATCAACCACTAAAAATATGGTCAACTAAAAAGAGACTAAAAATGGCCAAAGGTAGGCAGACAACAGAAAAATTATGGGCGATACTTTCTAGGCAAATAGGATGACAGTTTATAACGAGGTGATATTTCACCTTAAGCTTGGTGATAGTTTCCAATAAGCCTAGGAGATATTTTCTAGGCAAGCCAGGTGATAGTCCAGTAGGGGTGAACTATCATGCGATATTTCTCCATATAGTGGGCGATACTGATTCAGGATTATACGACTCTTAGACCAGTGAAGTGCAAAATCTCAGTTTTTAAGTCAATTTGATCAGAATTTTAGGCTGAAGGTTGGTTTTTTTGATTTCAATCATAGTTACAGTAGTAAATTGAAAAGGTTGCAAATAGTATGGGATCAAACATGTCTTCAAACACTTGGAACAAGGGAAAAAGAAACCTTGCCAAGACAAGAAATTGTGATATCAAAGCAATAAAATACTATGAATGCTACTGTGATGTTTGATGTTTGATAACATTTACGTGGGTATAGAAAAATGAGAACACTTCAAGCACTTACTATCCTAAAAAAACAAGGCTCGATACTTAACAACTTGGCCCACAACATGATGCTCCATTGCCTCACACAAAGTGGTTGCCCACAATAGATATTGGCTTTTTCATGGAAGTGCTAAAGACACAACCAAAAGAACACATATGGTGAGTAATCTTGGGGTGATCCGAGTTATTCCACTTGGATCAATCCTTGCACCAATAAGCTAAGCGGAAAAATAGGGTGGCTTCTATCTAATGGTTCTTAGTAAGGGCTTCCATTCATAACACCCCTCTTACTCCTCATAAAGGACTAGGACCTTGCGGCCTCAAGAGTACCTTAAGAATTCTTGCTTGACATTTTCCTCATGGTCATAATCCCACAAGTTACTCACATCAAGCGAAGACAAGTACTATGTCTACCAAGGTTTTGTGTCCTCGATAGACTTGAGTTTATAGTGGGTTGGAATAGCTCGGTATTAGCTTGTCCCCACTTGGGTTGTTCCTCTTGATTGCTCAAGAGAAGGCCCACTAAAGGATTCTATGAACTAAAAAAAAAGTGGATCAAATTGTGAGGTTCAAGGTTTTTGTTTCACCACAAGGGTGAAGAGCATACTCCCCTATCTCAAAGTCTTTCCCAAACACACCAAGAAGAGTTCAATTACCCTCTTTCTTCCAAAATCCCAAGATGGGTCAAGATTTTATGTTTCACCACAAGGGTGAAGAGCATACTTCTCCCACCACTTCAAAATTCCTTCCACAAGATATTATGTTCCTATGAAATGAAACAACTAGTAATTGGCACACTTGAAATGAAATAAACAAACAAGCAAGATTTTTTTGTATTTTTATGATTTTTGGGTAGCCCTAAAAAAACCATTAGTAGCCCTTGTGCATGCAACTCTTGGAAAATTTTCAAGTAAGAGTCACCTACAACCATAACTTGTTAGCCCCACAAGGTTAGCAAAATCAAAATCCAAATGAAATCTACAACTAAACTCTGCCTAACCACAATGAATCAAACCAGAAAACTAATTAGATCAAAACTTGGCAAGAAAGAACCAAGAAACAACGCACTGCCAGGTACAGGTGACAATATAGTCACCAGAAATATTGCGTGATACTTTACAGTATACTGGGTTGAAACTTTTCTCTCTGGGTGATACTTTGTACTACCTGTAGACAATAGAATGTTCCAAATAGAGAGATAGAATGTCTCAAACATAGCGATACTTTAACTAGTAAAGTATCGTGCTAGTATAGAAGAAACTATCGCATGATACTGGCAAAGTATCACTTGAAAATTTTCCAGAAAATTGTAAAATTGACAAAAATAGTAAGCTAAAAATGATGAAAATAAATGGTAGAAATGCAAAAAATGAAGGACAAAACAATAGTGTTCTGCCCCATGGTGGGTGCCAAAAATGTGTACTCTAAATAGTGCACTTCTCTAAGTCATTATATCCAAGGAATCCATGAATGGGAAGCCTTAGAAAGCGACCTAGAGCTCTCTATGTGTGGAGTTGCAAGATATTAAAATTTCTCTCAGCTAGAGCTATTAAGCTTGTGACCTTGCTAGTCAACCACACAATGAGAGATTCAAATGAAGACAAGGGAAATAATGCCAAAATCCCCAAGAATGAAATGAAGATGAAATGCAATGCAACTAGGAATGAAAATGCAAGCTATGCAACTAAACTATGAAAGGAAAGAACAAGCTATGCTATGGAAATGAAAGTACAAGCTATGCTATGGAAAGGAAATAGCAAGTATTACAAGCCTTCCTAGTTAAACTAGATGAGTTAATCTAAAGCATAAAGGAAACTAAGCTATGTATGCCATGATAATGAAACTAGAATGCAATAAATGAAACTAGAATAGCATGTACATATGAGATCCAACAATGCTCCAAATCTTCAAAAGCTCCAAAGTGACCTAGAAACCCTTCAACATAACATTAGCATAAAAGATTGAGTATGAAAATGAGGAAGAGAGCTCTCCTTTAATAGGAAATGAGAGTGAATGGACCATGGAGATTAAGGGGCAAAAGATTTAATCAAGGGTGGAGCATCAAAGAGGAGCAATCCATGTGAACAAATATCCTCCAATGAGAAAATAAGAGTTGACTTTTGTGTCCATATGAGACAAAAGTGCTTTTCTTCTTTTTATAAAATAAGGATAATGCTTTATTTGTGCAACTTAGGATAAGAGGAAAAGTGGGGGCTTTTTATTTAATAAAAGGGGAGGAAATTCCTTTTAAATAAATAAAGACTTAGGATAAAATGGTTAGCCCAAGACAAATAATCAAAAATGATAAAATAGGATTTGATCAAGGAAATTGATATAATTAAAAAATGTTGATTTTTGAAAATATTGATTTAGGGATTTGATAAATTGTTGAATGGGGGCCCAAAGTCTAGGTGACCATTTTAGGGTGCATATAATAGGACTATATTATTAATGTCTTCAATTATTTATCCACTATTCTGACTGACCTCTGATAATGGCCCCTTAAATTTTATCAAATCTACAACATTGAACACTAGTGAAATGTTCAGATCTGCTAGGAGCTCTACCTTGTAGGCATTGTTACCATATTTAGCTTGAATCTTACAAGGCCCCACTCTCTTCATCTGTAGATTGGTTGGTATTCCCTTTTGTATCTTGACTTGTTGAGATGTATCATGACATGGTCTCCAACTGAAAATTGTATGTCCTTTCTTGACATGTCCACCTTGGTCTTTAGCTTGTGGGTTTCTTCAATGATTGTCTTCTTAACCTGCTCCTGTACTTCCTTCATGGTTTGGGAAAAATCTTCAGCATGGCCACTTCTATTCTCCATAGCTCCTAGATCTCTGAGCTCACACACCCCTCTTGGATATATTCCATATACAACCTCAAGTGGACTTCTCCTTGTGGTCCTATTTATGCTGTCATTGTAGGAATATTATGCTTGGGGAAGGATCATGTCCCATGTTCGCCCATACTCCTTAGTGAGGCATCTCAGTAGGTTACCTAGTACCCTATTTATTATATCAGTCTACCCATCCATTTGGGGATGGTATGATGACCCAAAGGATAAGTTTGTGCCTAGTCTCCTCCATAGAGTCTTCCAAAAGTGACTCATGAACTTCACATCCCTATCATACACAATGCTTAAAGGAAAACCATGAATCCTTACAATCTCTTTGAAAAATAAATGAGCTATGTAGCTTGCATCATGAGTGGTCCTACAAGGAATAAAGTGACTCATTTTACTAAATCTATCCACCGCTACATAGACACTATCCAGCCCTATTTTGTTTTAAGGGAGACCTACCACAAAGTCCATTCTTATGCACTCCCATGGCCTATTTGGAATGGAAAAAGGTTGATACAAACCTGCATTTCTAGGTCCCCCTTTTTCTTTCATACATATTACACACTACTCCACATATCTTTTAACATACCTTGGCAACTTGAGCCAATAGTAAAATATTTGTACCAAATTTATTGTCTTGTTGATACCAAAGTGTCCACTCAAACTTCCATTATGCTTCTCTTGGATGAGATTCTCTCTCATTGAGCCTTTGGGAACACATAGTTGATTCCCTTTGAACAATAGCCCACTTTACAAAGTGTATTCAGATAATGGACAATGAAAATGGTTTTCAAATTCAAAACATACCTTGTATGCTTTAGAGAAGTCTTCAATCACCATACAGCTCCTTGAAACTCTCAATGCCAATGCTTTGAAACTGAATTTTTTGCACTGTCAAAAACCTCCTACTTAGTGCATCTTCTACCTTGTTCAAATGTCCCTTCTTATGTTTTATGGTAAAGGTGAAGGCTTGTAAGTACTCCATCCATTTAAAGTGCCTATTGCTCATCTTTTCTTGTGTATTTATGTAGAAAAGTGCCTGATTATCAGTAAACACTACAAACTCTTTAGGAAGGAGGTAGTACCTCCACTTCCTAAGTGACTGAACCAATGCATATAGCTCCAAGTCATATGCTAAATACTTCTTCTTAGCTTCATTAAGCTTCTCACTAAAAAAGGCTATGGGCCTGCCTTCTTGGATCAACACTCCTCCAACTTATATACCACTTGCATCACACTCCTAAGTGAATAGTTTATCAAAGATAGGTAATAGGAGGATTGGTTGTGTTTCCACTTGCTACTTTAACTCTTCAAATGCCTCACTGGCTTCCATTTTCCATCTAAACTTAGTCTTCACTCCACCCTTTATGGTGTTTAGGATTAGTGCACATATGCCACTAAAGTTCCTTATGAACTTCCTATAAAATTTTGCAACTCCATGGAAGCTCCTTACTTCTATCCTAGTGGTAGGTTTAGGCCAATTTGTGATTGCTTCCACCTTACTTGGATCCATTTTTAGTTGACCCTCAGATACCACAAAACCCAAATAAACTAGCTCTTTCTTGAGAAATTCACATTTCTCTAGATTGATTGCCAATTGCTCCTCATGTAGCCTCTTGAGTATAGTCTCCAAATGTGCCAAGTGTTCTCCTTTTTTTCTTGCTAAAGATAAGTATATCATCAAGATATACCACCACAAATCTACCTATATGGTCCTTGAGCACTTCATTCATTAACCTCATGAATATGCTAGGGGAATTAGTAAGTCCAAATGACATTACAAGCCACTCATATAGCCCTTTAGTAGTCTTAAAGGATGTCTTCCACTCATCTCAATCCTTGATCCTAATCTGATGGTAGCCACTCTTGAGATCTAGCTTGGTGAAGTATTATGGTCCTCCCAAACAATCCATCAAATCCTCAATCCTAGGTATGGGGAACCTATACCTTATTTTTATCCAGTTAATGGCCCTTGAATTAGTACCTATACCCTTCTTAAATGCTAAGACAACTAGTTCATCACATGGGTTGATGCTATTCTTGATGATTCCTTGATCAAGTAGCTCTTGGACTTATCTAGCCACCTCTTTATTCTACTCTGGTGTAAGCAAGTATGATGCCTTGTTTGGAAATGAGGCTCCTAGCATGAAGTCAATTTGGTGACTTATGGACCTCTTAGGTGGTAGGGTTGCAAGTGCTTCATCACTCACAATATCCTTATACTTTCCAAGTATCTCCTGAATTTCCTTTGGTAGGGGTGCTTGGATGGTCTTCTCTTCTTCCTTTGGCTTTACCACTATGGGATACCATACACTATCCTTTTCTTTGAGTGCACTTATCATATCTTTCCCACTACTCAACAACACACTAGGAGTCTTGGACTGCTCTCCTTCTTCCTCTAGCAAAGATTGAAGTTTGAAGGCTTTCCCATCCTTCTTGAAGGTGAGAGTGTTGTCCTTGCCATTGTAGATGACTTCTCTATCAAATTTCCATGGCCTTCCTAGGAATAGGTGGCATGCATCCATAGGGAGTACATCATACAATAGTTTTTCCTTGTAACCTCCAATAGATAACTCAAACCATTCTTTCTCATTTACCTATACACTTTGGCCCTTGTTTAGCCATGTCACTTTATAGGGATTGGTGTGAGGTACCTAAGGAAGGTTAAGTTTCTTCATTGTCTCTTTTTCTATGATATTGTCTATTCAACTAGAGTCAACAATCACCTTACACACCTTGCCCATGACTTTTCATTTCACTCTAAAGAGTTCTCTTATTTTCCTTGGTTCTTCCTTAGCTGGCTACCTAATGAGAACCCTTCTAAACATGAGATTTTCACCCATCTCTAATTCAATGTGGCTAACCTTTGGTGACTTGACACTTGAAGTTTCCTCTTTAGTGTAGGCTACTCTCTTCTATGAATTTGAAGAAAATGGCTTTTCTGGGAACCTACAAGCTAGATGTCCCAATTGTCCATAATAGTAACATTTCATGGTAGTGAAGTATGAACTACCCCAGCTTGCACTTCTACCTCTATTTGAGCTACCTTGGTGTTCTCTACCTCTGCCAAAACTTCCTCTAGAAGATGAATCTCCACCATGCTCTACTGGCTTGGATTCTCCTTGACTCCTATGTTCATTTCCTCTACCTTGGTAGCCTCCTCTATGACCCCTTTGATCTCTCCCTCTACCTCTATTCTTGGAGGTTTGATCTTGTTTTCTCTTACCTTTTTCTTCAATCATGACAACCAATTGGTAGCATTGGTGCACTATCTTGGGACTGAGAAGAACCTTCTCCTCTTGAATGCTCCATTTCAAGCCATTAAAATATCTAGCTACCTTCACACTCTCATCCTTTGCCACATTGGATCTTATGAAAAGATTTTAGAATTCCTCTGTATAGGAACTCACATCTAGATCCTTTTGCCTCAAACTCTATCTCTTTTTGTGTAATTGAATCTCATAATCATTTGGCATGTAGGCTTCTATGATTTTACTTACCATTCCTTTCCAAGATAAGATTGGATTCTTTCCCTCCTTTTCTCTCTCTGATTGAACAAATTTCCACCATGTCAATTAGGAAGAGCCTCTATGTCTAGATTTGGCTACTCTTACATTTTGTGCTTCACTGATTCCATCACATTCAAAGTGATTTTCCATGCCCTCTATCCAGTCCATGACTAGATCTGCTTCCATCTTACCACTAAACAATGGTATCCCCTCTAGAGCTTTTCCATTGATGGCTTTCAATCCCTTTAAGAGTGGTTATTCAAGAAATATGGGGTCTATCTCTAGAGTCTTGTCCTCCTCAGGTACTTCATTCTCCTTTGCTTCTCTCTAGTCTAGTTTGTCACTCACTTCTTCAGCCTTAAATTGTATTTCACTCAATGCTTGCTCTAATTGAGCTATCTTCTCCCTTAACATCCTATTATCTATCTCTTGGTCCTCAACCTTCTTGGTTAACTCCACATTGGTCACCATGATTGAAGACAGACTGGATTCACAATTTGACATGCACTATGCAATCCCAAAAACTTTTGGGGCTTTGATACTAATCTGATAGGGAGGTTGGGAAGGAGCTTATCACAAGCCCTTGCTCTTAGGTTCTCCTAGTGACCCTCAAGTGTATTCACCTACACCAATGACCTATAGGATGCCAAAGATGGCTCTATCCCCTGGTCTTAGGCCCAACCAGTCTACCAAAACTGATCCATCAATGCAACTACAACTTCTTAGCATTTGGCACCTCCATGCACCTAGTGACCTTTAAGCTAGAATAAGGGTGTAACACCTCCAAATGAACTAGGGATCTTGTAGAGGCTAGAAGATGTAGGAAAATGTCTTAAATAATGTCATTACACATGTTCCTGTGTGCTATAAATGTGTCACACTTCTATGAATCATTACATGCAAGGAAACTCAAGAATGAGCCCTCACAAATCGATCCATAGCTCCCTAGGCATGGAGTGCAAGGGTTTTAAGAATGCTCTCAGCTAGAGCTATTTAGCCTATAACCTTGCTAGTAAACCATGCAATGGGAGATTCAATGAAGACAAGGGCAAGAATGCCAATATCCCCAAGAATCAAGGATGAAATGCAATGCAAGCTAGTTTAAGAATGGAAATGCAAGCTAAACTATGGAAATGAAAGATGCAAGTATTACAAAGCCTCCTAGTTAAACTAGATGAATTAATCTAAAGCATAAAGGAAATCTAAGCTAAGAATGCCATGAAAATGAAGCTACTATGCAAGAAATAAAATCTAACTATGAAGCAAGAAAGCCATGATGATGCAAGAATGAAGACAAGAAGATAGAGTGTTGATGAAGATCCAAGATGAATGCCAACAATGCTCCAAATCTTCAAACCGTAGATGCAAGAATGTCTCCAAAAGCTCCAAGATGACCTAGAAAACCTGTAGCATAACAATAGCATAAAAAGTTGGGGATCTAGAATGAAGAAGAGAGCTCTTCTTTTATAGGAAATGAGGAGGAATGGACCATGGAGATTAAGAGGCAAAAGATTTAATCAACGGTGGAGCTTGAAAGAGGAGCAATCCATGTGCACAAGTATCCTCCAATAGGAAAATAAGAGTTGACTTTTGTGTCCATATGAGACAAAAAGTACTTTTCTCTTTTTATAAAATAAGAATAATGCTTTATTTGTGCAACTTAGGATAAGAGGAAAAGGTGGGCTTTTATTTATTAAAAGGGGAGGAAATATTCCTTTTAAATAAATAAAAACTTAGGATAAGATGGTTAGCCCATAGAAAATAATCGAATAAATGATAGAACTAGGATTTGATCAAGAATAAGCAATTGATGATTTAGCAAATGGGGGCTAATAGTCTAGGTGACCATTTTTGGGTGTATACAGTTCCAACCTTCACTTCATCATTTCTCTCTACTGATCTCATACATCCTTTGTAAAATAGGGCTACAAGGAAGGGCTCAATTAGGCCTCCTCTTTGAGAAATAGGGCATTCATCCTAATTTTCGCAAAAGAACCCTACAAAATAATTATGGAACCTTCCTATATGAGGCAATGTCTCAAGGATTCTAGAGGTTTTGTCTGCCTCCTAGGCCATACAACCCCCTTACCAAAAATAGGTTCTTTTGGTAGGAATTAGGCCTTTCTCTGATTCAGTGAAGTGTCTCTTGGTTTTAGGTGATCAAATGTATTGATCACTCCCTATCCTTCAATTAAAATCTTGATGTTGACCATATCCAAGACCTCCAACTCCTAACATGCATCTTCCATCTCTCCTCTGCAAGCTATTCCCTTTCTCCATTTAATCCTTCCTATCTGGGGTCACCATCACTCACCTAGGGTTGGATTATAAAAATGATTTGCATGAAAACTAGGGACCATCCTTCCATATATGTTACATACATGGAATCTAATCACTATCCCTAAAATTACGTATATATTGGATCATAGTATAGTGAGCTAGACCCTCATGTTCTCAGCTCACTTGGTAGAAACTAGTGAACAGTGACTAGTGAAGAATTAAAAACTAAGCTATGAAATGATAAGATAACTCTAATATAATTTTAGAAAATGAAAATAGACCCACTTATCAACATTTAACATCCATCATGAGACTAGATCTAACTCTACATTCCCTCCATTAATTCACTATTCTTACAAATCTACTCCAAAATCTGGACTGTCCACACTTCTAGAATGAATCTCCGTACACTTCTTCCAACCTTGGGATATGAGCCAAAAATTGAATACACAGCCTTAGGTTAGGCTTATGGGAGGTTTAGAACACTTAAGAACCAATTAAGGTCTTAAGGTTAAACATGCCAAGAAACTCTTCAAAAGTTGCAAAAGTTGCTAAGCAACTTTTAGAACTAAAATGACAAACTTTTTAAATCTTGCTCCCAAATGGAATAGGGAAGCTACCATGGAGTCCTAGGGTATATCTAGACCCTAAAACACATTTCAAATGTTTAAAATCTCAATAACAAAGATTGACATCACATCACACTTAATATCCTAAAGAAAGCACTATAAGACTTCTACCTCTACCTAAGACCTAAGGACCTCAAATCCCAAGTGGATCCCAAAACATGGTCAACATGACCTTAGGGAAATAATCAAATTAAAGGACTTAGGAATTAAAGAAAATTGAGGGTGCTCTTGCATAAGGAAACCTAGAAGAATGTACAAAAGAAAAATGTAACAATTTTGGATCAGACAACTCAATTTCAAGGAATGATTTGATGAGATGTTTTTTGAACTATGAAATTTGATTTTATCTCTTGTAATAAACTCTTATTTCTTTCAGTTGTCTTTGATTGAATTGTAGGACTCAAACCATAGAATATCGTATATTTTAAATAGTCAGGTAATATAAGAATAATGAAAGATCTTATCTATCCACTTATAGACCAACAGTTTGAGGATCCAGTAAAAATAGAGACTAGGAAAACCATGACTGTGCAATATGGTTTGTGATTTGTATGCATGTATTTAGTTCACAGATTGTAACATGGTTGTAGTTTTGACCTAAAGGTTGATTTTTAGAAATCTTTAATATGAAGAAACAAAATATTTTCTTCAAGAGATTGGGATAAATTCTTAGAATATTCTTGAATATTTTTCTTTCACATGAGATAGAGTAGAAATAATAGATTACAATTTATTCAATGAAGAGTATTATAGCACATATGAGATAAATCTTTTTTAAGTATTGAATTAAATTTGATTTTAAACAAGTTTCTACTAAGCCTTTACTATAAGGTTTAAACTTTTACTATTTTGACCAATTTCTTAGCATCTGCTTATATCTAAAAATCATACAAAAATAAGTTCATAAGTATAGCATAACTTCAATATTACACATTTGCCTAAATCTATTATATTTTTTCCTACATGAAAGTTCTTGGAAAAGGTGTGATATGTAGTAGTTAGTGTAAGCAGAGTACATTGACAAGTGTTATAAGTCCTAATTAAAATAAAATGTTTCAAGAATATATTTTATTTTTTTATTGTGAGATAATTTCTTAATGTGCTCTATTGTTTTTTCCAAAATTGATACACTAAATGATCTAAACATTGAGAGAAACCTAGAGGTAATTACCCCATATCCACAATATTCCAATTTTGTATTTGATCAGAAGCCCATTTGGCCAAATAGTTCACTACACCATTTCACTCCCTAGGGACATGAGTGGAAGTAACAATATCCAAAAAATCACATAAATAAAGAGTATGGTTAACAACCAAAAGAAATTGTCAACTAACATCCTCAGAGTGTTTCCAAGTCAAGGAATGTAAAAATAGCCATAGCCTCCATCAAGTTGTTAGTATGATGACCTTTGTACTGAGTGAACATAAATTGAATAATTAAGAAGCCGTCCCTACAAACTCCCCCAATACTAGCGAGACCTGGGTTTCCTCGAGAAGATCCATCCATATTGATTTTTGGAATGCCTTTATAAAGGGGACTCCACCTCCCAACCCTATTTATCTTCCAGGCGGGGTGTCTGCATCTATTTATCATGAGGTATCATTGTGGAGGAGAAAGATGGAGACAACTATACAAAATAACATCACTAGGATCCACAACATCCATCAAATCATATTTTTCCATAATAGTTTCTCCTAAAGAATGGAAAGTTTTTACCATAAGTGGTGAGCCCCTAGAGTCACATCTTGAAAGATGTGATGATTCCTCTCAAAATAGATATGCTAAATAATAAAAGAGTGCCGAAGAGTCCAAGCCACTTGAAGAAAATAATTTTTGATGAGTGCCAAGAGAACTTGTACCATACATGTTTCCACCAAGGAACCTAAATGTCCCCAAAATTATAGCTTTTAATCCAAAACATCATTTCAAATCAAGGTAGTGTACTCCCAAAACTGAATAATCTAAGCCAGATCCTACCTATCTTCCTTAGATCCTCCTAGAGGCCCTCATAAGGATGTTTCCAATGAAAAACATCAAGCAACCAAAAAATATAGGAAATCTTATAATGATCAATAGTCTCCCAGCTAGCAGCGGTAAATGAGTCACAAAGAGGCTGAAGATGGGGATGAGTGGAAAGGATAGAAGGATAACCATCCCAAGAATCTTACCAAAAAACACTTGAGATCCAAAATGATAGATCCAAAAGAGGCCACTCTTTACTAATTGAGCTCCCAAATTCAAAGTATTCCAAATCATTGAATTGCTTCCTTCTAATGGAAAGCAAGGGATACCAAACACATTCGCACTAGGAAGATACTTATGGGTGAGAATACAAGACCAAATATGATTTGGGATAATACACCAACACTAGTATAACTTAGTAGCAAGATCTTGCCCATTTAAAATAGAAGAACATAAGCTAAGGACACCCTCATTCTTAGATCTGCACATACACTACTACATTTGACCTCATTTTTCTCCCAAAATTTTTGACCATCAATTAAAAAGGTTTAGGTTGGTCGGATTATAGAAGGAAAACTTCCCTTTTTTTTAATCCATGCCCATGTTAGTCAAAATTTTGACCAATACCATGTAGGTCAGAATTTCGACCAACATGGGCATAACTTTAAAAAGAAAAAAGATTTTGCATCTCATTTCATTGTTTGGGTTAACTTGGAGCACATGAAGGAGCTGGAGCCTACGATTATTAGAACTTTTATTTGGTGAGAGTAAAAGGAGGACCGCCTACCTACGAGGGTTTCCACTTTGATTTGATGTAAAAGGAGGACCGCTTGCCTGTGAGGGTTGCCACTATAATTTGGTGTAAAAGGAGGACCGCCTGTAAGGATTTCCATACTCTTCATTTTTCTAGCATTGTTTTCTTGGTTACCTACTTAGGGCCCATGAGCAATGTGCTATGGCATCATGTATTTGTTATTTTCTGGCATGTTTTTTTATCATTGTTTATATACATTTTATTCAGACAGAGATGAACTTGCAAAACCCTAAATTTCTGAATCACTGCATCATGTTACACTGTAAATGTATTAGTGTTAGGTTTATGATTGTAAGGTTGGAAGAGGAAATATTGCAATTAAGATTGAGAAAAATGTGTAAATCCCTTAACTTAAACTTGAGACCATGTGAATTGGTATAACTTACATAGTCAATCTCCAAATGTATTCAAACTAATTGCATGATTCTATTGATTTTACCTTTGTTCAATTCATTACAAGTGACAAGAATATGAAGATCAACAAACCTCTACAATGACCAAAAAGACAAGAATATGAAGATCAACAAACCTCTACAATGACCAAAAAGACAAGAATATGAAGATCAATAAACCTCTACAAAAAGACACCAAAAAGATCAACAAACCATGTGCAATATGATCTCTTTGTCTTAGATTTATCCACAAACTTCTCAAATAGAAGTGTTGCATCGGTTGCAACCATCAAATGGTCTGTTATGACCATTGAAACCGAATCCTTTACTACCAAGAAACTCTCAAAATGTTTCTTAGCAACATTTACACATTTCAAAGTTGCAATGACAAATTTTCCATTTTTCCTATTAAGAGATCTAAGATCTCCTAAATTTTTGGATCAACCTACAAGACTAGAAAATAGATCATTAAGGATAAAATCCTAAACAAAACACCTAACAAACAAAGACTTAGGTCTTTTTGAGAACATGATTCTCAGGTTAATAATAATACCAAGAGATTCTCAGGTTTATAAGATGATCCAAATTACAATCTATGTTCCTCCTTCAGACCAAATGGCTACTGTTGTAGCATACCAAGCAAATTCATTAAGTTTCCTCTATAATTATGGTGATCACCCAAACAGTCTTCCTTCTCATCACATTAATGGATTAGGGAACTATAGTGCATGTTAATAATCAGTCATTCCATATGTTACAGTGGTCAGAGGTCATGGAATGACCATATTCAATTGGAAACTCACAAAAATGTCAAAGGAATGGCTGAAACTACTCTACCAGTCAGAATTAATTGAGTAAAGATACAAATACAAACCTCACAAATGCATAGATGTGGTCTAGGATCAATATCTAACTATTCCAAATGCATTGAAATGTAATACAATGACAAAATGAATCCAAAATCACTCTAAGAACTCAAGGAAATTGCATTTGAAAGAAGTTTATTTATCAAAAACTCAGTACAGTTCGTACACCAAACCTCTTCTGTCATACAATGAAACTTTGGCATATTTGATGGACTCCTAGAAACTGCCCCACCAATACCAATCAGTTGGATGGATTAGTTTACACTAAAACATAACAAAATCCAATTCCCTCCATTTTATAATAATCGTTGCATTTCAAATTTTTGAATTTGCAACATTACAAATTTGGAGTTTTTGAAACTTTTAAAGATAATGAAGCCTTAAGAATTTGAAATGTGACCCAAATGAACTTATTAAGCATTATTAAAATAAAATATAAACTATTATAAACTTGTCCTTTTCTTCCCAAACCTGATTTGTCCTCTTCCTCTTCCCCTCATTGAAGAACATCCTCTATTGTTGCTATTCTGTCCAAAAGCTCTTCTTCTTTCAGACTTCCATCATACATAAGGATATCTCCCCTCACCTTATGCTACTCATTATTCATAGCCTTGAATATCCTGATTGTCCTCTTCTCTTTAGGATCTATTTGTTCCTCTTCTTCCTCTCCTTCCCCTTCCTTATGGGTTTCTTCCTCTTCTTCAGTATCAACACCTTCATCTTTTGCTCTTCTTTGATTGGATTCTAGTTCTTCAAGCCTGGCCAAAAGTGCATTGTAAGATTCCTATAGCCTTGTGTTCTTCTCCATCAACTCCTAGATCTCTCTGGAAGTACCTGCATTTCTTGGACACATTTTCACAAACAATAGTCAAACTTCTTTAGCAAAGTGTTCCTCTATCCCTCTAAGGCACCATTTGTTTTAGATAATTTAATTTTAACTTTGGTTGTGTTAACATAACTATGTTGAATTTATTTTGTAATTGTTTAACATGAAAGTTTGTAGATTAATAGGAGTTCAAAGATACTAGTGTGCCATAGTTGCCCATCTATAACTAGTGAGATGCACATAACTCATGTACCTCATGCTAGTGTTCTTGGATACCTTGTATACACTATTTTTCGTTAGACTAGACATTATCCAAATAGTGAGTATTTATATAAAGTGTTATAACACATAGGTGGTCCTCCTTTGACGCCAATTAATAATAGTGACAACCCTCACAGGTGGTTGGATAATGTCTAGTCTAATCCAAGCACACTAGCATGAGGTACATGAGTTATGTTCATCTCACTAGATATAGATTGGCATTAATGCTCAATTGAATGATACGTTCCCATAAAAATGTGAACTCCTATTAATCTACAAACTCTCATGTTAAACAACTACAAAATAAAGTCAACATAGTTCCATTGTAACACTTAGTACATATAATTGAAGGCTATCATTTGGGCCCTAAAATCTTCCCTTAAAGGAACAACTATAAGTGAGGGGTAAGAGGTGACCTTCTCAATTTTAGCATAGGTGAAATATGGATCCATATTTTGTCATGTCAAATGAAATACTCATGCAGTCAAACAACCCAAAACTTTGATTCAAGTGTAGCTAGGTGCTTGAGAGTTGAGACAATAGTCCATTTTGCCCATAACAGTCACTCAAGAGTCTTTTTCCTTTGTCCTTGTCTAATGATTCTTCAATCTTTGAGATTTCACAAGGTCACTATTTTTATGGAATTTGAAAAGGTTTTCTACATGGGTGCACTGCATACACTATTATCATTTTCACCACCCTTATCTACCATATAAATATTTTGACCCATCTTTGAAAATAATCCCAATCAGTTGGATGGATTAGTTTGCACTAAAACATAACAAAATCCAATTCCCTCCATTTTCTAATAACCGATGCATTTCAAAATTTTGAATTTGTAACATTACAAATTTGGAGTTTTGAAACTTTTAAAGACAATGAAGCCTTAAGACTTTGAAATGTGACCAGTTTTGTAATTTTTTTCAGGAACAATCTGGCCAATCACTATCTACACAATACCAGTTACTCCTTTGGTATCACAAAGAACAAAAACAACAAATTTCTTGCATAAACAAGTAAAACTAATGCTTGGAAATGTTCCTACGTTACCACCAAGAAAAGATCACATTCTAAACTTTCAAATCAATACGCTAGTGTTTCGACTGTACCTACGGGACAGTGTACTCCAAAATTGCAGAGAAATTAAGTGTAGTCCAAATAGACTGCCCTCTACAAAGAACCGACTGGAATCTATTAACCAACCTTCTAACTGTCAAATCATTATACTTTCAAATCAATTACCTATTGACGTATCCCTTGTGAGGGAGAGAAGCCAAACACATAAAGAACATGCACATAAACACAACAACTAAATAACTTAAATGGAATACACCAAGAAGTACCAAATGATGAATGCTCAATTATTGTAATGGAAAAGCAATATCAGAACTGTCCATTTCTAGAACTTGTTTTTTCTATAGTCCTAATGATTTTTCTTATTTCTTGAACATTGTTGACATACTTAAATGGAATACACAATACCAAATGATGAATGCTCAATTTTTGTAATGGCAAAGCATCAGAATCGTCCATTTCTATAATTTGATTTTGTATAGTCCTAATTATTTTTCTATAGTCCTAATGATTTTGAAAATTGTTGACAAAGAGTGTTTCTTTATTTGATTATAGTATAAATGATTTTTCTATAGTCGTAATGATTTTCCTTATTTCTTGTCTTTTGTCCCTTTGTTATTTCCTATGTTTGTGCTTCGTGACAGGATTTTGTCACCTTCTTTTGATGATATATTTCATTCACTCTATGTGGAATACTATTTTGTTCACTATTTTATTTCAGCTTGATATTTCTTTCATTTTTCATATACACAGAGACTACACATGCTGATAAAAAATGAGCTATTTGATTTAGGTTTACTTTTCATTATTGTAAATGGTTAATATTTCTGATGGTACTCCTTGGTGTATTCCATATAAAAATAATCATATAAAAATAATAAATGTAGTAACGATGGTGTGGTGCATTATTGATATAGGCTCGATGACTCTTGTCAATGTAGTGGTGGGTAGTGTGTGTTGAGGACTTCATGGACACCGAACAACCCTGGACAACAATTTTGGTGCTGCCCAAATAGAAAAAAGGTTGCTAATGTGTATATATTTAATGTTACTAATGTAAATACTATTCATTATATTATAATAACTAATGTAGATTTGGCATCACAGGGAAACAATGGTTGCGGATACTTTAGTTGGGTTGATGACAACTCATCTGTATCTATCCGCCCATCTCCACTTATCCGCAATGAAGGATTTGAGTGCAAAACATGTCAAGCTAGGGAAAATGCCAAAATTATATTTTTACGATGCCTTCTTTGTATTGTAATGGCATATCTTTGTTGCAACCATATGTGGGGATGAGCTCAGGAATTAGTCAATTTAGTATTTTCATATTGTAACTAATATTTTAATATGGATATGGCATAACTTCTCTTTGCCTCAAGTACACATATATACGGTTTACATATTTTTTTTATAATAATTCTTCATGTTTATGGCTTTGGTGAGCCCCAATCTACTATCAATCACATGATTTAACATATAGTGTTTTCTTGGTGATTCCATTTGTTCCTTGATACATCAATTCGACCAGGCCTCTTCTATCACATAATGAAACTTTGGCATATTTGATGGACTCCTAGAAACTACCCCAACCAATCCCAATCAGTTGGATGGATTAGTTTTCACTAAAACATAACAAAATCCAATTCCCTCCATTTTCTAATAACTGTTGCATTTCAAATTTTTGAATTTGAAACATCACAAATTTGGAGTTTTTGAAACTTTTAAAGATAATGAAGCCTTAAGACTTTGAAATGTGACCCAAGTGAACTTATTAAGCATTATTAAAATCAAATATAAACTATGATAAACTTGTAACACCAAATACCATCCTAGGCTCTTATTTTGGTCCTAAGGCCTATTAGGCCTTTTAAGACTTATTACATATTTTCCATTTGCATTGCATGGAATGACCTTAAAGGCCATTATAGTGCCAATACATTCCAATTGATGTCCTTTAGATGTCATTAGCTGCATGGTTGTCATTATGGACTCCTAGTAGTCTTTGGATGTTCTAGGTGCCCCTACACCATGTTCACCACCTTTGAAAGGATTCTTGTCCCAAGAATCAGTCCTGGCATTAGATGTCTAAGTCTAAACCTATACATTAGGAATATGGTACCTTGACAGCTGGTTCTTTCTACCCACTATCCATCCACATCTAAACATGGTTGTTTACTAGCTACCCTTCAATAGGACACTTGACTATACCTATTTGAACATAGTTCAAATCCCAAAAGTCTACATTTCTAGGATGTGCAGCATTGTCCTATTTAATCCTTTGTCCTTTTATTCCCAAAATTGATTTGTCCTTCCTTCTCTTCCCCTCATTGAAGAACCTCCTCTATTGCTACGATTCTGTCTTTCACTTTTCCTCTTCAATTTATCCTCTATTCTAAGGGCTAACTGGTAACATTCCTTCACACTTCTAGGGTTAGAAGCCACAAATTCATCTTGGATGTTAAATCTTAAACCACCTAAATATCTATCAACCTTAACAACTTCATCTTCTTCCAATCCTAACCTTATGCTTAGTTTATAGAATTCATCTGTATATGCTTTAACATCTAAATCTCTTTATTTTAAACTTTTCATTCTTTTATGAATTTGTACATAAAAGTCTTTAGGAAGAAAGTTACCTTTCAATTTTTCTATCATCATGTCCCAAGAGACAATCTTTGGCTTACCTCTTCTCCTTCTGTCAGCCTCCTCATGATCCCACCATAGGAGTGCATGCCCTTTGAGTTTTTTTTTTCCAATTTGACCCTTTCAGCTTCCGGTACCTCTTCACCTTCAAAGTATGCATCCATTGATGCAATCCATTCCAAAAGATATTCTTCTTTCAGATTTCCATAATACATAGGGATATATCCCCGCACCTTATGTTGCTCATTCTTCATAGCCTTGAATATCTTGATTGTCCTTTGCTCTTCAGGATCTATTTTTTCCTCTTCTTCCTCTCCTTCCCCTTCCTTATGGGTTTCTTGCTCTTGTTCACTATCAACACCTTCATCTGTTGCTCTTCTTTGATTGGATTCCAGTGCTTCAAGCCTAGCCAAAAGTGTATTGTAAGATTCTCACAACCTTGTGTTCTTCTCCTTCAACTCTTGGATCTCCCTGGTAGTACTTGCATTCCTTGGAGGCATTTTCACAAACAATAGTCAAACTTCTTTAGCAAAGTGCTCCTCTATCCCTCTAAGGCACCATTTGTTTTAGATAATTTAATTTTAACTTTGGTTGTGTTAACATAACTATGTTGAATTTATTTTGTAGTTGTTTAACATGAGGTACATGAGTTATGTGTATCTCACTACTTATAGATGGGAAACTATGGCACACTAGTATCTGTGAACTCCTATTAATCTAAAAACTCTCATGTTAAACAACTACAAGATAAAGTCAACATAGTTCCTTTAACACAACCAAAGTTAAAATTAAATTATTCAAAAAATGGTTTGTGTTTTGAGTTAATTGGTTTATGTAAATCTGTTTCAGCAACTGTTATCTTGATAAACTCTCTATTTGGTTTCAACACCCATATTAGTTTTGAAGTAAACAGTGGTATAATATCATTTGAGTTATCTAAATTGTGGTAAAGTTTTGTGTTATACCCATATGGATCAATGGCAAGGTTTTAGTCTCTATAACCTGTGTTGATAGTTCTTGTTTATATCCCTATTTTATATTTAGTTTTGAAAGTATTGAAAGTGACGAGGATGATGAGATGGGGGAAGATGAGATGGGCTTGCCAACATCTGCTGAATACAAGGTCCTTGAGAGATCAATCAATCAGGATGAGTGGACAAGGATGATGAGATGGGGGAAGTGGAGTTGAAACCTAATGAAAAGGAAGCTCTGGCTACAATTAGGAAGAAGAATAAGATGCTTATTGTTGAACACAAATTGAAGAAGAGTACTGTAGAGAGAAGGCCTACCATACCAGGGAAGTTTGACAAGAACAAGGAATATGGCTTAAACAGAATGGGAAGACATCTTTCTAGCCTAGGCTTGGATCCTTCAACAATTAGCTTGATAATAAATGAAGTAGATGAGAGTTGAGCAATTAGATTCCCAAGAAAAATCTTGTAAATGAACTGTGTGTACCCCAATTCCTGTGCCTTCTCCATGTACCTAAATGATATATTTGAAACAACAAGGGTAAATTTAGCCTTACCCTTGTTGTTTGAAATATATCATTTGGGTACACACAGAGGACACATGAATTGGGGTACATATAGTTCATTTATTGGATTTTTATTTTGAAGCTAATTTCTCATCTTTCATCTACATTATTATGAAGTTAATTGCCGAAGGATCTAGGCCCAAGCTAGAAAGATGTCTTCAAAAAGACATAAAAAACATGCACATAAACATGATAGTTGAGAAACATAAATGTAGATTTCACAATAGCTGAGAAACATAATTGTAGGCATCATGGTCACAATTATTTGGAGACAACATAATTGAGTTGTATACCCAAGCGAAGGAGAGAAAATTCTGCACCTCCATTTCCAAATTGAATACATTTGTTGGAGGACCTTGTATTCATGAGCAATAGATGTAGTCAACTTAGAATCGAAGGTGCAGGAGTTTCTCTCCATTGTCTAGGTATACAACTCAATTACGTTGTCTCCAAAAAATTGTTACCATGATGCCTACAATTATGTTTCTCAGCTATTGTGTCCCAGGACCCCTTATGACCCTTTACGACCATTTACGATCCCTAAGAATGCATCTTAGAGGTCTTAAAATGTCGTAAAGGGTCATAAGAGGCTCCTAGGAGGAGCCAGATGAGCTTCCACCTTTACGTGGCTGGCCTTGCTAAGTAGAGAATATTAAACTATTCTCAAAACAAAGAGAAGCTCAATAATTTAAGGTCTCAGTCCACAAACAAATTAAATTAGACTTACTAACCAAATTGGTACATTGATGAGAATTAATGATGGGGAGTTTTTAGATTCTGAGAAGACGTATATGTAGTGGAGGCCGTAAGGGTTTTTTGTGGAGATTTTCTAGATGTGGATACTGTTGCTCATCCATGCATGAAATGTGCTAGTGATCATATAAAATTACTTAAAAAATGAGAGTTTATAGATTTGGGGTCATAGTCAGTGATTGGGAGAGCCCTTTTTTGGCACCAGTCATGTAGTACAAGCACTAGAATTGAGTTTTTTGGCATGGGATGGGAAATTTTTGTATATCAACGTGTGATAGAGTCTCCTATACTCCTATTATCTCTATTATATTACAATCTTCTATACTCTGCAAGTCTGTTTGACATGGGTTCAAGAAGCCAATCTATTATTGTCTAAAGGATATTTTGGGTTTCTATTATTTTTTATGTGTTTTTTAATAACAATGTTTAGATGGTTCTTAAGGTAATGTTGCTTATTTTATGTGAAAATTTGTTCTACAGACAACACTGAACACATTTGTAGATAAACTCATATTACCATGAGAAAGAAGCTTTGGTAATTTGAGTCTATCTAAAAATGTGTTCGATGTTGTCTGCAGAACAAATTTTCACATAAAATAAGCAAAATTACCTTAAGAACCATCTAAACACTATTATTAAAAAATACGTAACAAAAAACAGAAACCCAAAATATCCTTTAGACAATAATAGATTGGCTTCTTAAACCCCTGTCAAATAGACTTACAGAGTATAGGAGTCTGTAATATAATAGAGATAATAGGAGTATAGGAGACTCTATCACATGTTAATATACAAAAATTTCCTAGCCCGTGCCGAAAAACTCAATTCTAGTGCTTGTACTACATGACTGGTGCCAAAACAAGGCTCTCCCAATGACTAACTGTGATCCGCTGGAAATAAACAACATAACAAGTGTGGACACCTAAAGATAAATATCAGATAGGGGAAAATCACCTGCAACAATAGAGGCAATAGCTGTAGATACAGATGAGGATATCCCAAAAATCCCTAATATAATAAATACAGTGAAGAAAAAACTAAAAAGAGTAATGTAGAAATTATTACTATTGGAAGATGCAAATCCAACCAAGGAGATGCTGAAGAGGACATATAAATTGATGATGCAAGCACGCCATTTTGAAGTAAGCAATAATGAATCTTTAGTTATTAAAAGAGTTCAATAAAGGTTTATATTTTATACTCTTTTATGTTGTGAACTAAAATATGTATGTGTTCTTGTCATAGGATTTTTTGCTTGCTCAATTTCCTGGTCATGGACATCACGATGAGGCCAGTAGTAGCATCATGCAAAATAGTAATAATTTTTGCATTGACTCTTTTTAGTTTTTTCTTCACCCTATTTATTATATTAGGGATTTCTGGGATATCCTCATCTGTATCTACAACTATTTCCTCTGTTGTTGCAGGTACTTTTCCCATATCTTGAACATCAAATTGTGACAAAAATTATCAGTAAAACTATCATTATAACTCCATGAACGTTGTTTTAAGTAATTATCTATGAATTTTGTGTATTAATATTGAATTATATGTCATGTTAATGAATATTATTATGTGTTAATGAATTCTTGATTAGTGTTGTGTATTAATGAATGTTATATCATATTAATGGATGTTATGTGATTGTATTGATTGGATGTTATAGTTTGTAAATGGATGAATAAAGTGTGTAATTAGATGTTAATGGGGAATTTAGATTGATTTTAGGGTGAGGGGGGTGAGGCTAGATGAGATTCCACCTTCACATGGTTGGCCTTGTTAAGTAGAGAATATTAAAGTATATAGTGAAGCTCAAACTAACATACCTTCATTATTTAATCAATTTCATTCGTTATAGGTCTTTGCTCATAAGTGCATTTTGAAAGTTTCATTGTTAGGAAACTATCAAATAAAAAACTAGAAGGGAAAATAGTTAACTTCTCATTGTCATTGTCTGGCATGATTCGGCTTCATTTTGTGTAAGTATTCTCATATCAAATGCATCAACCTCTCTTGGCCTAATGTGGATTATTTCATTGGTTTGTGTTTTTGAGTAGGTGAAGTGTTAAATCAGTTCCTATCTTCTATTCTTAATTCATTCAAACTGCATGAGGGCCTAACAGATATACTCAACTAGCAGAATTACAACTTTGAATAACAACATTCCATTTCTTCATTGGTCAAATCTATTACAATCTTTTTAATGATGGTTCTCTTTATGATGTTTGTAAGTTTTTGGATTTTCATTTGACCATCCTCTGTGGTTATTAATTGACTTATCTTGTGCACACTGTTGCTCATCTAATGCCCTGATATGCCAAATGTTTAGTTGGGTTCCACAAACATTGTATAAAATTTTTCTGTCATTGTTTCTCTAGTAAATCTATTTGTGTCCATTGAGTCCTATTATTCCCTTAAAGGTTTTATTGGGTAATATAAGTTGTGGAACTTTTTTGGTTGAATTTTTTTTTGAAATGGTGTGGGAACTATTTGAAACATGGGCATTGCTCTTGGAAGGGTTTACATTTCTTATTAGTTTTTTTATAACTTTTAAGCTCTATGATAATGCTTGTCATCCTTATATGGTAGGAAAATTAATCCAAGAAGGAAGCTTTCAAGAAATATTTGGAGTCAAGCGGCGTGCTTGATACCCTCACAAAAGGTCTCCATGATTTCTATTTTTGTACTTGTATTGAACAATGAATGCAAGGCTAACATTTTTCTTAGGCTTGTTATAGAATTCATTAGTTTCTTACAAGAGAAATCATTTAAATTACAAAGAAGCTAAACCTTATGTTTTATTTGAGAATTTCTAGATGGCTATCTTTTTGGGCTAAATAAAATCTAATTTTTTTTGTTGCAGTTCTTGTTACTTTGTATGAGGAGAATAAAAAACCCTCGGTGGCAATTGAGTAAACTTTTGAATCAGACATTTTCTTTCATTATAACAAATTGTGTGTTTATCGACATAGATGAAATTGTGGCAGAAAAATAATTTATTATAAGAATGCATGGATAGCACATAGTTATGGAAATTCGCAAAAAAAGTGTGATTAATTGGCATTCATCCTGGACACCATTTGTTCATTTAAAATATTGTGATTTAAAATATTTTGTACTAAGTTTCCTAATTGAATAAGTCATTGTCATCTTTATTATCTGCTGTAGTGTTTGTGCAAAGGCTTGATACTTCCGAATATCAACATCACTGACACTTCTTCGAGCATATTTCATTGACTCCTCAAAATGAGAATCTTTTATTTTAGCTACCTCATCACTATCATCCTCATCTCATAGACTAGTTGCAATGACATATTATGAAGAGTTACTTTAATTTAGTTATTCATTGTGTAGTATGAATATGGCCATTTCATCTCAGATTGGGAATAATACATAGTTTTGGGGCTATATGAAAACAAATTCCTAAGAATTAAAATTAGACTTAGCATGTCATCTTTGACAGAGGTCTTGAGGTTTCATATTCAAAGTTTGTTTTCAAGAAAGAATCACTACATTTATCTATGTTTTGCATGATAAAATTTTATATTATCTACATCTTAGATAGCAAGTAGTTCCCCAAATCTTTGTTCCTATTGACAATATTTTAATGATTAATAACTCCTGTGCACTATATTTGTTGTAATCTATTTTAAAATTCTCTAATGGATTATTCCATTTCTTAAGGTGTGTTGAAAAATTCTTTCTTTTTTTACCATATTGGATTTACCATGTAATATTTTATTTTATTCTACAGGCACAGGCAATGGCATGGTTAAATCTTTGATGGATCGTGCTAATGAGCCTTGCATTGCTATGAATGCAAATTTTTTTGTTATCAAGGGTATGTGCCTTTCATTTTTGCTTCTAGTCTAAGTTAGTGTTGATCAATTAATTTATTTTAATATTCTTGTCATACAGGCTTTCTTTTCTATAATTCAATTTAAATTGGTATGAGAAATAAGTTTAACATGAAAGTAAGGAAGAAAAGAAAAAAAATCAAGAAAGAGTTTAAGAAAGTAAAATAATTTTAGAATGGTTCATTTAAGTACTCTTGAGCTAAGACATAATTTTTCTTTCTAGGCCACAAGCAAGAATTAGATGTGGTTGTTGTTACACAGGGACAAGTGAGGGCTTTCAGTGTGTTGATGCTTACATGGGGTATGTGCAAACAAAATATTTGATTTAACACAAATAGGAACAAATCTCCATAAAATGGATGCACACCATACCTATCAGTTGATCTAGACTTTCTTTGTTGTAGAATTGATTTAGTATAGAATATTTTCCAGTAGGATTTTTTTTTTAAAAGCAAGGTTTTTGTAGCATTATCTACCACTTGAGAAAAAGTTTCCATAGCTAAATTTCCTTGCCACAGTTAATATTTCTCTAAAGACTTACAAGTTAGTAAGTCCTTGGCTAAAGGGATGATAAACTAAATAAAGTTTCAAACATATGAACAAATAAAACTCATACAAGAAAAATTTGGAGCCAAATTGAATAGCATTGGATATTTGTTTGTGGAAGGTCCCTGCAAGAACAGACACATTTTTCACTTCATTAAGATGACAATTGTGTACTAAGTTTCCTAACTATATAAGTCATCGTCATCTTTAATATTTGCTATAGTGTTTGTGCAAAGGCTTGATACTTCTGAATATCAACATCACTAACACTTCTTCGGGCATATTTCATTGAATCCTCAAAATGAGCAGCCTTTATTTCAGCTACCTCATCAGTATCATCCTCATCCATTGCCTTGGGGTTCTCACTTCTTTTTCTTTCACATTCAATATCCTATAAAAGTGCAGAGGAAAGAGAACATGACAAATTGAAATAATAAGATACAAGTTGAGGAAAATTGAATCAAAAAATGTAAAATTCTAACAAACTAGTTGAGAAAAAACCATTAAGAAATTCATAACCAAATCTAGTTTGCAAAAGACAACATAATTGAAACTCACCTTCTCAATATTTTCTCTAATACCATACTTGCAAGCCCACTGACAAATCCTGTAATATCGGTTCCACTGAATCCTTGGGTATAATGGGCCAGTGCCATTAGGTCCACATCCTTTGAGATGGGTGATTTTATCAAGCAAGACTTGAAAATTTGATAACATGAGGACTCATCAAGTAAGGAATATAAATCAACTGATCAAGTCGGCCAGGCCTTAAGAATGCAAGATCGATGATATCGGGTCTGTTTGTAGCACCAATAATGAAAACTATTTTCTTGGCTGTCATACCATCCATTTCCATCAACAACTGGTTAAGCATGCTGTCTACAACACCACCAGCATTCCCAAACACTGCTTCCATGCTGCAAACATGCAAACCAAATCTAGTTTGCAAAAGCCGCCAAAATTGAAACTTACCTTCTCAATATTTTCTCTAATAGCATACTTGCAAGTTCGCTGACAAATCTCTGTAATATTAGCTCCACTAAATCCTTGGGTATAATGGACCAATGCCATTAGGTCCACATCCTTTGTGATGGGTGATTTTCTCAAGCAAGACTTGAAAATTTGATAACGTGAGGACTCATTAGGTAAGGGAATATAAGTCAGCTGGTCAAGTCGGCCAGGACTTAGCAATGCAAGATTGATGATATCGGGTCTATTTGTAGCACCAATAATGAATGAAGATAAATACCTAGACTAATCACCAATTAGGATACCGTTGGTGATTAGTCTCGATATTTATCTTCATTCATTTTTTTTAAACATTCCATATTTAGCCAAAATTTTGACTAAACTACGTCGAAACTATGACCCAAAGAGGTCTAATAATAAACCATTTCTCATCAATCCAACGTCGTGAGTTTGGAATCTTGGTTAGAGTGCACAAATATTTTAACCAATATTGGTCTAACTCATGATGGACTTTGGTCAAAATACGACCATCGATAGTTTGGCATCATGGTCAAAGTGGCTAAATATTTTGACCCAAAGTGGTTGAAGTTCTGACAAAGATACCACCACTTTCTCATGTTGTTTTCGGCCAAGATTTCCCTCATTTTTGACCAAGATTGATGTCAAATATTCTATGATTAAAGAGAAATGTCAAAATTTTGATGGCAAAAATAGTGACCAAATAGTTAGTTGACGATTCGACCCATTTGCGTAGAATGCTCGACCAATACTGCATTGAAATATGGTGCAAAATGTACTAGTGATAGTTTCCCATTTAACAAGGCTCTATTTAGCAATCGAGAAATTACTAGTCCAAATTAATTGATGAGAGAGGGAATCAAATTCTCAAAGAAAATACATGGGAATAGCCTTAACAAAGAACCTATATATAGGAAGATCTTGAAAGACCAAATTTAAAAGAGTCAAGTGAGTAGTAGTAGATAACTGTTGTCACTAGGGATTGCATCTGAGTATGGCTAAGTGTAGAACCTAGCAATCTCGCTAAACATGGGACTACTCTCAAGATATGGGTAACCTATTAGAGAGTAGACCTCCGGATTAGGGGCTGGCTTCCCCTTGAATCACTAGAACTGAACTGAACTTTGAAGGAAAAGGGAGAGAGAGTACATGAAACTAAAACTAAAACTAAGGTGATTCATCACACTTTGATAGATCCGCAAACTGAAAACAAACTCATGATATGATTCAAAACATAGCTTGAGCATCACAACTCCTTCCTTATCTAATTTTTCCCTTAGAAATAACTAGGTGCTAGTTGTAGATGAGAAGGGAAAATGAATTTCACAAACCCAAATACATTCAAACGCACACAGATTGAGACTTTAAGAAATAACAGTGCTTGTGAACATCAAAATGAACAAAATATCAAGTAAAGGACTAAATTTTTATCACAATACATGACATCAAATCCATCAAAATACCTCGCAAGGCTATAGGAAAAGAAGGATAATTTCTATAAAATGAATTGAAGGGAGCCAAAGAACAGCTTGCTTCTCTAGAGCTACAAACATTCACCTCCAAGAAAGAGGGAAAGAAGAACTACCTTGATCACAGAAGTGAGATGTATAAAAAGTAAACCTAGGAATCTGCATTCATGACCCATGACCTCCCTAAAACTGGAAAAACTCCTCCAAATAGGCCCCTGAATGCCTCCTTAACTCATATGCCCACCTCCCAAGTTTTTAGGGGTAGCAAAAAAAGTGGGGCACCCAAAATAGATGGTCAAAGGAATGACCCTACCTACTAAGTCATGCATCATAAATAATATTCTGAAAATGGCTTATAAAATGCCATTGTCAGAAATTACAATACAACTCTTGCAATGACTTTTTACAATTAAAACTCCTACCCCTAAGCCAAATATGTGGATCTAAATATATTTCAAAATAGTCCTCAACCCAAAAATGGGGAAGACATACCTTGAAATATTTACATTTTGACAAAATCCACATTACATGAATATATTCAAGCATATGTTTAGGTACCCAACAAAAAATCTCAACCCAATAAAAGAGGGGAAAGTATTAAATCCACCTACATATAGCATATACCCTAGCATCATTGTACCCCAACTTAATGACCTATCAAAATCTTCACCAAGGCTTAAGGAATGGCTTCCTAGATCCCACAAAATAATAAGCCAAGTTTTTTAAAGTTTAACCAAGTTCATAAAATCTAGATTATAATCAGCCTTATTTCTTTTCTATCATTGGCGTCGAGCTCTATTCTAATTTGGAAAGATGACCTAGCTTGAATATGTTTCCAATTACACTGAGCCTTGTATGAGGAAGCCTACTAGAGTTTAGGATCAACATATGAAATGGTAAGTGATCATTCTCATCGTACTTTGATGGAATCTTTGCTTCCATGCTTGCTGCGTCCTTGGAAATGAATATCTTTATGCAGGGACTACTGTTGTTTTGTTATCAGGGCATCAATGGGCTTTACACTAAAATTTACCACTTTGACTATATCCACATCTCTATGAAGGCACTATTGGGTCTGAGGGTATTGTGCACTTGATTCATTGTTCTTTCATGCCGTGTACTACAATGATGTTTTATTTTCACTATGTATAGTTCAAACCCTTGAGTTCATCATTATGTGCGACTGTTGCATATCTTTCCTATTCACTAATTCTTGGCTTGGGCTAGGGTGTGTGTATTTATATGATGCTTTTTATGCAATTTCCTTTGAAGCTATTACTGTTTGCAACCTATGGCCTGAGGATTTTGAGGTGTGAATGCTTGTATGATCTTGCCGCCTCCATTCCTGCTAGCCTGTGAAAGGTTCTAATGGTTGTATGAGCTTGTAATTGTTTTTATGTATGTGTCCTTTGCATATGTTGTTTGATCTCTATTTTACATAGCTTGTGAAAGGTTAGGGCATTACATCGTAGATCTTCCATTATGAGGACCCTTAAAATCTTTACAGTGCGTAACAGATTGGGCATTGATTAATGGTATTGCTTATTACTATTGTTACTCTTCACATTTGGCAGGAGCATTGTGAGTCGACTAGGGCATGACCCCTTTTGTTGATTCTTATTTTCTCCTTACATTGGAAACATGTGAGCTTTGTGATTTTATTGAACCCGCGCCATGTGCTAGCCTGCAAGTTACACTAGGGCATCCAACTGTTTCATTTCTTTAGCATTAAAAACACTTTTATTATATATCACTCAGGGGAAGGATGTGCATTGTGGGCGAGGGCACCACCTTACTATTTGGGGAGACACGACATGGCATCATTGAATGCCCCCCCTGAATCTGTCAATGATCCCTGTTTAATATATACTAGCCTGTAGACATTTAGGGCATTATGTTTTTCTTTCTTTGTTTGTTAAATACACTAAGCTCGGGCATGTGTACCTATACAATGCCATATTCTTCTTTCATGATGACTGGTGCTAATGATGTCTCCTATCATGTTAACTATTATATATATGTTTATTGTTTAAACTTGAGGCTGATACAATTGATTTTGCTTTCTTTGTTTTGTTGTCGACTACATGCTTGGAACCTATGAGCCACATTGTCTGAAGAATGATGGTTGATGTTGGTGTATCTATTATTTTGGTGCTATTAAATTTGGAGAAAACTATTGTTTAAACACTACATGTTGTATCACTGATGTACCATGTGAGCTATCCTTTATAGCTTTTGTTCATCATGACATGCTCACTGTCATGCCATATCCTCCTTATTTGTTGATGCTATAACCTGCTCTATTCTTGTTGTAATGCTGTCACAACATTATGGAACTCTTGTGCCGTGATCAACAAAATGGTGTCTGACTGTTTGGAACACCGATCTCATTTGTGTCCTATTAACAGATGCCTTATTCTCTGTTTGATGATGAATTGATGTACTGATCATTGTTCCATAAATATGCATCATTGTTTAATTTTTTCTTCCATGATATGCCACTGATGAGGTGATGCTTGCCTACACATACAATTAATGCCTTTACTTTCATTACTATGGTGAAATTTGTTGACCGTGTATGCACATTGTCCAAATCTTTATCTTCATTGTCACTGTTGATCCCCCATTACCCGGTACCAATGCATTGTATCATGTAGATCCATGATCTATACCCCTTTTGCTAACACTGCCATATTAATAAGATGCATGCATTAATGCTCACTATTTGACATGATGGTGTGCACATTGATTTAACAATTATAGCCCTTTTGTATATATATCTGAAACATACTTATGCTATGTTTTCAATGTTCACTTCTCTGGCACGTTGATGGCATCCTCTCTTGAATCTTCCAGTGCTTTGTTTACTAGTGTTTCAACCATGCTTCATTTGATATGGATCTATGGTTCTTGAGTGTCTCACTCACTAAATGTTTCCCTATTCATCATGGTTGCTCTTTCCCTATAATGCAGCCTCTGTCAAGGAAATGAGGTTTTCCTGACATCGACTACATCACAAGTGAAGGTCATTCATCTACACATGGAACAAACACATTAGTGAAAATAATGGTATCTCTTTTATTTCTGAAGCCTCTTTTATGTGCATGCCCTAAGCACAGCCCATGAATAGAGGTGTATGGCTGAGTGCATGTATGCATGCTTGTAGATAGGCATTATGATACCAGGCATTATTTAGATCCGTTGGATCTAACCCAGTTCTCTTCTATTATTTTCAATTTCATGATCATAGGAGCACATCGAGAACACCATGGAGAAAGACTCATTACCAGGCAATTTCTGGTACCCTTGTATCTATGCTCATCAAATATGTATATTTGCACTCATTTATGCAATTCTAGCAATGGCTATGCTCACAACATGTGTGAGCTCAGATAGATGTTCTTTTTAGTTCTCTTATACAAAATTCTTAACATTGATATATGCACATGTAATCTTAGATGCAGTTCATTTCTTTCCCTTTCATGTACTTTTACAATGAAATGAATAGAAATATAAGCAAGATCACCTAATAACACAAACTAGGGTACTGTAGCATCATCTAGTAACTAGGTCTCCAAAAGAGTGAGAAATAATGGTAACATTCTAGCGACCTCTATGGAGTGCTTTCCTGCTAAGCATCATGACCAGCTGCCTTATAGATCCATTGGGTATAAATTCATAAAGCCTCAAACTAAACTTAGCCTCAAAACAAAACAACCTCTCTTCCCCCTAACAAGACTGAATCTAGCTGCCTGGAAGACTACTTAGGCTTATTGCGAACCCAACCAACATTGAAAATTGAACTGAAAGAAAATTGAAAGCAACTTCTGCCAGACACTTAGGAAACATAGAAAACTAAAACCTCTATCCTACCCTACTCTAACCAGTATCAACAAACTGGTTAGACAAATCCATTAACTGGATTGTTGAAATAACTTCCCATTCTCCTCAAAATATTATACTTTTCATATTTGATGCCAACAAAGAGAACATGGAACACAAAAATGTACTAAACTGTCTAGCATATCAACCTTTGAATTTGGTGTTCCAGAATACTAACCTCAATTAGATCATAGGTGTTGTTCTCCCAGGGAGTTTGATAAGGCTGAATAAGCTCTTGGTCTCCAAGGAGTGGACTTTTGACATCACCCTCCATTGAGTCCTTGAGTATGCATGTCTTGCTTGACTCCACCTGGGCTAGATACCTAATAGGACACCCTCTAGAGAGCATAAAACCAGGCCTCTCCTATTGCTCAGTATGCATCTTACAAATATCTTCAGCATGTTGATCAAAAATTTTCCCCTCCATGATAGTCTGCCATACCATCTCTTCTTCTATGGCTAGAGGATCATCCTCTTCATTAGTTGGGACAGCCAATAGCTCATCTGAACTAGAAAATTGCATTAGGTCCCTAACCATCAATGATCCCTCCTCATAGTCTAAGAAACAAGACTCTTGAGATTCATCCACCATTTTATTGCAAACAGGCCCAGATTCTATAACTGGCACAACATTAGCCTCTCGAAAAGAAAGGTCTTCCTTAGGAACATACATGTTATCATCTTTTTCAGGAAAATGAGGAATGCCAACAAAAGCTAACTAGAAAGCATTTATCATAGAGTCAAAATCTTTTTGCTATCCTAATTTAGCAACAACTGGATCATCTTCCTTATTACAATCAGTGAGCTTAATTAGTAAGTCTTGCACTACTTCATTTTTCTCAATATTAGAAGACATTTCATCAAACAAATCAGCTAGGCTCTCACCTTCTTCACTTGCTTCTTGATCCTTATCTAGCTGCTCTAATTTATCAATATGTATCAAGTCTACCTGTTCCTCGTGATCATCCTGAAAAAGTACACCTAAAAGACAAAAATCACCCTCTTCCTAGTGGCTTGAAATACTATGAGGTGTATGGGGCTCTTTTGGAATTGGCTTATAGGCCTTTATCTGCTGCAGGACAGGCTCACTCTCACTTAGGAAGTCAAACCTTCTAGGGGTCTCTTCTACATGACTAAAATGAGGTGGCTGGAAATCTGAGACAGGGTCATGAATAGGCTCTAAAAATCCATGGAGATTAGGCCCTTTTAGACTAGGATTCTGAACCAAAGGAGAAATCCTAAATCTTGGAATTTCAATAGAAGTGCTAGTGGACTTACTAGACAAGAAGCTTGGGATTTGAACCTTGTGAGTCTTATGTTTGGTCTGCAAAGCTTCTAGGTTCTCTTCAGTAGCATGGGGTATCTCTTTTTGGATCTCCTCCTTAAATAGAGTTGGCATCTCGTAACCCGGATACATAGTCCATGAGGGTCTCCAAGACTACATTAAGTCTTTATTGCCTTCCTCTGGTGATCTTTCTTGCATTGGGGCAGAAATGACCTCTTGAGCTCCTTGCCTTGGTGCTTGTGCCATTAGATTCTTCACCAACTGATCCTTTTCTTCTAACTCCTTTTAGAGATCCTTCTCAATTTTTGTAGTTGAAATATAGATGACCCTTATTAATTCTTGATGATCTTCAAGACTTTTCTCATAGGCCCTTCCTTGCTGGTTCTTCTCGTCAAGGGTTTTCTCATGAATTGCTATCTTGTTCTCTAACTACCTTGAGAGGTCCCCCTTCTGAGACTTCACCTCTGCATAGTCTTTCATAAAAGAGCTCATTTCCTCCTGAAAAACTATCAACCAATCATTAGAGCTTGAATTTGAAGTGGTTTTGGGATCATTCTAAGGATTATAATGGTGATCTTCATAGGGTGGTTGATAGGAATGCTACCAGGATGCTTGATGCTGGGTGGGAGGGTATGGTGGTGCATGCTGGTAATTTGCTATTTGTGGGCCATTTTGGTTATATGCTACTACTTTTCCAACTTAATATGGAATGAATGCCTACACATGGGTGGCCTTTTCAAGATATGGGGGGTGGTAGGGAGAATACACATTAGGCCTTGACATGCTTGCTCATTAGATGAGCTGGTAAAAGATATTTCCTAAAACTTATCAGTACTTGAACTGCTTAAACCAATAGATTTTTTCTTAGAGTCACCATGGTGCTTGAAACAAACTACCTCTTAAAGGCTGATTGCACTAAGGATCACACTAGAATCTCAGTGAAATATGGGAAACAAAGTTGTCCCACTAGGCGTGCCAAAAATTGTTGTCACTAGGGATTGCACCCGAGTATGGCTAAGTGTAAAACCTAGCAATCCCATGAAACATGGGACTAATCTTGGGCTATGGGTAACCTATTAGAGAGTAGACCTCCGGATTAGGGGCTAACTTCCCCTTGAATCACCTGAACTGAACTTAACTTTGAAGGAAAAGGGAGAGAGAGTGCATGAAATTGAAACTAAAACTAAGGCGATTCACTAAACTTTGATAGATCCGCAAACTGAAAAAAAACTCACGATATGATTCAGAACATAACCTGAGCATCACAACTCCTTCCTAATCTAATTTTTCCCTTAGAAATAACCAGGTGCTAGTTGTAGATGAGAAAGGAAAATGAATTCCACAAACCCAAATACATTCAAACGTACACAGATTGAGACTTTAAGAAATAATGGTGCTTGTGAACATCAAAATGAACAAAATATCAATTAAAAGACTAAATTTTTATCACAATACATGACATCAAATCCATCAAAATAACTCATAAGGCTATAGGAAAAGAAGGATAATTTCTATAAAATGAATTGAAGGGAGCCAAAGAACAACTTGCTTCTCGAGAGCTACAACCATTCACCTCCAAGAAAGAGGGAAAGGAGAACTGCCTCGATCATAGAAGTGAGAGGTATAAAAAGTAAACCTAGGAATCTGCATTTATGACCCATGACCTCCCTAAAAATGGAAAAAATCCTCCAAAAAGGCCCATGAATGCCTCCTTAACTCATATGCCCAACTCCTAAGTTTTTAGGGGTAGCAGAAAAAGTGGGGCACCCAAAATAGATGGTCAAAGGAATGACCCTACCCACAAAGTCATGCATCATAAATAATATTCTGACAATGGCTTATAAAATGCCATTGTCAGAAATTACAATACAACTCTTGCAATGACTTTTTAAAATTAAAACTCCTACCCCTAAGCCAAATATGTGGATCTAAATATATTTCAAAATAGTCCTCAACCCAAAAATGGGGAAGACATACCTTGAAATATTTAGATTTTGACAAAATCCACATTACATGAATATATCCAAGCATATGTTTAGGTACCCAACAAAAACTCTCAACCCAATAAAAGAGGGGAAAGCATTAAATCCACCTACATATAGCATATACCCTAGCATCATTGTACCCCAACTTAATGACCTATCAAAATCTTCACCAAGGCTTAAGGAATGGTTTCCTAGATCCCACAAAATAATAAGCCAAGTCTTTTAAGCTTTAACCAAGTTCATAAAATCTAGATTGCAATCGGCCTTATTTCTTTTCTATCACTGGCGTCGAGCTATGTTCTTATTTGGAAAGATGACCTAGCTCGAAGATGTTTCCAATTACACTAAGCCTTGTATGGTGAAGCATGATGGAATTTAGGATTGACAAATGAAATGGTAAGTGATCATTCTCATTGTACTTTGATGGCATCTTTGCTTCCATGCTTCCTATGTCCTTGGAAATGAATATCTTTATGCAGGGACTACTATTGTTTATTGTTAGGGCATCAATGGGCTTTACACTAAAATTTACCACTTTGACTATATCCACATCTCTGTGAAGGCACTATTGTCTCTGAGGGTATTCTGCACTTGATTCATTGTTCTTCCATGCCGTGTACTACAATGATGTTTTATTTTCACTATGTATAGTTCGAGCCCTTGAGTTCATCATTATGTGCAATGATTGCATATCTTTCCTATTCACTAATTCTTGGCTTGGGCTAGGGCGTATGTATTTATATGATGCTTTTTATGTGAGTTCCTTTGAAGCTATTACTATCTGCAACCTATGGACCAATGATTTTGAGGTGTGAATGCTTGTATGAGCTTGCCGCCTCCATTCTTGCTAGCCTGTGAAAGGTTCTAATGGTTGTATGAGCTTGTAATTTTTTTGATGTATGTGTCCTCTACATATGTTGTTTGATCTCTATTTTACATAGCCCGTGAAAGGTTAGGGTATTGCATCATAGATCTTCCATTATGAAGACCCTTAAAATCTTGACAATGCGTAATAGATTGGGCATCGATTAATGGTATTGGGTATTACTATTGCTACTATTCACATCTAGTAGGGGTGTTGTGAGTCAACAAGGGCATGACCCCTTTTGTTGATTCTTATTTTCTCCTCGCATTGGTAAAATGTGAGCTTTGTGATTTTATTGAACCCACACCATGTGCTAGACTCCATGTTACACTAGGGGATCAAACTGTGTCATTTCTTTAGCATTAAAGACACTTTTATTATATATGGCTCACGGGAAGGATGCACATTGTGTGCTAGGGCACCACCTTACTATTTGGGGTACATGACATGGCATCATTTAATGCCCCCCCCTAAATCTATTGATGATCCCTGTTTAATATATACTAGTCCGTAGACATTTAGGTCATTATATTTTTTTTTCTTTGTTTGTTAAATACAGTAAGCTTGGGCATGTGTTCTTATACAATGCCATATTCTTCTTTCACAATGATTGGTGCTAATGATGTCTCTTGTCATGTTCACTATTGTATATATGTTTATTGTTTAAACTTGGGGCTGATACAATTGATTTTGCTTTCTCTGTTTTGTTGTCGACTACATGCTTGGAACCTATGAGCCACATTGTCTAAAGAATGATGGTTTATTCTGGTGTATCTATTCTTTTGGTGCTATTAAATTGAGATAAAACTATTGTTTAAACACTACATGTTGTATCACTGATGTATCATGTGAGCTATCCTTTATAGCTTTTTTTTATCATGACATGCTCACTGTCATGCCATATCCTCCTTATTTGTTGATGTCATAACCTGCTCTGTTCTTGTTGTAATGCTGTCACAACATTATGGAACTCTTTTTCCATGATCAACAAAATGGTGTCTAACTGTTTGGAACACTGATCTCATTTGTGTCCTGCTAACAGATGCCTTATTCTCTGTTTGATTATGAATTGATGTATTGATCATTATTCCATAAATATGCATCATTGTTTAATTTTTTCTTCCATGATATGCCACTGTTGAGGTGATGCTTGCCTACACATACAATTAATGCCTTTACTTTCATTACTCTGATGGAATTTTTTGACCCTATATGCACATTTTCTAGATCTTTATCTTCATTGTCACTGTTGCTCCCCCATTACCTAGCACCAATGCATTGTATCATGTACATGCATGATCTGTACCCCTTTTGCTAATGCTGCCATGTTAATATAAGATGCATGCATTAATGCTCACTATTTGACATGATGGTATGCACATTGATTTAACAATTATATCCCTTTTGTATATATATCTGAAACATACTTATGCTATGTTTTCAATGTTCACTTCTCTGGCATGCTGATGGCATCCCCTCTTGAATTTTCCAGTGCTCTATTTACTAGTGTTTCAACCATGCTTCACTTGATATGGGTCTATGGTTCTTGAGTGTCTCACTTATTGAATGTTTCCCTATTCATCATGGTTTCTCTTTCCCTTTGATGTAGCCTCTATCAAGGAAATGAGGTTTTCCTGGCATCGACTGCATCACAGGTGAAGGTCATTCATCTGCACATGGAACAAACACATTAGTGAAAACAATGGTATCTCTTTTATTTTTGAAGCCTCTTTTATGTGCATGCCTTGAGTACATCCTATGAACAAAGGTGTATGGCTGAGTGCATGTATGCATGCTTGTAGATACGTACTGTGATACCAAGCATTGTTTAAATCTGTTGGATCTAGCCCACTTCTCTTCTATTATCTGCAGGTTCATGGTTATAGGAGAACACCGGGAATAGCATGGAGAAAGACTCATTACCAGGCAATGTCTAGTACCCCTATATCTATGCTCATTAAATATGTATATTTGCACTCATTTATGTAATTCTAGCAATGGCTATGCTCACAACATGTGTGAGCTCAGATAGATGTTCTTTTCAGTTCTCTTATACAACATGCTTAACATTGATATATGCACATGTAATCTTAGATGTAGTTCATTTCTTTCCCTTTCATGTACTTTTACAATGAAATGAACACAAATATAAGCAAGATCACCTAATAACACAAACTATGGTACTGTGGCATCATCTAGTAACTAGGTCTCAAAAAGAGTGAAAAATAATGGTAACAATAACCAATAGTGAGTCCATTGATTAACCAATTACAGCTAGCGGTTGTCATTGCACCAAAAGCTCAGCTTGTTAATTCTTAATACAACCACTAGAATTATAGAAGACACATGAGGCTATTAAACCATGTCACAAACTATTATTGCACTAGCAATTCTAAGGAGACCAAAGGTGCAATTAGTCTTGCGCAAGTGCAGGGGTCATGTTGGTGAGTGAGAAGTGTATGAAGGTGTATACGTTATCATTTCTAGTAACACATGCCTTTGTGATGGTCACCTAAAGTGGAAATAAGATTTTGATAATCAGTTAAGTGAAATGCCTAAGTACATAAATAGTTTCCAGAATACAATCATACTATTTTGGTTAGTGAGCATGAGATACTTATCTTTATGGTCTATGAGCATATAGCTTTGTTCTATGGGATATAATAAAGATTTTTCTTGTTATCACTTGAGTTTTGGCTTCATCTAGAGAGAGTTATAGGCTTCTAAATTTGTGTGAGTATAGCATGTAGTGAAAATAGGGCACCTGAGTAGACACGATGTTTTGGGTAGTAACATAAGTTATATTTGTGATGTGATCTATGACTTATGATGGGTCCTCACCTATCTCAGTGTTTTTATGGTCACATGATATCCTTTTATGAATGAAGTTTAAAGACACATTTTGTCAATAATTAGTGAGCCAACTGGGAAATTAAGTTGATCAAGTGTATATATATGTGTGTGTGTGTGTGAATATGATTTAGAACAATAGAGAGGGGGGGTGAATTAGTTGTTCAAGGTCCAGATTTATAAAACTAGCTTCTAAAATTTTCTTCAAATTAGATCAAGCAACCAAGACAAACTCAGTCATCACTGATTAAATAACAGAAACATATAACATTGTAGTCCACAACCCAGTTTTATCTAACACAGTAATGTTCAGATCTAAACATTCACACACAAGCAAAGACACTAGGATTTATAGTGGAAACCCAATATGGGAAAAACCACTCTGTAACATGTTACTATTATTTTCACTCTTCTAAAGTGAGCTCGGTTAAAAGCCAACCCTGTCAAAGGTTACAATACACACTATTAGGTGTGACCCGATTAGAGGATTTCAATCACCTTGTCAAAAGTGAGCTTGGTCAAAGGACTTACATACATTCCATTAGAATGCAACCTTTGTTAAAAGGATTTAACATAATCATTGTTAGTTCAACCTTTGTTAAAAGGATTTTGACTATTACAATGGTTAGAAAGTAGCAGCAGTAATGATCTAAGAAACATACAACTCACTTTGCAAATATCAGATCCAATTTTGTTCACAAATGCTAGTTTACTGACTTTGAAACTTTGCCATCTCTATCTTCATCTCTAATCTGCTTGAAACTTCTATTCAAGCAATCACCTTACTTCTCCTTCAGCCTTTTCACTTATACAGTCAATAAAACTTACTGTTCTTCTAGCATCAACTTCACCATGCATCTGTATCTCATACCTCATGCTTGGTTCCCTTAATACTTTCCTCTATTAGGTTAACTTCTCTTTTTCCACTTAATCTCCTCTGTAGATCTTTGGGTTAGGTCAGATTCAAATCTTACATTAAAATGCTTTACAAAGCATTCAATGCTTCCATAAAATTAATAAATAAAGTCAACAGGGTTTACATAATCCAAGAATTCAAACAACGTTGTCCCCAAAATGAATTCTCTTCAAATATAAAAATGCTAATACTCGGTCAATACTGTGATCATTCACTCAGTCTCCATGTAAAATGCTTGGTCATTACTAAAACTGTTTCCTCAACAATCATTGTCTTGCTCGACAATTTACTGATACTCGGTCGACACTAGACTTATGCTCGACAATCACTAACTCTTTTGACTCTATCATAACTCGGCTTAAACATGATTTCTTCATTTTTTCTCGGTCAAGCCTACCAATTTAGTCTTCAATCTTACTAAGATAAACAATATATTGGCTTATCATTGTGCAACATATTCAAGTACCCTTTGTAGTATCAAGATAACTCAACCTTTCCCTAGTTGCTATTGTTACCAACCTTGCTTGTCCCCTTGGAAACACTCAAATAGATATAGTACTTTCCTTAGTAGCAACAGTCTTACCAATTAAGGTTTGACATCAATGAAAATACAACAATTGTTTCAATTGCAGTTTCCAACAATCTCGCTCTTTGGCATTGATGGCAACACCATATGATATCACCTAAAATAACACATGGATTACCAACCAATCCAAAACTTATCTGTCCATAAAATTGTAATATCCTTAGCTTCATTCATATTCAGAATCAGTAAATCTCACTTTTGTGACCATCAAAAGTATATGGATCAGCCTCTATCTTGATTTGTTCATTTCAGTGCATCAGTTCAGTTCCCTTTGGTTCATGTGTTCTATTCATGTGTTTTGATATCAGTTCATCTCCCTCTTTGACAAAAATGCCAAAGCAGTAACTAAAACATACATCCAATAGATGTAGATATATCTGTTCAACACAGTGTTTTTCTCCCTTTGTCATCTTACTTATGATTGATTTGTGTTTTTGCCTCTTCTTCATAGCTCTAGGATAGTCCTAAAGTGTGACAATCTTCTGCATCAATTTGTCAAATATTCTGTTGTAACATATTTGATGCAGTGCTCCTGGCTTGACTAGGTAGCCTCAGTTAGGGGAAGAACCCCTAATTGACTTTGTAGGTACTAATGAGCTTCTTTAGGTAAAGCTTTAGTGAATATGTTTGCTAATTGCTCTTTTGTATTCACATATTCCATTCGAACTTCCTTGTTTTGTACCAATTCTCTCAGATAGTGATACTTGATTGCTATATGTTTGGTCTTTGTATGCATCACTGGATTCTTAGAAATATTGATAGCACTTTTGTTGTCACAAAAAATAACAATAGGTTCAGTGATTTCTTCTTTCATGCCTACCAACAATTGTTTTATCCATATCAGATTTGAACAGTTTACTATAGCAACAACATACTCAGCTTCAAAATTAGATTGGGAAATGCAATTTTGTTTCTTGCTTGTCTAGGAGACTAACCTCTGTCCAAGAAAGAAAGTTCCACCACTAGTACTCTTTCTGTCATCTACATTTCTTGCCCAATCAGCATCAGTATATATTGTTAATTCAAATTTGTCATCCCTCTTGTAATATAGCCCATAGTCAGTAGTTCCTTTCAAGTATCTCAAAATTCTTTTCACCACCATCATGTGTGTTTCCTTAGGATTGCCAGAGAATCTTGCCACAATCCCAACAGCTAGTGAAATATCTGGTCTACTATGTACAACATATTGCAATTTTTCAATCATGGATCTGTACAAAGTCTGGTTTACTTCTGCAACATCATCATTCTTAGACAACTTTTGACCAGTAACCATATGAGTTCCTAATGGTCTAGCATCTTCCATTCCAAAAGTTTTCAGTATCTCATTAACATACTTAGACTGTGTAATGAAGATTCCTTTCTTCATTTGATATACTTGTAAACCAACAAAGAATTTTATCTCACCAAACATACTCATTTCAAATTCAGTTTGCATTTCATGTGAAAAACTTGTACACAGTACATCTTGTCCACCAAAAATAATGTCATCAAAAAAATTTTTGGCCAACAGGATACCTTTATCTTCTTCATCCTTCATGTACAGATTGCTTGTGTCATTTGTTCTTGAAAATCCAATCTGTATCAGATAGTTATGCAACCTATCATACCATGCTCTAGGAGCTTGTTTCAATCCATATAGAGCTTTGTTCAGTTTGCATACCATGTGTCTTTTGTTTGGATCAACAAAACCTTCAAGTTGTTCTATGTAAACTTCTTCTTCCAGTATACCATTCAAAAATGTAGACTTGACATCCATTTGATATAACTTGAAATTTTATTAAGAAACATATGCAAGCAGAGATCTTACTCCTTCTAGTCCACCTAAAAGGGCGAATGTCTCCCCATAGTCAATTCCTTCTTCTTGTGCATAGCCTTTAAATACCAGTCTAGCTTTGTTCCTAGTGATTTCACCTTTTTCATTCAACTTGTTTTGGAATACCCACTTTGTTCCTATAACATTTTTATCTGTAGGTCTCAGCACTAAAGTCCAGGTTTCATTCTTTTCTATCTGGTCAATCTCTTCATTCATTGCTTGTATCCAGTCTTCATTTTCCAATGCATCACTAGTTGTCTTAGGTTCAAATTTACATAACAAACATGTTGGATCCTTGGTCTTGCTTCTGGTCTGAATTCCAGTATCTTTATCTCCAATCATCTGTTCAGGCTTGTGATGTCTTCTTACGTATTTTGCTAAAATAGGTTCAACATTTCGCTCCTCTATTTCATCAGGTTCTCCAACAAGATTTTCAGATTCAACTTCAGAGAGATCAACAACTTCTTCTAGATTCTCAGTAGCATTAATTTGTAGCTCAACATGTTCTTGTTCTCTCTTAGCACTATTTTCTTGATGCTCGACATCATCTATCTGTCACTCGACATTGCTTACTCGAGATTTGACATCAGGTGTAGGGGTGTTCCCTGTCTCTTCCATTTCTTCAATGTACACAAAAGACCTGTAATCTTCTGGTTCTCTTTTTCTTTCAGCCTCATTTCTCTCTGCATACTCATCAATTTTTACATTCACACTTTCCACAATTTTGTTAGTGTTAGAGTTCAAACACTTATAAGCTTTACTTTTTGTGGAGTAGCCTAGGAATATGCCTTCATCAATTTTAGCATCAAACTTTCCATTTCTATTGTCTTTTAACATGTAACACTTACTCCCAAAAATTTTGAAGTATTTTACACTCGGTGCATGCCCATACCATAATTCATAAGGTGTCAGATTTGTACCTTTCTTAATCTATACTCGGTTAAGAGTGTAGACCATTGTACTTATAGCTTCTTTCCAATATTTTTGTGCCACATTCTTTTGAATCAGTAGTTTCCTCGCACAGTCCAAAATAGATCTATTCCTTCTTTCTGCTATACCATTCTGTGGAGGTGTCCTCGGTGCAGACATCTATCTTTTGATTCCTCTATCATTGCAAAATAGATTAAATTCATTTGATGTAAATTCTCCACCTCGATAAGATCTAAGACATTTCAGGTTCCTACCTGTCTCCTTTTCAACCTTAGCCAAATACCACTTAAAGAATTGAAAAGCATCAGATTTTTCTTTCAGAAACATTAAATGCATCATCCTAGTATGATCATCAACAAACAAGATAAAGTATCTAGCACCACAATAGCTTTGTACACCCATAAGCCCACAAAGGTCAGTATGAACCAAATCTAAAATGTATTCAAAAGTAAAGGATTTTCTCTTAAAACTCGACTTAGTCATTTTTCCTAATTGGCATTCCTTGCACATCACATTCTCAGGTTTCTTCAATCTAGGTATACCTCTTACTTTCTTCTTCTTGCTTATCACTACCAAATTATCAAAGTTGACATGAAATAGCCTCTTATGCCATAACCAAATGTCATCTAGTTGTGCAATCATACATATTTCTTCAGATAGGTCAAGATAGAACAAATTACCTCTAGTATGCTCACCACTTCCAATCAGTTTACCAATGGCATCAAATATTTTATCTTTCTTGTGATGAAATTCTACTCGGTAACCAATTCTGTTGAGCTGAGAAACACTTAGAAAATTATAATTCAATCCTTCAACCCAATAAGCATTTTCACAAGAGATCTTATTAGTCAGCTTAATCAATCCTTTTCCTCTAACAGGACATGGTGCATCATTACCAAAAGTTACACTTTTACCCTTATATAGATGCAAGGTCTCAAACTTACTCTTATCACTAGTCATGTGATGTGAACAATCACTGTCAATAATCCATTTGTCATTCTTGTTCACATAGGAAATCAATGCATTTTTATCATCCTCATCAGATTCATCTTTCATTGCAACATAGACTACCTCAATTTCAAAATCATCAGTGTCAGTTTCTTCTTCAGCAATATAATAGGATTTCTTACCTTTTCCTTTGTAGTCTTTGTACCTTCGGTAGCCTTTATCGTCTCTTCTATCTTTGTGTTTTCTATTTCTTTCTTCATCTTTATCTTTCCTGTTAGGACATCTAGCAGCTATATGACCAACTTTATTACATGCAAAACATATAATATGGAGTTTTCCTTTGTATTTTCCTTTTCCTCTTCTCATTCTTCTATCCATAAGAGCTTCTAGATCTTCAAGATCTTCATCAGAAGTGTCACTGTCATCTTCACTTTCACCTTCACTTTCACTTTCACTTTTACATCTTTCCTTTTCTTTCTTAGGCTTGCTCAGGACTAACTGTGACTTAAAAGCATATTCAACATTTCCAATACTACCAATAGTGAAGTTATCATAGTTAGACAGTTCAAAAGTAGTCAACTTGCCAATCAGACCTTCCAAAGTAAGCACATTTGTAGAATTACATCTAGACTCCTGAATAGCTAAAATCTTAATAGCATATATAGGACACAAATAGCACTTTTCCAATTATAGTTTCATCATTAATAGTTCCATTTTCTCCTTTGATAGCATTCACAACTTTTATTCTACTACAATATTGTGCTATGTTTTCATCTTCATTCATTCTCATTTCATCAAACTTACCTTTGAGACTCTTGGCTTTAGCTTTCAGTACGTATAGATCACCACCATAGATTTTTGCAAGAGTGTCCCACATCTCCTTAGCAGTTATGCAGTCCTTAATGTCCTCAAATTTAGGATAGCTTAGAGCAGATGCAATCTCCAACATTGCCTGATTGTGTTCTTGCTTAGTTCTCATTTCTTCGGTAGTCAAAGGTCCAATCGGTGTGACATAGTCATGATCTATGTAATATTTTGCAGAATCACCAATACCAGCTAGATGTAGCTTCATCAAGCTTTTCCATACAAGGAAGTTCTCCTTATTCAACTTCGGTACCTCCTTTTTATACATCTTGATCATTTTCTTCAAGTCCCTTTAAACTCGCTTTCTGTAAACACCAATAAGCAACACAACTCTGATACCAATTGTTAATATGATTTAGAACAATAGAGAGGGGGGGTGAATCAATTGTTCAAGGTCCAGATGTATAAAATCAACTTCTAAAATTTTCTTCAAATCAGATCAAGACACCAAGACAAACTCGGTCATCATTGATTCAATAACAGAAACATATAACATTGTAGTCCACAACCCAGTTTTATCTAACACAATAATGTTTAGATCAAAACATTCACACACAAGTAAAAACACTAGGATTTATAGTGGAAACCCAATATGGGAAAAACCACTTTGTAACATGTTACTTTTTGAAGTGAGCTCGGTTAAAAGCCAACCCTGTCAAAGGTTACAATACAGACTGTCAGGTGTGACCTGGTTAGAGGATTTCAATCACCCTGTCAAAAGTGAGCCTGGTCAAAGGACTTACATACATTCCATTAGAATACAACCTCTGTTAAAAGGATTTAACATAATGACTGTTAGATCAACCTCTGTTAAAA